>CM031085.1:25492963-25860768 GCA_018257905.1 Gillenia trifoliata | reverse complement strand
CCTTGCTCTGACACTTAGTTGTAATAAAGGTTAAATCTCCACACTGCACACTCTCTTTAAACTCTGTTTTTGTTATTTACTATTAAATTCCAACGTTTATTTCAATTCTTAAATCTTTTCCACGTAATGACTTCGTCACTCCTCCGGAGTGACTGTCAGCACGCCTCGATATCTGGTGTCCACCTAGATATTTGGGTCGGGGTGTGTCATTGGTCGTGGCAGGCTTTGAGATTTTTTTCCTCTTTTTTTAATGAGCGTTGGAAGTGCTTTTAAAATGGTTAAAAGCGTTTATGGTGAAAATATTTTTAGAATCAATCTTTAGTAAAAATGCAAGTTAATTCTAAAAAGCAGTTATGTGCTTCTTGTATGAAGAACTTCAAATGCTTTTGAAACTCAAAAATATTTTCTCTGTAAGTGTTTTCAGTCATTTTAAAATCAATTTCAAACTAGCGATTTTTTGATTAATAAATGGAGAGTGAGTGATGGAATTAGAAGTCGAATAGAAAATAAAAAATTTTAAAAAAAAAACAAATTATTTATAGCCGCTCGATGGTTGGTCTTCTTTTATAAAATATTAAATCATCAAGCCTTAATTTATTGCCACGTCATTTTGGTTTAAAAATTTTAGTTGCCCCTGGCAGGAAATTACCCACTAGCAAAAGCGTGACTTAAGCTTGCACGTCGTGGTCGCATTTTTCGTAGAGTATATACATCATTCGTGAAAAGAGAGAGCAAGTTGGCAAAAAGAAAGTGAACATAGCCTTAATTAGTTGTTACAGGTATTAAATTGCACAACATATCTTTTGACTAGTAATTTTCCTTTTATATCACAATGAAAAAATGACATGAGAAATGAAATTTGGTGGTGAAGAATTGTTGAAGTCGACATTAGTGCTTGAGGCTGATTTTCTTAAACCCATTTAGCACATATGTGAATTACACCTAGTGTATTTGGTACAGTACTCATGTCTACATGTGGAATGTAACGTTCCGTGGTGCGATTGCGTTAATTATAAGTGTCAAATCATTTTTGACAAATATTCTAGTTTTCATTTATTCAGCCCCTGCAAAAGATAAATATCACGATGTGGAGTAATTGCAAAATGAATACTGCACGTTTCACGATGCAGTTCCCGTATAACATCTAAGAGTCAAAAGTTCAATAGGTGTTGATCTATAGAAGCTGAATCTTTAGAGGCCTATTTCATCGATCGTTCTGCCAAGAAATTTTGGACAATATGATAGGGCGGCGGTTCTGTATAAAATACGCCAACTACAAGTCAAAGCAACAGTGAAGTCGTATTACGGCATTAAAGGCAAATATATCCAAATTTTATTCCAACTCATGAAACATCCCACAAATGTCTTCGCCCTCCAAGAAGTTCAATTCTCCATTTGCGAGAGAGAGAAAGGAGGAGGGTGGGACAGTGGTGCAATAATACCGTAGTTAAATAATCGGTCAGCTCTGGCTTGAATTGCATCTCTGTTGCCATAGTGTCCATAAGTAAAAGTGTTGTTCACGAAAATATCCTTGGCACAGTCTTCCTAATGGCACAAGAGCCCGGCAACTGTTGTCACCAATCCTCCGTCCTTTGAAAATATAGTTGTACGTCCGAATGCATACTTTATGCTTAAATTTTTTGCGCTCAGCCACGGCCCAATAAGTTATCCAAATCGCCAACGTTGAAGTGCACTACTACTTAAAAGCAAAATGATGTAATTGGAAACATGTTTAGTCGCCCATAATGCTAGAAAGAGCAGGCGCTAATGATTTTCTTAGACAATGATCACTTGGATTCGTAAAATGAAAAAGCAGCATTTTCCTTAAAACTTCTAAGCAGCGTATTTAACTGATGTAGCGGTGTATTAAATATGAAAGTTTCTAAATTTGGTATTTATGCAAGGTGACTAAACCTGCACTGAGCCGACGAGGCGGAGGTGAAGAGCTGCCATCGGGGTCACGATTATTTGCTTTTACAACTTATTTAGGTAGTTTAAGTGTGCCACCCTACAGTTAACTGTAACCTTGTAAAAGCTCAAGTGGCAAAGCGACCTTTACACCTGAATATTTTATTGTTAATTTGATGTGGAATAATCCGTCATGCCTACGGGTCTGTACTTTCTAGTCCTTAAAAATGATAACAGCAATCAGTAAAAGCGGGTAAAGAACGAAAATTTAAATCTCCACAGCTCACCATAAAGCCCCTGAATCGCTAAGTTGTATAAATGCACAACACTATGGCCCAATGTTCAATGCATCCTCAGTCGAACAGGAAACAAAATTATTCATACAATGCTTGGGTATTTGCCAGCCACCTCTTCTTCCTCTTCCGCGATGCCCTCCTCTCCCTCCTCTTCCTCCTCGGCCTCCTCTCCTCCCTCCTCGGCTTCGAATCCATGCCCATTTGGTTTTAGTCCCAATGATTGAACTCCCCTCCTCTTTCCACGGTGTTCTTCATCCTCGTCCTCTTTGTACTTAGAGTTGTCTAGCCCTAAAAGAAATCTCACGTGAGCCTCAGGTCCCGACTTGACATCACCGAGGATGGCATAAACCCGCCGATCGTCTCTGAAGCTGCCACCCTCTCCCCCAATGGAAGTGATTCTCGTTTGCAGAGACTCGCGATTCAAGAATGCTTCCGCGTACCGCTCATCCTTAACTTCATACAATCTATAAAATTTTCAACAAACAGATGTAGTAACTCAACTTAAGAAGGATTGAAAACTCTAAATCATAACCTCATACAAAAAAATACAGAAATCATTAAGTGTTAAATTTGTATAAGCAGAAATGCCGAAATCCCATGTCCAACACTAAAGGTATTGTGTAATCATAGAAGATAGGAAAGAATAGTTCTAAACAAAAGAATACAAAGAACAAGAAACCCTCACACCTTGAAGTTCGTCCATTCTTTCTCAGTTTACTGTTTTTTGAAGTAGGCGAGCTCATCCAAAGATATCGCTGAGGCATCAGAATCACTCAAGTCTGATCATTATCCTCCATGGCAGGTCTGAAATGTTCCTCTACCAAAGATATAGTTTTGCTTCTTAGAAGGCATAGGGTGTGAGCCTATGCTCTTGCGAGAACTCATCGATTTCAAAATCACAGAGCGTATCATATAAAGCATTATAACTGTTAGGGATCAAAGAAAATTAACGAACATGTGGTGGGAGCAGGCCCTTACTTCGCATCAAAAAAATTTCTTTTAAATGACAGACCCATCATAAACAGAAATGGAGCTATACAGAATATGATCCAGCAGTCCCACTAAACTAAACAGCAGGAAACAGTGCAAGTCAGGATGCAACAAAGCCCCATAGGTATAACCGTAAAAGAGATCCTAGTTCCCCATCCAAATTGAAAGTAAAAAAAAAGAAAAGGCAATCAAACTTTGCTTGTGCCTCTGCACATAGTGCATCAATGGCGAAAAGTACAATCATTTTTCCATAGTAGGATTCTGATAGCACAATCTCCCACATCCATATCATGGAGGATGACGAAAAAAATGCCTATCTGATAAATACATGAGGACCCATGCCAGAACCTCCTGCCTATCCTTGAAAATGCAGTGAAATATTTTCAATTAAGGAAAGAGTGAAGAAATGCTCCAGCCTGAAGGAGCTTTAGATTTATATGTATAACTGATATTCCACATCAGCTCGAAAGGAACTAGTGATACATGGTAGACACTACAGACAAGAAAATTTTATCAAGACTGAGGAAAGTGGCATAATGAGAATCCCCAATACAAATATCTCCTTAATCTCTGTTGGCCAATGAATGGCAAGCCGTCCAAGAGTCAAATAAATTTTCAGTCCCGCACTTTTTACAATTTATTCTTACATGAGCTAAATATGTTACATATTTTATGTATAATTCACATCTCAAACGTCTTAGCTTGTCATGGCTTGAGGTGTAGTCTTCATTTTGCAGTAATAAAAATCCTCGCATGCACCTTTGCCATTTTAAAACATTGGAGAGGAGGGAGGGCAAGCACATTGCGAGAAAAGAAAATAAAGGAGCCATTCAACTGATGGGGTGACTCATTGGCCATTCAACTGATGGGGTGACTCTTGGCCATTCAGCTGATGGGGTGATCCATTGAACAACACAAAATTATAACATACTATCAAGCATCAAACCCCCATGATAAGTGATCATTGACACATTAAATGCATGATCAACAAAAATGTAGCTCATTCTATGCTACAATCATATAAACACAGAAACCTATTAGGCGAAAAGTTTGGTGAAATTAGTATGAAAAATTATAGAAAAGGATGAAGTGAACTGCGTTAACAAAGCTTTTAAATATGGCCCTTTTTCTAATGAGGTTCAGATTATATTTACCTCATTTTCAAACATTTTCCAAACCGCTCGTCTTTGAGAATATCACTAGCAAGTGCCTTCTTTTTCTTGGCCAGCCCATAGTCTCATTGTCATCAACATTAATTTCATTCTCAGCATCTACCATTATCAAGAATACTCTTTGCGAGTCCGGTTGACCTTAGGCAATTTTCTCTTAATCTGCAGTAAAATACAAATCATGCCTAGTTGAAGTACTTTGAAGAAAGACTCGCACAAGGTTAAGTTGTAAAGTTTTATCACAACTAGAACATAGCACAAACTGTAGAGGATACCAAGTTTTGAACTTTTCATCAAAAAACCATCCTCACCTGATGTCAGATATATACATAGTATATGCAAATAATATAGATGAGAATAGCTAACCGTAATTCGCTCTCCTGCAAGTTCTTTCCTCTAGCATCTCTCGTTTCTAGCTTATTCTCTGTATTAGCATAATCAAAGGCTCTGCCAAAGCTTTTTGCCTGCCAGAATGTATATACTATAAACTAAAGCAAACTTACTTTGTACAATAACTAGAAGCAATCAAAAGAAACACCTTAATCGAGCATAGGAGAACATTATCATTGACTACGAAGATATGCATTTCTCACTGACAGAAAATTTAACCACTAACCCTAACTCAAAGACATTAGCTAACAAAATCCTTCAACAGCCAGAACATGCATTTCCAAAAATTAACTATAACCAACAAGCCAAATCCACAGAAGTAATAAAATAACATGTGAAAATATCCAATGCAACTTCTGCTGTTAAGTTTTGGCTCGTCAGCAAAGGTAACATCTAGTTGGTTTAGGATTGCTTTGGAAGAACTATTGTTTTTCTTTATTCAATCCAGGTTTGGATTTCTAGAAATTCTATTAGGATTTGGATAAGTAATTTCTTAGTCCAATTAGAAATAGGAATTCAGTCAGCATTAGGATATGTGGCTTCGACCCTATGTATATAAATAGGGTGCGTAAGGATCAGTTTTCTAAGGAGAAAAACAGAGAAAACTGAGACAGCTGAGAGTTTTGAGATTAGTTCTGAGTTTTACAAAAGTTCTGTAATTCTCTATTATTAATCTAAGGAGCAGTGATTTCTCTGGCTGAAACAACTAGACGTAGGCATAGGATTCGGCCGAACTCAGTATAAATCTTTGTGTTTCTAAGTTTTATATATTTGCTAGTTTAGTCTATTGTCGTTAGTTACATCAAAAGAACAAAGGTCCTAGTGGGCGGTTTTATTCAACAACTTCATTATCTCCTTAGTTTCCTTCAACAAATTGCCTATCGATCTCTTTTCATTTTTTCCATACATGTCCCTAGATTTGCTTCTCCTAAAATGCTTCAACCTAAATTATAAATGAAAGACAGGAGGCTATACACATTGAATGATACGAATTATTTTCTGTTGAAAAAACCATGGCACCAACCACCAAAAATAATCATAATTACAAAAGGGAGCCTAACCTTTTTTATACAACACGATAATCAATAAAATCCATGCATGTAAGCTCAAGTAGATTGGTCCCAATGAGACCGGTCAACTTCAACCTCGAGTCTTCTTTTGTCAAAATTTGAAATCATCATAAATGAGTAGTCTGTTCACCCTCCTCTAGCTCCTCCTGTAAAATGAACTCGAACATTAGAATACAACTGAAAACCTCAAACAAGATGAAACTAAGTAGGAAATATGTAAATAACCACAATGGGTTTGCAGGTAAGAACACCAATTAGGGCAGATTGAAAGTTCAGGTATAAAATAATATGGAATCTGACTGCGATCCAGAGCTGTAACATCAACCACTGCCAGGGAATGCACATATATCATTAATTGTTTCCGGCGTTGGCTCAATGCTGGTCATGCCTTCACCACTGCAGACAATGGAAATCTACTTTGGCAAAACTATAATATCCAATATCCAATAAAAACATCTATGCCACAAGAATAAAAAAAAGTGTTCTCAAATATAATTTCTTACCGTGTCAGGGTCCCATATTCTAACAATATGATTATCAGTGGTAATTAACTTTGGCCCCTCAGAGATTAAGAGTTTGATGCCATTTAATGTCTAATATAAGATGCCATACCTATAAACCAATGACAGGGTTTTCCCAGCAACCAGTAAGTTATAAAAGAAACAATACAGACTCTCTCAGTGTTCTGAACCATAAAAACCACATGAGAGGCAAACTCACATGTGATCCTTAACCTGTATAGGATGTGAGGAGGCGCCAAGTCATAGATGAGCACCTGAAAATTCAATGGCACGATCAAAACTATGTCTGTGGACATGAGTGAAAGGATATTAGATTCAATCTGTAGCCAAAATGTAAATGACAGCTGCATTCTTTTGGAGAAGATTGGTATCCCTCCAGACATAGAGGTCTTTACAACTTAATGTAGAAAGCCAAACATTGCTTGGCTAGAATACGAGCGTGATATGCAATAAAATAAGATGGTGATGCCAAAACTATCAGCATGAAACTAGGATACAGACACAGATATGATATAGAACAATAGAAGAGATCCGGACTCACTCCGACTGCTTGCACCAAAGTTTATCCAGCATAGAAATCAGAAAAATCCAGCAGCATCACTCCAAGTAAACATGTGCCTCACATACACCATCAGAAGATCACACTAACACTATTTTAGAGCTCACAATGTAGACCCTTTTATAGAGTGATTGGCATGAATTCAGAAAAATAAAGATCCACATTAATATACTTAGGAACTCTAAAGACGTAATTTGACACCTAATACATTAATCATGTTGTCACCATTAAATTGTTATCAACACCTACCTTATGTTTATTCAAGAGTTATCCCTTATCCCACTTATCTTGAATCTTGATTACCTTTTTAATCAGAGATTGATTACCTCGTTTTCACTTCAATACTAATGTTTTGCCAAGAAAATCATCACCCACACACGACAAGACCATATTGATTTGGACAAATAATTATGCACTCTCTCAAAGGATACAACATTAAAACAAAAATAAAAAGTTCCCTAGAGTGGCAGACCAAGAAGACATTTCACCTGACTTGTCAATAGGAGAAAAGTCTATGAAACATTGTTGACAATTTGACAAACAGAGTCCGATTAGCTTCTAAGTTGGTTGGTACTTTAGTTTTTCACTTCAAAAACCTAGTCACCCGCTTTAAGAGCCACTAGTTTATCAGCTTCCCTCCTTATGTGACCACGGAAAATAAGTGGCTGTCTTAAACAATTATATGATTGTTAAGGCTACATTGTTATGGCCTACCCATGCATATACAGATATACGGTGCCAACCAATTGTTCGAATTACTCTATAAGAGAAATTTTTATATTGAACATCAGAGACAACTGAAGAAAATTGCAGAAGATATTGCATTGTTGGCAGTACAGCAAATGGCACACAGTTCTAGACTTCTGATAACACGCATAATTAAATCAAATCAAAGCTATATCATCCCAAAATGTAAAATTATAAAATAACTTTTAGCAAAAAAAAAAATTGACATAATACCTTTCCTGCACTGCTTCCAACAGCCATCAGGAAACCCGTTTTTCATCAAACTCTAATGCAGTGACCTCCTGCAAGTCAGATTAAGGACAACCATGTCTGATTCAAAGTTGAAGAGAAAATGTCACTATTACAGGAATCACACATAAAAATACCACCAATGCCTCTGTCTTGGCAAGTGGAATAGAGAGCAACAGAAAACTTTGTTCCCTTGCCACTCTCATCTGTTTGCTCAACTCATTAACCAAACAAATCATTTAATCCAATAACAAATGGGAATTTTGGTTGGTTTTAACTGGAATGACCTCAAAGAGAGAGAGTAAATTTGGAGGTAGTTTGGAAGTTCGTGATGGCTAGAAATAAAGCTCTTCTAGCTAAGTGGTTACGGAGCTTTGCATTATGTGCAGGAAGCACTATGGCATTCTGTCATCAAAAATAAATATGATTTCATCCAATGGGGCGGGACTCAACTTTTTTTTACCGGAACTTATGTGTGTGTTAGCCAGTGGAAGGACATTTCCCATGGCTACAAGTCATTTGTTATGAACTGTCACTTTGCTGTAGAAATGGTGAAAGAATCATGGTTTGGGAAGATGCAGCAGCGGTTGGGATTCGCCTCTCAAATCTCCAGTTTCCATCGCTCTACAACTTTGTCTGGTTGTCGGGAACCGACCACTTCTGCGCATCATGGACTTGTCCAATGGTTGGAAAAATTGGAATTTTGGGTTCAGGAGAAATTTAGTAATGATGGGAGAGTCTATCTATGAGTTGTCTTCTGTTTTGTTCTTGCTGGACAGTGTCTGACCCATATCTAGGAATTGGACTCCAAGAGGATTGCCTCTGGATACCAAAGGAGATTACTCATGCCAATCCTACTACAGAATTTTTCTGTCTTTATTATACTCCACAACCATGAGTCAAAACCACACACCCCTATGCTGGAGCATATTCCAATGCTAAGAAATATGATATAAACAAAGGATTTGAATTTCAAAGGGTTCTCAATTTGTAAATTAAAATATTATTTTATACTGCAAGGATGTGCCTCTCAAATAAGTTGCACTCCTAACTATTCACACTTATCCATGACATTGACTCATTGCAGCAACCAAGTGCATTACATTTATCCCTGTCTGTAGAAGCAGAGTATTTAACAAATACATAAAGGAACTCTTACCTCGTCAATGTCACCAGCAGGTGGAGACAGCATTAATCCTGCCAACTGAAGATTTCATTCCTCAAGTCAAAAACATTCCACAGCACCATCCTCACCACCACAAGCAACAAGACCATGAAGCTTTTACTGGGGTACTAGAAACAAAGTATTCTTAACCTAGATATCTAAGGAAAATTAGCAATATAAGGGTATCAGCATGTGTCTGATAACTACAGAATATAATGAACCTAAAATAGAAAACAAAGATCAACAATACCTCCGAGACACTATATTTAGTGCCGGCGATTGTGTGCCAAGGGAAGAGAGAAACGCCCTGCAAACAATTCAAAATTGTTGATGACCAGACTTTATAAATCAAGGGAATTCAAATAGTCCATTTAAGCAAAGAAACCTGTTCTAAATTAATCCTGTAATTCTGGAAGAGCTGGCACAAAGCAAGTCACAAGACCAGCAATCATCGCCAAGATCCTTCCCATTCTGTACACCCAAGTTCAATAAACTCATTATACAAAGAATACCAAACTTATTTAAGCGGAATTTAAAAGTAAAATAAAAATACGGCTCGTACATTGTACAATTATTAAAATAGGTACAAACTAAGCTAGTTGAATCTAGATTCGTATGGTATAGTGCTATAATATTTTGAATATTTTAACTGATAAACATTATTATAACTAAGAATAAATTATGATTATATTATCTTATTCTATGAGGCAAAATTTTTGAAATGTCGAATGAATTTAATACTAGACATGCAAAACTATATTTTAAAACAGAAAGTAGATGCAGCTTTCTTTTCACGTATTCATTGATATGTTACTGTCATATAGCCTTTAAAAACTAGTTTCTGAGAAGCTCTTGACATAGGCAACATTAAAACAAAAATGATTTGACTAGAAGGGAAAGAGGGTCAACAAATATTCATGCGAGCATCAACCCCAAACCAAGAAGATTGGGAGAGTAGCCCAACTCCTTATAAGCCCATGCCAATCTTTCTTAAATTTCCAATGTGAATATTCTGAATAGTTGCAGGCTCATTTCAAATAATCAATGTGTGAAAACTACATAATTTCAAAAATTTGAATGATGTAATAAGGGCATCCTATTCTGTGCTTATTCACCAAGATAGTACAGATGTATGCAAGCACACTACACACTCATGCACACACCTATATCTCTGTGTGTGTGTGTCTGTGTGTGTTTGTGTGTGCGTGCGTGCACACACATGCATAAAGACAAAACGTATCAACAAACAACAGTGCATGGCTCACACAACATTTCATGCATGACCATAAACATAAGCAAAGCATAAAAGAAACATGGAATCCACAAACTGTAATGCTTTCTGCGTGCCATGTAGATAAACAGGTCGGTCAGCACACAAAAGCATAGCTTTTGAATAATCATCAGCCAAAACCTAAATGAGCAAGAAAAGGTAAAGTCGAATGCAAATTTTTGGCATCGATTGAACATCTGGAGAAACAGCATAACTATACAAACTTCAATAATTGCAGATTTCAAGAAGGAGAAGAACAATTTACAAAACTGTATTTAACCAAGGGGGCAAAAGGACTGCACTTGTAAAGATCAAATAGTTGGGTTTGAGCCCATATGGTGTTCTTCAGTTGTAGAAAACCCAATAAAACTTACAATTTTCATTACTAGTTAATAAAAAATTAAACTCTTGTAAGAACAATTAAATAATTCCTTTTTTTCAAGTTCATCATTCTCCATAGAAATGCTCTCCATTCTTACTCTGCAAGAGCGACTAACTAAAAGTGCAAGCAGTAAGGCAAGTTAGAGTAACAACCAATGGCGCAAAATTCAATGTTAAAATTTGAGAAATTATAGAGAGGATAGGAGAACTTGAATGATAAAATACTAATCTAAAACCGGCAGAAACCGAAGACAAACAACAATAGACCATGAATAAGTATTTCAAATACCATTGCACCATCAGATATGAATTTAATTGGTGAAACTAAACTACCTTAAAATCGATAATCTCTGAGTCAAGTGCTGCAAACTTGGTGAAGTTCCCTCAGCTCATAAACTTTGACTTGTGGTGGGTAAATACCTGAATTTCAATAGTAAAAAACACAATTGAGAAAAAGTTCTTATTTTTAACTCTATGTCTGCGAACATACACAGACACACATTCAATGTAGAATTCCCTTTTGATTGGGAAAAAATAAAACTGCATACCACACACACGACGCTAAAGTAAACCAAAGCACCTGAAGCAATTAGGAACTCCCCGTCAGGAATTGCCTTGATTTTGGTTGACTGTAGTTTCAAATCTCAGAGTCCTGAATCAAGTTCACCCTTTGCATATAATCTGAATAATAAACAATGAAAGGCCTCTCATTACATGAAGTTAATGCTAAAAGCATCTCTATTTTTTATTTTTGGGAAATTGAGACAAATTTTTACTACACAATACAATAAAAATACAAAGGCCGAACAAGATGTCCACAAAAATAAAAGAAACAGAAACAAGATAACAATTAGTACCCTACAAAGAAAACAATAAAAAACAAAGATTTCCTGAAAATTGTATTGGAAGTGTCAGAGTAAATAAAAAATCGAAATTTGATTTACTACTAGAGCTCTCGAATACCTCTGGCAAACTCACGCGTCACTCAATGACTACTCGGGTAGCAATCGAACTCGTAGGGTGGTAGAGACTGTTCAGTGCAGGGTTTGTAGTAGGGAAAAAATGGTGCTTGGGCCAGGGTGCTTGGTGTGCTGATAGATGGTTTTAGTCTAAGGGCAACTAAATTTAACTTCAACCTGCTCTCCGTGTCTCAAGGTTTGGCGTGGTGAACTACAGCCATGAGGAAATAAATGTCAATAAGAACACAAAAAAACCATTAAAAAGAAAAAAAAGGTTATCTACATGAACCCCACCTGAGTTTCACCACATTTTCCTTTAGAACCAACATTTCCAGAATTTACACAAACACCATTTGAGGTTGAATTGTCGTTGCCAATTAACCTTATTTGAGATATGAACCAAACATAATATAAAGTGAATCCCAAGTACATAACCAATATTAAAAATTTCTTTAACAGAGGATCTTTCTATAAGAATTTTTTTAATAGGGATTCAATTTTCACATGTAAATTAGACAACATTAGTATAATTCAAATATTTAAACGATAAATTTTAAATGTTCAATCATAAAAGCACATATAAAATTTCAAGAACACAGCTCCGACTTATAGTGCTCTATAGCATGCATTACAGATAACAGATTCCACCACAGTCAAATCATTTCATAAAATCCAAAAATTAGCAGCTGAAATCGAGAATTAAGTAAAAAAATTCGTACTTTGGTCTTTTGGAGAGCTCGACGCTTCTTGGGGTTAGCCAGGTGGCGAGAAGGCGTTGCTGGGAAGCAACGCTGTACATCTTATTACCATTGATGGAAGATCGACTTGAGTTTGCCTCCGTCATGCGCCATGGAACCGGAAGGACTGAGATTCTGAGAAAATACTAAAAAGTATCAACAATTAAACCAAATAGTGATTCATATACAAAAAAACAAATACTCAAGAAATCAAATAGAAAATATATTTTTATAATAAAAGAATAGGAAAATCAAAAACTATATATACCTCAGGAGTAATCGGTGGTGGTTTGGAGAGGATAGAGAAGTAAGATAGGAGGAGCTCGTGACTGAGGTTCGGCTGGCGATGGCCGCGGCGGGAGAGAAGAAAGTTAGGGAGACGAACTCCGTTGGATAGCGGCTCGTCTCTGTTACTGAGTGGGGATCTGGTGCGGCGCAGCAGACGATGACCATTACACACTACGTTTTTCTTTTCTTTTTCTTTTTGAGGGTTTAGGGTTTAGGGTTTAAGTTCAAAACTAGCCGACCCATTACTGTTGACCAGGACCAACAAATAACCCATTTCTCCTCTCCGGACTTGTCCGAATAATGTAATCAGGCCGTCCCCTTAGATCGTGTGGTCACAAATTGATTTTTCGTTAAAAGTTTGGGCTGGTTTCGCGGGGAAATTCGTCGTACCGCGAAACAGATGTTCATCCCTTCTTTTTCACCTGGTCGTCACTCTTGAGCGTAATTTCTGTAGGTACTGATGATTCAAGTAAAATTATTGAAGATGAGGAATTTTAGGGTGCAAGTATATTTGTTTTATACACTTAAATGATTAAACGATCTTTGATTCAAATAATTTTATAACGATGATCTTTGAAGGAAGATTCTGAGGAATTAAGCGATTCCAAATTACAATTTAATTATAGGATGAATATCGTTAGTATAAGAACCAAACAACGGAGAGACCTAAAGAGATTAAAGAGAAGATCGCGATTTGGGAGAATTTCCCTTTTTAGAGTCCAATAATTTCCTCTTTTATGAGATCGGGATCATGGCACGATTCTGAATTACCAAGAGATTAAAAACACAAGTTATAAATTAAGGTTTATAACTCAAGCCATTACCAAGAGCTATTTGATAAGAGAGGAGACGGTGAGTCGTCGAGATTCGTAGCTATCTCGTTGTATATCTATGTACTTTGCAAGGCGCTAAATGTGGGCCCTCAACAACCATAGTCCCAAAAAATTGAATTACGAGCAGCGTGTTGATGCGACGCATAAAATATTCGTTCGGACTCGGGAACGGCGTCACTTCGGCGTCCGCGTTCGTAGCAGCGAGCACGACAGAAAATACAAAGAGAAGAGTCGAAATACGATTCTGACGCAAAAGTCAACAAAAAAGTCAACCAAGGGCATTTCGTCCAATTCCTGCTTCGAGAATAAAATACTATTATTTTCCGGGCGAGATGTAACAATCTACCCCCCCTTATGAAAATTTAGTCCCCAAAATTTCCATAAGAAGTACAACAAGGTAGTGAGTAATAACGATTCCACAGTATTAAACGTCTCCCAAATTGCTCACTCGAGAATCCGTAAGTGAAGAATAATAATTACTGACAGAAAGTTGGCACAGTTCAATCATCACCACAACTCAAAGTGACAACAATGCCTGAGTTCAATCAAAAGAGGAAATATGACTGGTGAAGAGTATTCGATCGTCAAAAGACTTGATGAAAGTATGACCACAGTACAAGTTGCCACTACATTGTGAGGTGCTATAAAGGCAACTTTATAACATTTCAACATAAGTGGTTTTCTTTGGGAGAAAGATGAGAATCAAGCTCTCTTTTCTACTCTCTAAAGAACCGGCTACCCTAGTTAATAGCTAGCAATCTCACTTCCTCTAGGGCACTCATCTCCTCATCAAGGCTCTCCTTGGTGTGGAAAAATTAGAGGTTCTCAATTTTGGGAACTTGGAAATCCCTCTTCATCCATCCTCTCAAGAATTCCATGGAGCTAAGAAACAGGAATGAGGGCCTCTCCTTGGGTGATTAGCTTTTGCTTATGCAAGGAATCAACAAAGGTATAAAATTCTCAACTCACTTTGTTCTTGAGTTGAGTCATAGTTCCACCCTATCTACTAGGCTTTAAGATTTCTTGGGTAAAGTTTTGTTTTGAGTGCATACAAGCATGATTCCCAAGCAACTGGTATTGAGCTGCATGCTATAGATGTTGCTCAAATGAACTTGGTCTTAAAAATTCCCCTTCCAAGTGGTATCAAAGCCTAGGTCTAGTAGATTGGTGAATCCTTTTTGGGTTTGTGATTTGAATGTTGTAATTATTATTACAAGCTTTATTCTTACTTCTTTGAATGTAGAAATTTGTTGGAAAATTTGCCATCTCAAATGTTGTAGATGTAGTTCATATGAGCATGAATTTTGGAGCTAAAATTTGGTGCCATGTTTTTTAAGGAAATTCAGCCCAAATCCAAGGGTGATTTTTGGGTTCTTGTTTGTCTTGTTAAAATGGTTTTAAAGTGACATTAGGAACCCTAAGTACTAATATGGTAATATGTTATTTCCCTTATGTTTGATAGTTTTTGAGAGTGTTTTTGGATGAAAAATGTTCATGGAACTCTTGTGGGTTTTCATGAATGTTCTATTGTTCTTGATATGTTCTTGGCAAGAACAAAAAGTTTTGGTGGTTTGATTCAAATTGTTGTTCTTTTACAAAAGTTTTGGTTTTGTGGTTGATTGGTGATGGATGATTGTTTTAAGGTGGCCTTACCATTCTTGCAACCCATACCAATCAATTTTCAACCTTACCATTCCTATTCAACCCATATCTACCTTGTTCGATGCTTGGCGTCATCGTTGTCCTTTTTCCGGTCGCGGCGCCGTCAGTACAGGCGTTGTTCTGAGAAAATTTCAAGGCTTCATAGCTTCTTCATTTCAAGGCCAAATTACTGATTCAAGTACAAAAATGAAGCTAGAAGTGAGAGGAGAACAAAGAATTTACCATTTTGGGCCAAAAACTGGCCAGAAGTGGCCTGAAAATGAGGAAGAACCCACGGTGCAAAGCGAAGTAGATTTTGGTTTCTTCGATTCATAAGCCAGCCTTCGCCACAGGCTCGAGCAAGGTACTGGGACTTCAAGGAGTCCAATGGTGGTGATTCGAGGTGGATCGAGGTGGCAATTGATGGCTTCGTCGGGAAGGATCGAGGTCTAGTGGGAAAAAAGCGGGAATTTGTTAGGGCTCAGAAACTTCAGTTCACGGGCTTGGTTTGGTGAAATTTCGATTGAGATGGTGGTTTGATCACGGAAGGAAGGTTGGCCAGAAATTGGCTCGGTGAGGAGGAAGAGGGGCCACGGGGTGGCTTAGAGGAAGATTCTGTGAGTCTGTGTTTGTTTGCGAGGCAGAGCACGGAGAGAGAGACAAAGACCCGAGAAACAAGGGGTCAAGCGGCGCGGGGAACAAGGCCCATGGGCCACTTGAGGAAGGTGGGCTGACTCAACAGCCAAACATTCCCAAGAAGTGAATTACGGGCAATGTCGGTAGTCCGCGCCCGTAAAATATTCTTTAGGACTCGAGCGGCGTCCCTTTCAGCGTACGGCGTTAAGTAACATTGAAAACTACGACAAAGAAATACAAGAAGGGATGCGTGTCCCTGATTCACGACATGAAGAAATCAAGCAAAAGTCAACCAGGCATTTCGTCAATTCGCACTTCGAGAATAAAAATCTTTTATTATTTTAGGAGCAAGATAAACATGACACGTGAAACGCGAGAGCGATTAAAAATGTTATCCGAAATTACAAATAAAAAAATTATTATGTATTATTTTATATAAAAAAAAATTACTAATATTTTATTGTCAGTACTAAAGAGCAACTCGGTCGGTGGGAATGCAAAAGGCAATTGCGAAGTCTGTATTCAATTGGGTGGATTACTGATGCAGAATTGGATTGAATAGTAGACCACTAGGAAGGGCTCCCTACTGCTGGAGTTATGAAGGAGTTGATTGCCATTGTATATCGATGACTTACAATGGCATCTTGACTAGAGGAATTGGAGTCATAATTGAGAGCATATGAAATATCGTGACATCTTGATTGTATATGTTGATAACTTGTAGGTTATGTTTCAGAAACATACTAAAAATATGAATAGCATGTAATCCCACTGGGACAGTATTACGCGCAGCAAGGCGATTTAAGATGAAAAACAAACCATATTCTAGACAAGCAACTGCACAAACTACGTGGGAAGAAATAGATTCTTGTTGATGACGTGTTATAAAAAAATAAAGAATACGATTTAGAGTGTTTAATCTTCTCAGTATGCCTCATGAAGTAGGATTTTGTGCCAAATACAATTCACTTTGCACAGCTCACACATAACAGCCACACAGGCAGAGGCATATTGCTGTAGGGGAGATGTGATGTGTTGATGGGAGCGTCCATCGGCAGCATCTGGTAAGTTGGAAGTGGGAGAAGGGGAACATAACAAAATTTCCCATTTATCTTTTTGAACTTCCACAAATGTGTGTAAGCCTCAAATGACGACCGTCTACCTACAATTGTCTAACCGACTTCCTACAGCAATATGAATTAGCCGGGAGTAGAAGGTTGAACAACAAGAAAAAGATCAAAATCAAAGAGAGAAGAAAAGGGAAATGCACCATGCAATCTCTTTCAACCTACGATTTAAGGACAGGAACCTACAAGTCCCACACAGGGATGAGAAGTCCATCAAACTAGCTTAGATATTGTCAACAGGCGTTGAAAGGACCGACAATAATCATAAAAGAACAAAACGCAATATGCAGTAAAGTAGGGACAACTAATACTCTCAGTATGTATATCCAGCTTGGTGATTCTGTTGATAAACAACAAAAGCTCGAAACACGTAACAGAAAAGCTTCATTATAAAGAACTCAATACAGATGACAGCCAGAAACAGTCGCATTGAACACTAAGAGATCAAAGCAACCTGAACTGAATATCATGTCAGCAAAGAGAAAAGCAAGAAATTGAAACAAAGGCAAAAGGGGAACCAGAAGATAGGGAAAAAAGAAGTTAGACGGCCAAAAGAAAAATCAGCTTGTTATGGAAAAGGAAATATGCACTTTTCATGATAATTATACCTATGCAAGAAAAGCCGAAAAAGAAAGAACATAAATTCTATACACATCAAAATAATATTTCTACCGAACCAGTAGGAGTCTTCCACCTCCTCCTTAGCCATCATGTTCTCCCTTGCACTTCTGCCATCCTTATAGTAGGCACTCTTCAGAAGCTCGCCATAGTCGATTCATATATGTTGATCCCTCTATCAAGCATATCATCAACGTCCTCTTCAACTCCGACAACCTATCTAATTTACAAAGGCCCAAAAGCAAGGCATTGGCAGCGGCATCAAGAGCTCGACCTTGTTTTTCCATCAAGTTCCAAATCTCAGCCCCCATTTCAGGGTCGTCCCCATCAAAAACATGGTGATGGCATGACAAAATCGCATACGTTGGAAGCCACTCATTCTTCACCATCTCCACAAAAGCACCGGCTTGCAAACCTTGTTGTTCTTAATCAAACACTTAAAGATCACATTGTAAGTAAGAAAAAGAATCCGGAAAAGCACCATGAAAACCATCTGATCAAGGAGCCTAAATGCGTCGCCGACCTCATTGCAATCACACAATAATCCAATCATGGCATTGTACATTGACAAATTAGGCACCAATCATTACCAACCATAACATCCCAATCGAAATCGCATTCGTTGAATCCTTTCGCTCTTACCAAGAATATCAGAGCATTGGAAAAGAATCTCAAACCTGGCAAGCAGCCATTCTTCTTCATCACTCTCAAGAACTTGACAGCCTCCTCACTTGTCCCCATTCTGCTTGTCGCCAAAAACGCGTCGTAAGCCGCCCATTCTCAGTCCCCACCCAACTCTCACCACCATCTCCCCAAACGTAGTCTTCGCTTTGCCGCGTCACCGCCTTCTCCAGTCCTTCAAGCAAAATGGCGAACGAATCGCCATCGGACCGAATTCGGGCTGCGACTTCAAGGTCTCGAGTCCGACCCTCACCAACGCCACCGTCTGCATGGCACATTGCGCTGAGAAGAATTGGCGGCTGCGACGACGTCTCGTGGATGTCATCCCATTTGTCCATGACTTGAAAGTCATGGCAGCGTCGTCGAACCTCCGGAAGCGCAGTAATTGGAGAATGCGGCGGCGAAAACGGGCAAGGAGAGAAGTTTCTTGTCGCATCGAGCGGATGGCGTCACATGGACTCGAAAAGCCGGTTGCGGCCGAGGACGTCAGCCATCAGGTTCAGGCCTGGGCCGAGTGTAATGGGCCAACCCGGCCCATTGGAAGAGCTTTACGGCGGAGAAGGGGTAGTCGTAGGAGAGTTTGAGGACTTGGATGACGACTTCAGCGCAGGGATGATTCCGGTGGAGGCGAGGCAGCGCCGATTTGCTGGGGTGAGGTCGGATTAGGATGTCGAGGATGACCTTGACGGCTGATGAGATGGATTCCGGTGAGATGGGGAGTTGCGAAGAAGGGGGAGGGCGTATTAGGTGCGGTAGTGATATTTTATTCTCCGCCATACCCTCCTCCATGTTGAAGTTGAAGGAAGACCTTCTTTTTCACTTTTTCCTGTTAACTTTGATATTATTCCGTAACATTGCCAAAAATTTATGCCTACATTTTGTTTTAATTTTTAATATTTTTTTTATACAAAACAATATTTTTTAATTTAATTTTAAATTAGAACAGAATAAATAAATTAGTTATAAATTCACTAATTAAAAATTCAAACTTAACATAGCTTTTATTTACAAGTGAAATAAATATATTGTTATGCTAATAGCTAATATTTATTTATAATACGTTGTAGAATATTTAAATTTTAGTGTATATTCATTAAAAGAAAAATATAACACAAAATTCGTTTTGTACTACATTGTATGCTATCTGATGTGTCAAGTATACATATCATGCCAATAAATGTGTTTATTTATTAAATGTTAGTTATCAATATTTTTGTCATATCATATAGTACGAATGTAGTAACAAATTCTACACAATTAGTTGCTTTGTCAAAAAGTCTAGCAAAACGAGCTTTACGGTCAGTTAATTCTCTGCATTTTTTGAAGTAGAAAAAATTGTGAGAAATAACTTTGCATGTTTAAAATGTATGAAATTATGAAAAAATTTGAGTGATACATATTATTTAATAATACAATCATTAAATAATTTTAAACTAACTTACAATGAACTCAATCATTTAACCGTTCAAATTACGTACTGAAGTTTGACAAAAAAATTATGAGAATTAACTTTACCTTCCTATTTTAGGCCATTCTTCCAAATCCCAACCGCTTTCAATTCTCAACTGAAACTGACTCATGAGTGATAAAACTCGAACTCAGTAAACCAACCCAATAGTCCTTCGCAGCACCGCCGCGGCCTCTGCTCTCAAAACCCATCAGAGCAGCAGCACCGCGCTACCTATCCCGCCGTTACCATCGTCGCTTCAACAAAGCTTCAAAACTGAGCCCAAATTTGTATAGGGTATCTGGGTTTTTGTCCCCATGCTCCCGATTCGTCGTCTCCACGGCCGCAGCTCCAGGCCTGGCGTTTCTTCTGCCCCACAACACTCCTTCTCCCCTTAAGTCAGTTCCGATATCGTCTCCGATGGCAGGTTGTTCAAAATTCACAAAGGTAAAGTTGAAGCCGTCGAGGAATACTTAGACAAGGTACGAAAAGTTGCATTTTTGATCAAGTAACCTCTACTGGTTTGGGCATGGTTTTGAATTCTAAATTCTTTTTTTTTTTTGGTTGTTTGGGTTGATATGTAGGTCGTATACAGATTTCGGTTCTTGGCATTTATGGGAGTTTTGGGGTCTCTGAATCAGCTCGGTTCTTTGTTTCCATCAGGTATGATTGTTATAAATCATCGTTTTTAATACAATGAATATATTACATTAGGAACTTCCCATCAAGAGAATTGAACCGAAGACCTCCGATTTTCAAAAGTGACGAGGAATACCACTATACTGTAGTACTAAGTAGCTCATTAGCTGAACCATGTTTTAATTATGCTTTTTGTTTTTGTTTTAGTTGCTAAATGATGATTTTTTATTTTCATTTACCATCCCCAGATTTGTTCTTTTCAATATATAAGGTAACCCATTTCCTCTGATGCACAATGATGCTGAGGGGATGTCTGTAATTGGGACATTATCTGCGAAAAAAGAAGATTTTGTAATGGTAGAAATATAGCATAATGAAAGGGCTGAAATGAGGTTAGCTCCTCTGCCAATTAATAAAGGAATTTTTCAATCGAACAATGATGAATTTAGGAAAAGAAATTGTAAGGAAAGATAAGATAAACACGTTAGACATTGCCTAAAACCAAATGAATAGAGGTGTTGTAACTTTTTTCATAGAAATCATGAGAGAGTCTGTCAAAATGATGCAACCACTGAGTTCAGTACAAATTAAGACGGATATGCATACCAACCAATTTTATTGAAAAAAATATATATCCCCAACATGAAGCAGTCAGCTTGCTTCCCAAAGCTGCCAGCAATTCCCACCAACAAGACCAATGAATACAAATAAGGCTCTGAAAAGAACTCATTTAGTTGTTCATCACTATGAGCGTCTGGACTTCAAATAGTGTTATATTCAACCTTTCGGTACAAAATGATAATCACCACATGTTTCTTTGCGTTATGTTTCAGTAAAGGATTAAGCGATGTGCAGGTAGCCTGATTGTAACAGAGCATATCATAGGCTATGATTCGATGAATCCAAAGTTGTTAACCAACATTTGGCCAATTGCTAAATTAGCTCACTAGCTAGACGCCATTGCCTATACTTTGTTCAGTACTTGAAACAACATTATATTTTTAGCTCTTTCAAGTAACCAATTTTCCTTAGAAGCAAATGTGCCATAGCAGTTGATGATTATATTTGGAATGAAATTAGCATCTGCCAATCTGCTTTTGTACTAATCTTTATCCTTTTGTTTGATTTAGGAAGTGTGAGAATTTTAGGAGGGACAAGAAATTATGAATGACATGATGCAGGATAAATTGATGCTTTTACATTAGTCTCTTGACACATTTAGCGGCTTTCTCTTCCAATGCACTGAGTTTAAAATCTTACCCCACAGTATGTAGGGCTGCACTTATGTTGCACAGTGCCATGGAATACTCTATGTAAATCATGATAAAGTGATCTGGTTGTTGGGGCTATTGGTGAGTGTCCAAATATTATCTTTTCACGATTTATTGTTTTACGTTTTATTGTCCTTGATTTAAGAACCATGAAACAAACATTGGTTTTCTAAAGTGTTTTTAATCTAAAGAGAAGAGCAAACAAGAAGAAACCATAGAAAAATGGAGTACCTTTGATTTGTGACCAAGAAAAGAAGAAATTTGGACTTCTAGGAATGAATTTGTTTGAAGCTCTACAATTCCCTACTATATCATCTAAAATTTAATAAGACTTTATTGCATCTCCTAAATTAATGGATTTCACCCATCAAATGTTATAAATTAAATAATAAATAAATTTGCAGTCATTGAGCAACTAAGATCAGTTGAGTTATGACTAAGACAGTTGATGATTTTCTCTCGTGTAGTTGTTGCACAACTCTTTTGTAGTTGCTGTTCAAACCATTGGTGTAAACTTATGCTGTAATACCCTGCATGCCTGCACTGGTGGTCGTTGTGTTTAAGAATTTCATGTCTTTAAAGTTTCGCATTCTAAAATTGTTATAAATAATTCATTCAGATTTAAAAAATAGAACTAACATGTCCATTGTTAATTCAACTTAAGCGTTCGAAACTGATGTAAGGAGGTCATAGGTAAAGAGTTCCGTTTACTACATATGCAAATCACTTTAAGGAGTTTCAGTTAGAAATAGACTTGGCACCATCAATGATAGATATTGAACTTCCCTATGAACTTGGATAAGATTTTCTTGTTGATAGAACATATGTTTCAGCAAATGACTCTGCTATTTTCTTATGGCATGTTTAGATGTTTATCTTTTGGGAGCGGTAATGTTGGTGTTTGGAATGGGTCTTCTTGACTTTCTTTGCCAGTAATCTCGATACTGCGGAATCTTTGGCAAGGGATAAAGCCTGCAAATCAAATCTTTTTGGCATGTTCATTCTAAGTCAGACTGAATTTTCTCTGGATGCAAGCCCCTTTTTTAGCTATGTTTATTTTTATAATATTTCAATGCTATCAGATACAATAATGAGGAATTTTACAATGGCCAACTAGGTATTTACAAAGAATGCCAGTAGGTCGTTATCCAGTAATATGCTGTAAATCAGCCTTGCATCATGGTAACAGGCAGGCAAGTGAACAGAGTAGCCCTGAACCCCAAGGAAATGTAATGTGCAGTCAACCGAAAAATAGAATCTCTTGCAACATGCCCTGAATATTGTCCAACCCAAGCTCACGGTACCAGCCAGCAGGTTTAGGTTCAACCTGATTGAACCATTCGATGCCCACCCCTACCCTTAGGTTGGGTCCTTAGTTTATTTTTCTTTCTCTCTCTTCTGAATTCACCTACTCAGAACTGGGGTAAAGTGGTTGTTGCTACGGTGACTTGTGCATCTAGAATATGGCTATTGTGGCTGTGGGATTGATCGCAAACTTCAGAAATAATAACTTCGTGTAACAGTTGAGAAATTAGTTTTCTAAACAAAGTAAACCTCCATTCAGGACAGGAACAAAATTTACTCTTCAAGCTTCTAAAATTCTTGGGGTGCACACCCTCTGTTCTTCTGTTCTCGTTCTGGCTCCTGAAGTTTTCAAACCATAGTTTCAGACAAAAAACAAAGATCTCTGTGGCTTCTCAACTGGTGCAGATTTCTTATGACATCCATTGGGAGGGTAGCACTGATTTCTAGTCTTTGCTTTCTCAAGTGGTTATAAAAATTGCAGGATCTGTGTTCATTCCAGACTTCCTGGTTGGCTTAGCCAGTGGTTCAGCCTGATTGATTTCGCTGTCTCGGCATGCCCATTTCACAGCCACCATAGCCATTCAATGACCAAGTCCTTTACCCTTGTTCTGAGAACTCACATCAGAAAGTGGAAAAAGAAGTGGGAAAGGAGAGAATAGAACAGGAGAATAAAGATAGAAGCAAAATACTCTCAAAGGGGGGTCAGTGGAAGTCACATATGTGAAATTAGAGAAATTTGACAGTAGTTTGGCCACCCCTACATTAGAACTTTTCATAGTTCAGGGGCATATTGTGTAATCTCTTCCCGATATTGAACTTTTCGTTTCATTTCATTTCTGTTTTGGGAGCGACAAATGGTTAGATATAACGAGTGTGAATGAGCTGAAAACGAAGCTTGGCCATGTAATAGTGATGCTACTTCTAATTGGGTTGTTCGAGAAAGTAAAGCACATTGTAATCTCCGCTGGACTTGCTTTGTTTTTACGGCGTCTGTCACTCACTTTCTTCTGTTTGCCTCTTTTTTTATTGTCAAGCTCAGCGACTAGACTTGAAAAGCCACACTATGGGAACACAGCAGCTGCATATGTTTTTTCATAAGGCTTGTTAATGAAATGTGTATGCGTACGTAAAGATCACTTATGCAATGAAATGTTTAATTACTGTATGGTGATCGTCAAATCTTAACCGCTCTAGATTGTGCCATAGTCTTGTTCACCACATAACTAACACGAAATCAAGTGAAACTTATATTTTAACAAAAATTGAAAGAAACTGTTAGAGATGTCTTCACCTTCACGCTGTTGGAGGCTTGGGAAGGGCTATTTTAGCCTCCTCTTTGCCTGGGCTGGAATGCTCGCATTTAGAAGCTCAAAATAGTGGGCCGCAGCCATTTGAGCAAGTCCAGCCATGCTTGTTTTTGTCAAGGCTTTATTTATTTAATCAAATTAAATAAATATGTACTATTATAACTACTAGTTTCATTTTAAATGATTAGCAGCATATAATACCCCCACTATTTGTTTGGGAAAAAACAAATCAATATCAAAACATTTTTCAAATATTGGAGAAATATATATATATATAACTACTAATTTAGTTCACTTTAGTTTAGTAGTGCATGATACTCTCACTATTTGTTTGAGAGAAAACAAATCAATAATGAAATATTTTTCAAATATTGGAAGCAATACTACTAATGGAAGATTTTTGCATTCCTTGTAATTGAACTTATAGTTCTTGTCTTAGCCTTTTTGGATGACTATGGACTTTAAGTTGGATTCAACAATGAAAAATTATTGCTGAACCATAGTTCTAGGGATATTTGTGTCAAATAAATTACACTCTTTCAATCCTATTGAAAAACATTCATTTAGCCAATAAGAATGAAGACATTCATTTAATCTAACATGGGTGTTGGACCCAACTACTCTTCGGTTTTGAACTTCTTTTATTTGCGTGCCTAATTCAATTAAGAAACTCTGGCCTAGTACTAGAAAAGTCAACTAATTGAGAGAGAGTAATAAAAATTACAAACCGAGTTGAATCATCTAACAAATTACAAGTTCAAAGAGGCGAAGAATAACGTCTAACAGGATTTTAGGTCAAAATGAATTTGCTAAATAAAACAAATTTGCATGGTTCAATCTCATTGATTTGTTATCAATCACTGACTCAATGATGCTCGTTTAGGGCCTAAGTTCATAGTCAACTATTCATAATTACTTTAATGGAATTAAGTAATTAAATTGGAATACAACCAAACAATTGGATCGTACACATATAGGTTTCAACTTTATGATGAATTATTGTACAAACAAAATAATATTTCAAATATTTGTCTTCTAGTGGAGGACTAAAATGAAAAATTATAAAAGTTTGGGGTCAAAAGCAATTCTAACTTTTTAAAATTGAAAAAAAAAGTCAATGGAAGACTCTATGCTTCCCATTTGTTCCACGTGCGGACTAGTTCAGATTAGATTAACTTCACGGACACAAGTTAGATTGACTTAACCCAGATTAAATAGGATAAAAATAATGAAGTGTTTGGTGCGATGTCGAACTAAGTTATAGACTAAAATATTTTTGAGACCCAATTTTTTTCATTTTAATTTACTTTGACTTAAAAAGCAAATATCAATAATAGCCTGCAAATTGTGGTCAAGCGGTGACTCTCTCATATCTCTCTCTTGTTTCTTCAATTCTTCCTCCTTTGGCTCTCCCATGGTCGCACGCAGGTGTCAAACCCAAACCACCCGAAGCAAAGTGAGTGGATTGAAAAATTTCATGGCTTTCTGAAACAAATGAAAAATCTATGGTTTATCTTAAAAATGGAATTGCAGAAAGCTTTCTTCTATATTGATTTGATACAATATACAAACTAGGCTAGGGTTCTTATACAAATTACGAAGACAATCACAACCTACAAATCGACTAAGTAAATATTTTACAAAAGGAAAGAATAAATCTATGATAGTCAACGATTATCTTGCTACCAAATAGGAAGGGAAACGAATTCATATTTCAACACTCCCCCTCAAGTTGTGAGTGAATGTCAAAAGCATTAACTTGCTCGACAAAAACGAAATTGTTCCTTTCCCAAGGTTTTGATTAAGATATGTAACTTGCTTTGAAGACAAGGATTAAACTTAGTGACTACCTTTCCTTCGTGGATTTTATCTCGAACAAAATGACGATCCAATCTCTATGGCGTGTCCGTTCATGGCGAGTTAGCGGCAATATGAAGGCGGCAGTTATCCGCGATTAGTAAGCAGTGGACCCATATCTTTGACATGTAATCACATAAAGACTTTGCCAACCAGGTATGAGCTCACAACAGGCGCAGCCATTGAAACGGTAATGCCAGCCTGTGCAGAGAAGACAAGAGACAGTCATACATTTCTTGCTCTTCCATGAAATTAAAGAGAATCTCCAAGAAGACACAATATCCGGTAGTAGACGGCGGGTCCAGCAGACCTCCCTGCCCAATCGGCATCACAAAAGCTTTAATCTTAGCAGACTTTGTGAGAAAACAAAAGGCCTTGGCACGGGTGTTCTTCAAATATCTCAAAACTCATAAGCTGCATCATAGTGAGGCTTGCGAGGATGTTTACGTAAACGACTCAAGTGTTCCTTTTGCAAAAGTAATATCGAATGCAGTAATAGTCAAATGAATCAAACGGCCTATCAATCTCCGATAAATGAATGGATTATAAATAATCTCACGCTAAATACGGAAGCAACTTTGGGTCTGTTCATTGGAAAGCTAGGCGATCGTGCTCCCAAAGACCCATCTTTCAAAATGTCCAATAAATATTTCCTTTGAAATAAAGATCCCCTTTGTTGAGCAGGCAATCTCTATTCCTAAAAATATTTAAGGACTCCTAAATCTTTAATGGGCGTTATTCAAAAAAGATTTAAGAGAACCAATGGCCGTCATGTCATTACCGGTGATCAAGATGTCATCAACATAAATAAGGAGAAATGAATGATTTTCCCAACTTTTTCTTGTAAAAAGAGAATAATCGGCTTTAATTTGTGTATACCCAAGCGGAAGAAATAGCTTCAGAAAATTTAAAAACCTTTGCCGAGGCTTTGTTTCCAACCATACAAGATTTGTGAAGGCGACATACCAAATGCTCCTGTCGCCGAAGACGGGAGAAGGTGGAACCATGTAAATTTCCTCATGAGAATCACCATGGAGGAAAGCGTTGTGGACATCCATTTGATGTAAAGACCGATTACTAGCAGTATTCAGAGCGAAGGGAGGCAACGAGTGGCTAGCTTGGCGTCGGGAAAACGTATCACGGTAGTCAACGCCCTCAATTTAGGTGCAACACCGTACTAAGCGAGCTTTGTAACGCTCAATAGTGCCATCGGACTTGTGCTTGATTTTGTAGACCCAGCGACAACCAATAGGAGTCTTGCGGAGGAAGATGAGTCAATGACCACGTGGCATTAACCCGAGCTTGAATCTCCGAGAAGCCATAGCGTCATATACCGGGGATCGATGTGACCTCTGCATAGGTGTTAGGTTCACTTAGGAATAGTAATATTGGCAATAAAGCGCAATAAGATGGAGAAAGTTTTGATAAGAAATATGCTTGTAAAGGATGGCGGAAGTACCGTTGGAAGAAAGAACACAGGTCGATGCATGGAGTGGGAAGACGAGGAAACATGAGAACAAACGTAGTCATTTAGGTGCGCGGGTGGACGGCGAGGCCTATACGAATAGCGGATGGGTGGTGCAGTAGGTAGACTAGGTGTCGGAGAAGGGCTAGGAGGGACGGTGTGATCTAGGCTAGGAGAGAGCGAGGGGGTAGTAATGGGGTTGGATGGTGTCACAAGGTCAGGCGGAGAAGGGAAGTCTCAATGTGGATAGGAGTGAGTGACATCTCCGTAGTCATCGTGCGTAGGAAGTGGCAAGGCCGGGTTACGGAGGGTGAGGAAGGGTAGTGGCAAATGGGAAATGAGACTCATGAAAAATGACATCGGCTGGTGAACACTTTGTAGTGAAAGATTGTACAACTTATATATGCTTTTTGACCAAAGGGTAGCCTATAAGAAACACACTTGGTAGCTCAAGACATCAATTTATGGAGGGTGAACATTGGTGGCATAGGCAAGACAACCAAGAGTACGCAAGTGTGCATATGATGGAGGATAACCATGGGGAACCTCAAAGGGGATTTATTGGACAAGAGTAGTGTAGGCAAGCGATTGATGAGTAAGTGCAGTAGAACACAATCTCCCCAAAAGACAAAGGTAAGTGACTTTGAAAACATATTACTCACGGCCACTTGTAAAAATATGACGATGTTTTAGCTGACCACTCCATTTTGTTGTGGGTAATATGTGCAAGAGCGTTCAAAATCACCATTCTCGGAAAAAGAAAGAATGGAGGGACAAAACTCACTACCATTATCGGTGCGGATTTTCTTAATTTTGTGATGGAATTGAGTTTCTACATAAGAAAAGAAAGTCTTAAGCAATTCTTTGTGTTTGATTCTTCATCAAAAAAACCCAAGTGAATGCTGAGAAAAATCATCAACAAGTGTTAGAAATATCGAGCCCCATTATATGTAGAGAATTTTGCAGTCCCCAAATGTCACAATGAACAAACTCAAAAATATGCTACTAACAATATGACTTAATGGAAAAGGCAATCTAGTTTGTTTTGCCAATGGGCAAACATCATGAGTTTATTGGAATGAAAAACATCTAAAGATTGCTTAGCTAAAAGGTGAAGTCTTTGTGGAGGGATGACCAAGGCGATGATGCCATGAAACAAGAATTAACGCAACTGGGTGAAGGTGAAGTAGTGCGTGCGGTTGGGGTTGGTGAATATTAAAGACCTCCCGCGTTGTCACTGCCCCATCCAATCATCTTTCGTCTCAGTCCGCAAGATACAAAAATCCGGAAAAAGTTATGGAACATGAAGGGATTTTGTTAAGCAGCTAACGGATATCAAATTTACCAAAAAGGAGGCAATTTGTAATACGTTAGTCAATGAAAGTTAGGATCAAAAGTAAAATTGCCAATACTACTATTAGAAACCCTTTCACGATTGGCGGTTGGTAGTGGCAAAAGAGCGTGTTCCGCGGTAGAGTTGGATAAAGGAGTGCGTGACATGATACGTAGCACCACTATCAAATTATCCACTCTTGTGAATGATGGTGAAACACACTGTGGCGCATTGGTCTTTGCTTCGGATGGTAGGCTTCCAGCCATCATAGCAAAAGAGTTGTTGTAGGTACACTTTCGGGAGAAAGGTCGCCGGTGTTGCCCGGCGTAAAGGAAGAATTTGAAGAAGGTGAAGTGTGAACATGGTTGATCATTGGTTGCCCTGTAATGACCCTTTCCTTGTTCTTCTTATGAAGACGATGATCCTGGGATATCCATGGAGGCGATAACAAGTCTCCCACTGGTGTGGTGAGGTAGAGTGTCACAATAATCACAATGGAGTGGCTTGCGATTCCTTATTGCCATAATTTAGGGCCGGATTATTCGACACAGCAACGACCATAGCTGCTCCTTCTACATCGATTGTGGGATGGCCGCAATGCTGCGTTATTTCTCCTCTTGATTAACCATGGAAAAGACTTTAAGTACGAAGAACACGCGGCTTTAAGTAAATTTGACCTATTCCAGCATAATGAATCATCAAGCCCCATGAGAAGCGCATAACCTTATTACCACATTTCATCTTTCTCGTGATAGTCGTCCATGGCACCACACGTGCGGAGTTCTAATATAAGCTGCCATGCCAGAATGGCTCGTCCACAAACCTTCAATTGAGAATAATGATGGAACCACAGACATCGATTTGAGTAGAGGTGTGCAATATCACCTTTGAATCTCGAAAATTCGTGGGGCGTTGTCTTGCGGCTTGAGTCTTGAGGTCCTCCCAAGCGTATGTGCGGTGTAGCATAAGCCTGGCTTTGTTGGGTAACTGAACTTACGAATTCAAAGAAGCCACATGAGAACCATGTCATTACGAGCGCGCAGGCTTGTCATGTGAAAAACTTTCTCATCGGGATAGTTTCCTCACGGACCCATCAACAAATCCAAATTGTTCTTTGCGCTAAGAGCAATAGCATTGAAGCAAGACCATGTGTTATAATTGTTTCAGTGGTGGAGTGGAAACAAGATGCATCTAGTTATCGAGAATGATGAATGTAAAAAAGGACTTGAAGGGGATGGAATTCGACATCTTAGCAGCCCAGACTTGGAGTCTCCCATGGAGAAAAAAGCATTCTTGCAAGAAAAGTCGAGAGAAGAAAAAAAACGAAAGAGGAAACCAAAAAAAACGTCCTAGGATCTTGGACTCTCTGGTACCATCTTAAAAATGGAATTGCAGAAAAGCTTTTCTTCTATATTGATTTGATACAATATACAAACTAGGCTAGAGGTTCTTATACAAATTACAGAAGACAATCACAACCTACAAATCAGCTAAGTAAATATTTACAAAGGAAAGAATAAATCTATGATGATCAACGATTATCTTGCTACCAAATAGGAAGGAAACAATTCATATTTCAGCAGTTTACAGACAGCAAACCCCAAAAAAATCCCAATTGGGCATGATGGTGAGACGGGTAATGATGGGCTTCGGAAATAGGCGCTCCGACCAAAGAGTAGCTAGTAAGCTGCGCGGTACCCTCCTTGCTGAGCGGCGAAGACATGACGGCAGGAAGACGACGGCAGGAAGACGATGACAAGAAGACAGCGACAAGAAGACGACAAGAGCGACGCATGAAGACAGCGGCAAAGACAATGGAGACGGAGAGGTGAAGCAAGCGAAAACAAATTTGACAGATTTCAGCAGCATTGAAATTGAAGAACCCTGTTGAGATTGTTGTGTGAATTGAAAACCGACCGAGCAAATTAACTAATTTGGTGGCTGCAGAAGAAAGAGTAGTTTGCTGCTGTTGATACTGAGAAGGAAAAGGAGAAGTGGGATTGGAAGGGGATTAACAATCACACTGAAGCAGGATCGCTAGTACCATGCTAATAACGACAAGAGGGTGACAATGTTTGAGCGCGGCTTTTTGTAAGCTGTGTGTAAACAACAACATCCTCAACAAGGCATAAAAACATCCCTCTCCTTCCCAGTTAGCCCGAACCCCTGAGCTAAAGTCCCAAAAATTTGTTCAAAATCTCAACTTTAAACATGTATCAAAACTCCTTTTCATACACAAACTTTTCTACTCTTGAAACAACATTTCCAACTTTTGAAAACACATAACAATATATAGGATTCAAAAACTACTATGCATTGCAAAGATTCAAAACCCCATATTTTCAAAAATCCAAAAAAAAGACACATTAATACATAGACCTTTTTGACTCATGATACCACTTGAAAGGAAATATTAGAAATTTTAGGCATGAGTTTCAAATTTGACTAAGTAGTAAGCACAATATATCATCGTACATGGCACAAATAACAATGGAATGATGGATAGGTCCATTAGTCAAGTTAAATCCTTCAAGATTGCATAAATCTAGTGCTAATGCGTCTAATTGTAGTATTTCTTATAGACCCACCCAAGTCTTCTCCAAGTTCTCTCAAGATTGCACCTAGTAGGATCATCCACCTTTTTGTTCTTTCTTAGCCACCTAAAGACATGACCTATAATTTCTCCACACCTCTCACGATCTCACAGATGAGATGAGGATGTATGGCTGAGAATAGGAGAAGAGACTGTTCTCCTCAACTAGGTGACCCGGGCCCTATTAGTGTTTAGAAGTCTCTCCTTCTCAAGCTCTCAAAAGAACCATTAAAAGCCCTAAATTGTGAGCTACGTCTTGCCTTTTATAAAGAGATGGGAGTGACTCATGTAAAGCGCGCTTTCTCTCTCTCTCCTCATCTACAAGTCGACCTCTGCATGTAGAATTGGGCCCTCTTAGACTAGCCTGCCACCAATACATCTTATATCATAAGTTAAGCCCAATAGGCCCGGAAAGCCCAAAACTATTTTAAAGCCTATTTTAACGTCTTATAGTGAACTTGATTAATATGAGACTCCTCTAAAATTAGTAAAATATCTATACTATTAATTCAATTAATAGCATTCATAATGTTCTATCATCTAATTCACTAGCATATCGGTATGCGATCCATTAGGATTTTAATTAGCGAGGTAGTAGGTGATTAATCTTTATATAATCACTCAGTGAATTAAACTTACTTTTAATTCTCCCATCATCCCGCGATTAAACTATTTGTCATAGAGATAATCCCACAAGCCAAGGTTGACATCTACCAAACTAATGTAGAATGCATAAAAGAACCTTATATTGATGATTACAATGTAATTCAATAATCTCAAATCATTATTATTGGTACATGAATTCTTTGTATCCAATCCCTAGTGCTTGATTATCTTATTTGTAAATGACTATATTGAGATGTATATGAATGCTTTTCCTTTACCACGCTCGATACTTCGACCAAGATTCCCGAATCATATCTCAGTACTCTCCCTCTCATACTGAGGTTAGAGATTCCTTGTTGAGCACTCACATGTCTTTGAAAAATAAATCATTGGCCTGGCCCTCAACAATGCGTAAAACACACTTAAGATGTAAATTGTGGTCATGTTTTCATTATCAATTGACCAATAGCGTATCCTAGAACAACCTTAGTATCTCGAGGTCAAAGATTACTTACATTATTTAGGCTCGTAGAATATGGCTTGCTTGACATGCATGTAGAACTCCATGCAAGCACTCTCGTTTGATCGTGTTCGATTGAACTCACTCTCTTATGAGCACCTACACACATGCCTTAATTATATTTGCAAATGGTTGAGACTATCCATCATTCTTTTTGATGCGGACATAGTGTGTGCGGCCCTGTCTGGATTATCTGTGTCCCTTTGACCAATCCTATAACCAGAACATTGGAACATGATGATTTGTTGAAAAAAGTCTCATTAGTCTATCTTCTTTGAATTACTTCTTCCGTTATTCCATTGTCCATGGACTCGTGCTTAGACATATTACGATTAACAAAACCGATCCTATGGTGCGTCTTGCTCGTTGATTAGTCAGATTTTAAACATTTGCGTATCTTGAAAGATGTCATATGATGATTATTTTAGGAATACTTCCAACATAAAATGGGTGGGAGGAGATATTGGGGGTGGGGGTTGGGCGGAGAGCTCTTTGTTGTTTATTGAGTTACAAGAATTGAATTAATCATAGTTAATATAGATATAACACCTCTTGATTCTCCAACTTTATAATCTAATTACAACAGATTCTCCAACTATTTTCCTTTCTTTTATGTTTTATTTTTTTTAATTAATTTAAATATTAATTCTATTCAACAAAAAATATCTATTTGTTGTGGACAATATTTCAGGGTATGACAGCAAAGGAAAGAGAGAAAGTAGAGAAGGCTTGAGGAATTATCTTTGTATTGTGATATCATACTCATGCAGTCTTATTTATTTATAGTGAAATAAGTACAATTACATTAGGAAACTAATCCCTTACATAATGGAATATCTAATCCATATCTCTACCTAGGATTTACACAATCACATTTAACACATGTTATGTTTATCTACAACACTCCCCCTTAGTGTGCAAATACTCATATCGCATCCCGAGATCTTCAAGATGATGATAGTTGATGAGAATCGTCTCGTAGGCCGCGATGAGAACACTTTCCGAGTCTCATATAGGGGAACTTGCATATAAAAAGAATAAAAACTCTCCACAAAAAACCTGGCTATGGTAAAACCAAGGCGGACCAAAACCCCATAGTCTGGAGAAAAGTGAGTTAATACCCAGTATACGATACTTATCTTCAAGATAAAGTAGTAAGAGAGAAAACACACAAAGTGTGGTAGCCAGAATGATTGCCTCGTTAAAACCTAGTCAGGCAACAAAAACCAATGGGAAAAATGATCCTGATCGTAGGGAAAAGAAATTACATTAAGAGTCCAAGTAGGTATACTTGAGGATACTCACAGTCGACGAAACTGTCCCTGAGAACTACAAGCGTAGCAGTGAAAAATTTTTATACCAAATCCTCGAACAAGCTTCTTGGCCGTGAAGGAGGACGGCAAGGTTAATATTGGATCAGATATACTTAACTAATCTTGACTCTCCATCTTTGATGCCAATGTAAACCATAATAATACTTGGTGTTTGACTTCTTTGGTGTATCGCCGATGCAGTGGAAATACATGCGGCGTTGTCTTCATAGATCGTTGTTGGAACTCAACAAAAGGATGAAAAATTCAAGTGCCGAATTTGCTCCATGTACACGTGTGGCTTGGTGATAGGCTAGAAGGGCGTCGCAACTAAGGTCTATTGGTTGACCTCTAAGATATTGCGGTGTTCCTAAACGGTAAAGACATAATCCGTTTGGAAAGCATGCCTTAATACGAGTGACGGATGTCACATTGACCGGCGTATCCCACAGGTAAGCATCATTCGATAACAAGGGGTTTATGGTGTGGTCCTACCGAGATGCGCGGGGATAGAATAAGCCCAAATCCAGTAGTAACGGGAACGTCTTTAACACTGTTGGTGGTAGCGTGCTAGCGCAATGTTGTGTCACCTAAAGATCAACATGAGAATGAGATGTCATGTAATGCAATGAGCTAAGTACAATAAGCGCTGAGTGAACTTAGATATAGAACTTCCAGTTCCACGACGCTTTCAAGGATCTCATTTGCATCCCCAAGCTGTGAGCAGTCATGGTGTACTCAAGGCAACACCTTAAGTGGTGTAGTTCAACGAGGTGGACCGAATACCAGTGAACTTTGCTCAGGAAACCGAGGTCGAGACATAAACGAGTTTTCCCAAGATCTTTCATCTCAAATTCAGCAGTGCGAAATGAGTTTTCTCAAGCTCTTTAAGTCTATTGAGATTTATGTCATCTCGACATAGTACGCAACTCTAGCAAATTCGGTTTGTACCGAGGCATAGTTTATTCACATATCCTAAGCTGATCAAATATTCACTTAGCGGGTATCTACCACATAGCTCGAGGATTGTTTCAATCGTAAAGTGAAATGCCTCAATTCAATAGAGAGAGGGTGTTCTGTGATCTAGAACTATTTGAATCCAGTCAATAGGATATTGGGAACTTTCACATATATATTCCATTAATCAAAGATCCCTATAGATAGACACACTTATATTACACTCATTTTGCATATTCGGTTTTTCGGAAACTACCAAGCGATAAGGTAGTGGGGCGTTACATAAATCCATTACGGGAAATAGTCACCTCAATCAATCTCAGGGTGTTTGAGAAACCTTGCGCCACAAGGCGTGCTTAAGTATTACACTATTTCATTCATTCTCATTTCGCTTCCTTCGAAAACCCTTGTAAAGCGGGCTTCACATGTGGAAGTGTGAACTCACAGGCCCAAACGCTACGTTTATAAGTGGTCAAGTTAAAGCCTGGATTGCTAGTTTCCAATTTGACAATCAGTTCTCGTCGACATTCATCAGCGAACCCTTGATTGATATAAATGCGCTTTTCCTTATTTTGGTAGCTACCATATCGTGAATATAAAGCCGATGATAATCTCATTTCAATTCCATTAACTCGTCATGCATGCTGTGGATAGACTACAAGTCTCCGGGATAATCCGGATTAATTTCATGAGATGGAATGGTTGAGATAAAGCGAGCGAGGAAGGGATTCGTTTTTGTGCCATGTTTCTCCACTTCTAGGGAGGTGAATCCTTGGCTGAGTGATGCATCGGCAGGCCGAGGAAGCAGTTGATTGGCTAGCAGCTCAGCGCCAGGCCGTCAGCGGGCGTGGCAGTCGCCGAGCGACACGCCAGGGGATGTTGACTGGCAATCATTAAGTCGTCTATCCCCTTTAACATCATTTGCAGTGGTATCTATGATCTCGTCACTTTATCTAGATCGAGCGTGGAGCAACGCTGCACTCCGATCTAGAATACAGGATCAAAGATGAGACATAGTGGGGCGTCACGATAGTGCCGTTCTTGGGAGCGTTGCGGATTTCTTATCTCCCTAACGGCGGGAAGGCTGTCTCATCGAAGTGACAATGCGCCAAAATGGCGGTAAAGAGATCGCGTCTGAGGGCTCTGAGCTAGTCAGAGGAGAATCCTGATAAACAAAGATTCACCATCCTTCTTTGAGGACCCATATTGGTACATTGCGGGCGCGCAATATGGCGGAAGGTGCACCTTTAAAAATGCGTAAATCTGGCTTGCCTCCAGTTGCTTGGTAACCAATTGTAACGCTTCCTTAGCAGTATCGGGTAGCAATGGGCCTCAGGCGGACCAACATGTGCATACTAAGATTATGACCCTAGGCGAAACCGAAAGCAGTGCGTTCTGGTCAAGACGATCAATTGATAATGTGACTTTATGATACAAATATGCGAAAACATTTAGGAGTTGAACATAGGAATTCAATGTTCAGTGCAAACCAAAAACATACAATACCTCGAATACATTAAATATAAACTCTCAAGCATTATCAGTCTTCTAGACTTTGCTGCATAGGATATTAGGGTGGTGAGCCCTTAAGTAAGAAATTGTGAGAGTTTAGCGGCAATGTGTATGTGGGCGGGACATGAGCCATTGTGTCGATATATCAACCAAAAACCATATTTACATAGTCAGCATTTTTGGTTGGATAAGTCACATTATTCCCTTCAATCCCCGTGAAAAGAGGGTTGGCAAGAAGCTGGCTTTGCTGGGGATGATGTAAATCAATTTCCCCAATGAGCGGAGCTTGGCAAAGTGTGCTTGTAGGCACAAAATCCTTACTTGGTAGGTGATGCATTGTGTAACATATTGCATCGTGTTTTGACACGAATGTTCTAAGCGGTGGTGCCAGCAACCAGTAAACTGCTCAAATCACTACCCGACTTCAAACCAGCCTATATGTGGCATGTCCCGATTGGGAGGTAGCCCGCTGATCCCAAGTATAAGCTTGAACTTCATATTTTGGAAAGAGTGATGCAAAAATCGTCCTGTTTTCTCTGATGGTTTCATGATCATTGTTCGCTCGAATATCCTTATAACTCAATGACGTTCTTCCGGAACGGAGAATAACGGAAGCCTTAATAGTAATTGATGCCATTAATACAGCAGTGCGGTGCCATTGCCTTGTCAGTTAGAGTGAACTGGGTCCCGTTGCTAGAGGGTGATTTAGGTATGAAGTTATGGTGTGCATAGTCGCGTTCATCGATTAATAACTTCCCCACATTTATGCCTTATCACATGTTAAGTTGAATTTGGTCACATGTATAAGAAACATGACTGATTCGAACAACTCATATTGAGGATAATATCCATAGTAATATCAACAAATTTAAAGCAAATACCAAAACAATGCATCCAAACAAAAAGGAAGAATTGTTCAAAACTTAAACCAAACGATAGGGGTTTATTGTGAGGCCTTCCATGTCAAAATTTTGCTTTTCCATATGTATTAGGTGAAGCAAAATTAGTCTCACAGTTGATTAGGGCCAGGTGCTCCTCGACAACATTGGTAGGGCACGAATAAATTTATAGCCAATGATCTATTCCATCAAATGGGTAGATTTTGCCGCGGTTGAGGTTATCTGGGTTTTGTCCCCATGCTCTCCGATTCGTCGTCTCCACGGCCGCCAGCTCCAGGCCTGGCGTTTCTTCTGCCCCACAACACTCATCCTCCCCGCCGATCAGTTCCGATATCGTCTCCGATGCCGGAGTTGTTCAGAATTCACAAGGTAAAGTTGAAGCCGTCGAGGAATACTTAGACAAGGTACGAAAAAGTTTACATTTTTGATCAAGTAACCTCTACTGGTTTTGGCATGGTTTGAATTCTAAATTCTTTTTTTTTTTGGTTGTTTGGGTTGATATGTAGGTCGTATACAGATTTCGGTTCTTGGCATTTATGGGAGTTTTGGGGTCTCTGATTGGCTCGGTTCTTTGTTTCATCAAGGTATGATTGTTAAATCATCGTTTTTTTAATACAATGAATATATTTACATTAGGGAACTTCCCATCAAGGAGAATTGAACCGAAGACCTCCGACTTTCAAAAGTGACGAGGAATACCACTATACTGTAGTACTAAGTAGCTCATTAGCTGAACCATGTTTTAATTATGCTTTTTGTTTTTGTTTTAGTTGCTAAATGATGATTTTTATTTTCATTTACCATCCCCGAATTTGTTCTTTTCAATATATAAGGCAACCCATTTCCTCTGATGCAATGATGCTGAGGGATGTCTCACAATTGGGACGTTATGCGAAAAAAGAAGATTTTTGTAATGGTAGAAAATATAGCATAATGAAAGGGCTGAAATGAGGTTAGCTCCTCTGCCAATTAATAAAAGAGGAATTTTCAATCCGAACAATGATGAATTTAGGAAAAAGAAATTGAAAGCAAGGAAAGATAAGATAAACACGTTGAACGTGCCTAAAACCAAGTGAATAGAGGGTGTTGTAACTTTTTTTTCATAGGAAATCATGAGAGAGTCTGTCAAAATGATGCAACCACTGAAGTTCAGTACAAATTAAGACGGATATGCATACCAACCAATTTTATTGAAAAAAATATATATCCCACAACTTGTAAACAGTCGCTTAACTTCCAAAGCTGCCAGCAATTCCCACACCAACAAGACCAATGAATGCAAATAAGGCTCTGAAAAGAACTCATTTAGTTGTTCATCACTATGAACGTACGGACTTCAAATAGTGTTATATTCAACCTTTTCCGGTACAAAATGATAATCTACCACATGTTTCTTTTGCGTTATGTTTCAGTAAAAAGGATTAGAAGCGATGTGCAGGGTAGCTTGATTGTAACAGAGCATATGCATAGGCTATGATTCGATGAATCCAAAGTTGTTAACCAACATTTGGTGCTAAATTAGCTCACTAGCTTTAGACGCCATTGCCTATACTTTGTTCAGTACTTGAAACAACATTATATTTTTAGCTCTTTCAAGTAACCAATTTTCCTTCGGCAAATGTGCCATAGCCAGTTGTTGATTGTAATTTTGGAATGAAATTAGCATCCTGCCCAATCTGCTTTTTTATACCCAACAATGTGGTTGTCGATGTATCCTCCTCCTTTTGTTTGATTCAGGAAGTGAAATTTTAGGAGGGACAAGAAATTATGAATAACATGATGCAGGATAAATTGATGCTTGTACGTTGATCTCTTGACACATTTCGGCTTTCTCTTCAATGCACTGATTTAAAATCTTACCCTGATATGTAGGGCTGCACTTATGTTGCACAGTCTTTCATGGAATACTCTGTAAATCGCAGTAAAGTGATCTGGTTGCTTGTTGAGGCTATTGGTGAGTGTCCAAATATTATCTTTTTCACGATTTATTGTTTTACGTTTTATTGTCCTTGATTTAAGAACCATGAAACAAACATTGGTTTTACTAGAGATGTTTTTTAATCTAAAGAGAGAGCAAACAAGAGGAAACCATAGAAAGAAATGGGTCGCCTTTGATTTGACGGCCAAGAAAAGAAGAGAAATTTGGACTTCTAGAGGAATGAATTTGTTTGAAGCTCTACAATTCCCTACTATATCATCTAAAATTTAATAAGACTTTATCGCATCTCCTAAATTAATGGATTTCACCCATCAAATGTTATAGATTCTGAAATAATAAATAAATTTGCAGTCATTGGGCTTAAATAAGATCAGTTGAGTTATGACTAAGACAGTTGATGATTTGCTCTCGTGTAGTTGTTGCACAACTCTTTTGTAGTTGCTGTTCAAACCATTAGATTGTAAACTTATGCTGTAATACCCTGCATGCACTGAGTGGTCGTTTGTGTTTCAAGAATTTCATGTCTTTAAAAGTTTCGCATTCCAAAATTGTTATAAATAATTCATTCAGATTTAAAAAATAGGACTAACATGTCCATTGTTAATTCAACTTAAGCGTTCGAAACTGATGTAAGGAGGTCATAGGTAAAGTTCGTTACTACATGTAAAATCACTTTAAGGAGTTTCAGTTAGAAATAGACTTGGCACCATCAATAGTAGATATTGAACTTCCCTATGAACTTGAATGAATTTTCTTGTTGATAGAACATATGTTTCAGCAAATGACTCGCTAACTATTTTCTTATGGCATGTTTAGATGTTTATCTTTTGGGAACGGTAATGTTGGTGTTTGGAATGGGTCTTTATGAGCTCTTTGTCAGTAATCTCGATACTGCGGAATCTTTGGCAGAGGATAAAGCTTCTCACAAATCAAATCTTTTTGGCATGTTCACTCTAAAGGTCAGACTGAATTTTCTCTGGATGCAAGCCCCTTTTTTTAGCTATGTTTATTTTTATAATATTGCAATGCTATCAGATACAATAATGAAATTTTACGAGCGGCCAACTAACAGGTATTTACAAAGAATGCCAGTAGGTCGTTATCCAGTAATATGCTGTAAAAATCAGCCTTGCATCATGGTAACAGGCGAGAATAAGTGAACAAGGTAGCCCTGAATTAAGGAAATGTAATGTGCAGTCAACCGAAAAAATAGAATCTCTTGCAACGTGCCCTGAATATTGTCAACCCAAGCTCACGGTACCAGCCAGCAGGTTGGGGTTCAACCTGATTTGAACCACTCGATGCCCACCCCTACCCTTAGGTTAGGTCCTTAGTTTATTTTTTCTTTCTCTCTCTTCTGCGAATTCTCAGAACTGGGGTAAAGTGGTTGTTGCTACGGTGACTTGTGCATCTAGAATGGCTATTGTGGCTGTGGGATTGATCGCAAACTTCAGAAATAATAACTTCGTGTAACAGTTGAGAAGAATTAGTTTCTAAACAAAGTAAACACTCCATTCAGGACGGGAACAAAATTTACTCTTCAAGCTTCTAAAATTCTTCGGGGTGCACCCTCTGTTCTTCCTGAAGTTCTCGTTCTGGCTCCTGAAGTTTTCAAACCATGGTTTCAGACACAAAACAAAGATCTCTGTGGCTTCTCAACTGGTGCAGATTTCTTATGACATCCATTGGGAGGGTAGCACTGATTTCGGTCTTTGCTTTCTCAAGTGGTTATAAAAATTGCAGGGTCTGTATTCATTCAGACTTCCCTGGTTGGCTTAGCCAGTGGTTCAACCTGATTGATTTCGCTGTCTCGGCATGCCCATTTCACAGCCACCATAGCCATTCCAATGACCAAGTCCTTTACCCTTGTTCTGAGAACTCACGTAAGAGAGAGTGGAAAAGAAGTGGGAAAGGAGAGAATAGAACAGGAGAATAAAGATAGAAACTGAAATACTCTCAAAAGGGGGTCGAGTGGAAGTCACATATCGAAATTAGAAGGAAATTTGATAGATTTGACCACCCTACATTAGAACTTTTTCATAGTTCAGGGGGCACTAATGACAATCTCTTCCCGATATTGAACTTTCGATTTCATTTCATTTCATTTTACAGGAGCGACCGAAATGGTTAGATATAACGAGTGTGAATGAGCTGAAAACGAAGCTTGGCCATGTAATAGTGATGCTACTTCTAATTGGGTTGTTCGAGAAGAGTAAGAAAGCTGTTATACAATCTCCGCTGGACTTGCTTTGTTTTTCGGCGTCTGTCCTCCTTTCTTCTGTTTGCCTCTTTTTATTGTCCAAGCTCAGCGACTAGACTTGAAAAGCCACACTATAGAGACACAGCAGCTGCATATATTTTTTTTCATAGAGCTTGTTAATGAAATGTGTATGCGTACGTAAAGATCACTTATGCAATGAAATGTTTAATTACTGTCGCGGGCGTACGTCAAAATCTTAACCGCTCTAGATTGTGCCATGAATCTTGTTCACCACATAACTAACACGAAATCAAAGTGAAACTTATATTTTAACAAAAATTGAAAGAAACTGTTAGAGATGCTCTTCACCTTCACGCTGTTTGGGTTTGGGAAGGGCTATTTTGGCCTCCCCTCTTTGCCTGGGCTGGAATGCTCGCATTTAGAAGCTCAAAATGACCATGACCATGACCATTTGAGCAAGTCCAACCATGCTTGTTTTGTCAAGGCTTTATTTATTTAATCAAATTAAAATAAATATGTACTATTATAACTACTAGTTTCATTTTAAATGAAGTTAGCAGCATATAATACCCCCACTATTTGTTTGGGAAAACAAATCAATATCAAAACATTTTTCAAATATTGGAGATATATATATATATAACTACTAATTTAGTAACAAATCAATATTAAAATATTTTTCAAATATTGGTAGCATACTACTAATGGAAGATTTTTGCATTCCTTGTAATTGAACTTATAGTTGTTGTCTTAGCCTTTTTGGATGACTATGGACTTTAAAGTTGGATTCAACAATGAAAAATTATTGCTGAACCGCGGTTCTAGGGATATTTGTGTCAAATAAATTACACTCTTTCAATCCTATTGAAAAACATTCATTTTAGCCAATAAGAATGAAAGACATTCATTTAATCCTAACATGGGTGTTGGACCCAACTACTCTTCGGCTTTTGAACTTCTTTTATTTACGTGCCTAATTCAATTAAGGAAACTCTAGCCTAGTACTAGAGAGAATCAACTAATTGAAAGAGAGTAATAAAAGTTACAAACCGAGTTGAATCATCCTAACAAATTACAAGTTCAAAGGGCAAAGAGTAACGTCTAACAAGTTTTAGGTCAAAATGAATTTGCTAAATAAAACAAATTTGCATGGTTCAATCTCATTGATTTGTTATCAATCACACAGCTCAATTATCGTTTAGGGCCTAAGTTCATAGTCAACTATTCACTAATTACTTTAATCAAATTAAGTAATTAAATTGGAATGCAACTTAAACAATTGGATCATGCACATATGGGTTTCAACTTTATGATGAGATTATTGTACAAACAAAAATAATATTTGGGAGGGACTAAAATGCAAAATTATAAAAGTTTGGGGTCAAAAAGCAATTCTAACTTTTTAAAAATTGAAAAAAAAAAAAGTCCAATGGAAGACTCTATGGCCCCATTTGTTACCGTGTAGAGTAGTTCAGATTAGATTAATTTCATGGACTAAGTTGGCTTAGCTTAGATTAAACAAAATAAAAATAATAAAGTATTTGGTGCAGTGTCGAACTAAGTTATAGAATAAAATATTTTTGAGACGAATTTTTTTTTTCATTTTTAATTTACTTTTGACTTAAAAAACCAAATATCAATAATAGCCTGCAAATTGTGGTCAAACTCACTCTCTCATATCTCTCTCTGTTTCTTCAATTCTTCTCACTGAACTCCATGGTCGCCTGCAAATTGTCAAACCCAAACCACGAAGCAAAAGTGGTGGATTGAAAAATTTCATGGCTTTCTGAAGCAAATGAAAATTCCTATGGTTTACAGACAGCAAACCCCAAAAAAATCCCAATTGGGCATGATGGTGAGACGGGTAATGATGGGCTTCGGAAATAGGCGCTCCGACAAGAGCAACTAGTAAAGCTGCACGATTTTCCTCCTTGCTGAGCGGCGAAGACGACGGCAGGAAGACGATGACAAGAAGACAGCGACAAGAAGACGATGACAAGAAACGACGCATGAAGACAACGGCAAAAACACAATGGAGACGGAGAGGTGAAACAAAAACGAAAATAAATTTGACAGATTTCAGCAACAATTTAGAGAATTGAAAGAACCCTGCTGAGATTGTTGTGTGAATTGAAAACCGACCGAGCAAATTAACTAATTTGGTGGCTGCAGAAGAAGAGTAGTTTGCTGCTGTTGATGCGAGAAGGAAAAGGAGAAGTGGGATTGGAAGGGGGATTAACAATCCCACACTGAAGCACGGGATCGCTAGTACCATGCTAACGACAAGGGTGACAATGTTTAGGCACTTAGCTTTATGTGTGTGTGTAAACAACAACATATAACAAGGCATAAAAACATCTCTCCTTCCCAGTTGGCCGAACCCCCTAAAGGCTAAAGTCCCAAAATTTGTTCAAAATCTCAACTTTAAACATGTATCAAAACTCCTTTTCATACACAAACTTTTCTACTCTTGAAACAACATTTCCAACTTTTGAAAACACATGTAATATATAGGATTCAAAACTACTATGCATTACAAAGATTCAAACCCATATGCACAAAATCCAAAAAGACACATTAATACATAGACCTTTGGCTCATGATACCACTTGAAAGGAAATATTAGAAATTTTAGGCATGGGATTTCAAATTTGACTAAGTAGTAAGCACAATATATCATCGTACATGGCACAAATAACAATGGAAGGATGGATAGGTCATTAGTCAAGTTAAATCCCCTTAAAGATTGCATAGATCTAGTGCTAATGCGTCTAATTGTAGTATTTCTTATAGACCCACCCAAGTCTTCTCCCAAGTTCTCTCCAAAGATTGCACCTTCCTAGTAGGATCATCCACCTTTTTGTTCTTTCTTAGCCACCTAAGGACATGACCTATAATTTCTCCACACCTCTACGAATGAGATGAGGGATGTATGAGCCGAGAATAGGAGAAGAGACTAGTGTTCTCCTCAACTAGGTGACCGGGCCTATTAGTGTTTAGAGAAGTCTCTCCTTCTCAAGCTCTCAAAAGAACCATTAAAAGCCCTAAATTGTGAAAGGCTACGTCTTGCCTTTTATAAAGAGATGGAGTGACTCATGTAAAAGGCGCGCTCTCTCTCTCTCCTCCTCATCTCTAGAGTCGACCTCGTATAGAGATTGGGCCCTCTTGGGCCTAATGCCACTTATTACATCTTATATCATAAGTTAAGCCCAATAGGCCCGGAAAGCCCAAAACTATTTTAAAGCCTATTTTAACGTCTTATCGTTAACTTGATTAATATGAGACTCTCTCTAATTAATCAAATATCTATACTATTAATTCAATTAATAGCATTCATCATGTTCTATCATCTAATTCACTAGCATATTGGTGTACGATCCATTAGGTTTTAATAGCGAGGTAGTAAGGTGATTAATCTTTATATAATCACTCAGTAAATTAAACTTACTTTTAATTCTCCCATCATCCACGATTAAACTATTTAATCATCGAGATAGTCCCACAAGCCAAGGTTGACATCTACCCAAACTAATGTAGAATGTATAAAAGAACCTATTCAGTAGGAATTACAATGTAATTCAATCATTCTCTAATTCAATAATCTCAATCATATTATTAGGGTATGAATTCTTTATGTCAAATCCCTAGTGTGATTATCTTGTTGTAAATGACTATATTGAGATGTATATGAATGTCTTCCTTTACCACGCTCGATACTTCGACCAAAGATTCCCGAATCATATCTCAGAGTACTCTCCCTCTCATACTGAGGGTTAGAGATTCCTTGTTGAGCACTCACATGTCTTTGAAAATAAATCATTGGCCTGGCCCTCAACAATGCGTAAAACACACTTAAGATGAGGTGTGGTCATGCTTTCATTATCAATTGACCAGTGACGTATCCTCAAGACAACCTTGGTATCTCAGGTCAAAAGATTACTTACATTATTTCGACTCGTAGAATGGCTTGCTTGACATGCATGTAGAACTCCATGCAAGCACTCTCGTTTGATCGTGTTCAGTGAACTCACTCTCTTATGAGCACCTACACACATGCCTTAGTGTCTTCATGCAAATGGATTGAGACTATCCATCATTCTTTCGAAGCAGACATAGTGTGTAGCGGCCTATCTGGATTGTCTGTGTCCCTTTGACAATCCTATAGCCAGGAACTATTTAGGACATGATGGTTGTTAGAAAAAAGTCTCAGTAGTCTATCTTCTTTAGATTACTTCTTCCGTTATTCCATTGTCCATGGACTCACTGCTTAGACATATTACGATTAACAAGACAGTCTTAACCAGTGATCTTGCTCGTTGATTAGGTCGAATTTTACTAAACAATTGCATTATCTTGAAAGATGTCATATGATGATTGACTTTTAGGGAATACTTCCAACATAAAATGGGTGGGAGGGAAATGTTGGGGGTGGGGGTTGGGGCGGAGGCTGCTGTTGTTTATTGAAGTTTAAAGATGAATTAATCATAGTTAATATAGATAACACCTCTTGATTCTCCAACTTTATAATCTAATTACACTGATTCTCCAACTATATTTTCCTTTCTTTTATGTTTTATTTTTTTTAATTAATTTAAATATTAATTCTATTCAACAAAAAAATATCTATTATATATATATTTTTTAATCCATGTCAGCATATTTGACGGTTTGTTGACGGAAGAAAGATAAACAAGCCAAAGTGGAGCGAATTGGTTAGGGAAGAGGTCTCGGGTAGGAAAGAAGAGAGTTTAAAAAAAAATGATTTTAAACTTCTTTACTGAATATAGTTGCTACTCGTGCTGCACATCCATGGAGGTCTATCTAAACCACCTCTCTACCACCACTTGCCAAGACCATTGAGAGGCTGCGCTCGGCCGGGTGGGTGGGTGTGGGGTTGTTGTTCCGGAGGTCCTTCATAGACGCTTCTCAGGGATTCTTAAGGGTCTAAGGATCACATTGGTCCCTCTATAAAACTGCTCATGCTCGTACACCGTCATTTTGGCGGCCAAAACCTTTCATGCTTCGTTACGTACTTTAACTTTGCATGGCGTTCTGTGATAGGTTTTTGATGCCAAGGTGATGGTGTCCCTATTTCATGTAATTCATTTTTCAATAGAAGATAGAAAGAGACTATGTTTGTGTGTGTGTGTGTAAAGCCACGTTGCATTGTATTAGCAATCCAAACTGTCAAAGTTTTAGACCTTCTGCCTTCAAAGAAAAACTATGCAAAAAAAAAAAAAGAAAAAATAATGCTATTGAGATTTGAATCTTGGACCTTTTTGGTCTATTACTTGTCAATTATCATTTCAACTAAGGTATTTGTTTGGTTAATATAGTCAATTATATTAGTGTTGAAAAAAAAAGGTTAACTATATTAAAGAAAGTTTAAAAATATTGGGCCTAAGAGTCAGGCTTAAGGGCCGGGTCTAAACCTAGCCTATGAACTGGCCCTAAAACTAGGTCGGGCCAGCTCACAGCCCAAAAAATAGGGTTGGCCCATGGAGCCTCAACCTTTTTACAAAGCCTAATTACAACATATATGAGTGCGTCGAACCCATATTTGAGAAAGAATCCATATATTCACAATTAAGATTAACTTAGTGTACAAGTAAATAAATGTTATTAAAAAAAAACTTAGATGGGACAATTTTGAGCCAATTTGGCTCTTTAATATTTTTTTCGCTTTGGAGGTAAAAGGGTAAATTTTTTGGTAGTATGTATCATTCAATAATTCGGCCATTGAATGATTTCAGATTAATTTGCGGTGAGCTCCAAATGAATTTTGGACCATTCAATGGTCTGACCATTGAATGGTATGTACCACCCAAGTTTGACCCGTAAAAATGACAATACGTATTTACTAAAATTCATATCCTTTGAAAAAACAAAATGTTACCTAGAAGAATATATCCGGAGACGAAGACTCTATTGTAACGGGAACTATTTAAACACTCAATTATATGTTGGGACTGACTACAGTGCTCGCAAGCATTAGATGCTCACACCGATCTCACCCTCCTTCCCCCCCTCTCTCCTTCCTCCTCCCTCATTTAATAGTGAGATCGGAGTGAGCATCCAATGCTTGCGAGCACCGTAGTCTACTCCTTATATGTTTGTCACTTTTGTGTTTTCTTAAAATATTGTTCTTGTCTATATTTTGGGGTCCAACTTCAGTGGTACGTACTGTTGAATGGTACGTACTGTTAAATGGCTAAGATTCATTTGAGGCCCACTGCAAATTAATCTGAACCATTCAATAGTCGTACCATTGAATGGTACAAGTATTAATTGTTTTGGATTTGACAGATATTTCTCAAAAATAATCTTTAAAGAAAATCTACAAAATAACAGCTTGAATTATTAAAATACTATCTGAAGTGAGCCCACAAAGAGTCTTCTTCGGCACTTGAATATAAAATATAACATAGGATTATAATATATGCAAACCTAACTAAGTAGTCGTTCGAACCATACCAAATTTGTACTATATACGAGGATGATTATAAAAATCTCTTTTGTGGCCTCTAAAGAATCTTATGCCTTGGTGTAAAGTGCAGTTCACGGAGAGCTGAAAAAAGAAAAGAACCCTAGACTTGTGTTGCAATATTCTTGATGTCTACTACTCTGTTGTAAATTGCAATATGTAATATAATATCATTGATGTCTAGGTCAGCAATTGATAGTGCGTTGGTTCTGAACTAGGGTTGGTTAATCAAAGAAAAAGAAAGGGAAAAAAAGGAGATATTTCTGCAACCGTGAGGCGTGAGGGCTGGCCTAGGCTATCACCGTACACATATATTAGGGTTAATACTATGATTCCTTTAACAAAAGCGAGAATCCGGTTGATGGCGACTCAAGTGTTTTCTGAGTGCCTCTCAAATTCTTAATGCTTCTTTTTCCTTCAACTGCAGTTTTCAAATGACTAAAGCGTATCGAAGTATAAGGATAGGACACAACCCTTAGCACGCCTGGAATCTCTCTCTCTCTCTCACAAGAGTATAATTTAGATGAAAACTTGATAACATAGATCACAAACATTAGTTATGCAGAATAAAGACAGAAAAGTCTTAAGAGTGGCTAAAGGGGCAATGTGCCCTCGTTAACCTTTGAACACACGTATCACACTTATCAAACTGTAATTTGTTAGGAATGAGAAAAGAACATAAGCTCAAATATTTTTCTTTTTTTTTTTGTATTACAAATGTGAGCCCTGGTAGCTGCTTTGTGAGCCCCCAAAACCACCAAGGTATCAAGTTTCCATGTGCTGGTAGTAAGACCATGATACCAGAAGAGCACACAGCGAAAAGGGCAAGAAAGTCTTTATCCACCTCATATCTACAACTTGACTGTTGCCAATTCTTTATTAGTGTGTAATTGTATTTAAGGCCGACAAAATATCAGGTGCTAATGATCTTTCTTATAAAATGTTGAGTGGTGGAGCAAGCTTGACATGTAGTATTGGTTTCCATAAGTTAAAGGGATTTTCAAGTCCTATAGGATTAAGAGTTTAAAAAAAAAAGAGGTTAGATAAAGAGTTTAGAAATGCTCTCTATGAGTATTACAAAAGTATGTGAGAAAAATTTGTTAAGTTCTACATAAAAAGTGTCATTTACAAATTTATCTTTGCATATGTTAGTTCAAGGCTTCAAGCGCCCGAATAAAGACATGCATAGCCGTCAATATGTAGATTCGTAAAGACCACATACGTCCAATCGCCTAGCGCTTACCTAGCTATGGTTCCTTTACTATCATCACGTGAATGTTGATCATGCTTCTTTACATATAATAATATAGTTTCAGTTTCAATTTAATTTTGAGCTGGTACACAGGGCGGACGCACGTTGTGGCAAAAGTGGGTAGTTGTCTACCCTAACCACAAAGTTTCAGCTTGCCACTCAAAATGACCGAAACAACCTTGAAGGCGCGGGGCTGCCCATGGCAGCGCCTACGCAAGGAAGAAGAAGAGAAAATAATATTTTTTTTTTGAAAACCCTAGACCAAACGGCGCCATTTCGGTTGTTGCTTTTTTAAAATTAAAAATAAAACGACTACAACCTTTAATTTTTTTTTAAAAATTATGCATATCCCTTTTTCAACACGTATGCAACAACCATTTGTGGCTTATTTGCTACATTTCAAACCCCCTTTTCACCTCAAATTCATCATTTACTCAAATTTCTTCATCTCCACTTCCTTCCTCAATCTATCCGGTGCCACTATCTTTAAGACCCTCTCACCAACAAGGCAAGTTAGATAAGAAAACTACACCAAATATGTATAATTTAACCTCAATCCCTAATTTCAAAGTTTCATACAAAATTTCAATATTTGTTTCATATTACTTAAGTGTTTTCATTTTGAATATCTCTTATTACTTTTTAAGTTTTTGGATGATGAATTGGTGATTATCATTATGATTATTACATTGGTTTTAGTGTCATCAGTTGCAACTTATTCAATAGAGAGAGATTTTTCCGCAATGAAAATCATCTAAGTCTACTTCGTAACAAAATGCAAGATCAATAGTTGACTGATAGCTTGTTTGTTTATATTGAGAAAGATTTTTTTGCTTGTATTGATAACAAAACGACGTTTTCATGATATGAATGATAATAGTACAGATTAACTTTAAAGTGTTTTGTTATCTATTTGTACGCTTTTATACTTTGCCCGCCCAAAAAAGAATTTATGTGTCCACCTATTGGATACACATTTATAAACTATATGCGGCCAATGATCTCCGATCCCCCACTGGTTTAATTACTAGTTATGTATTTAATCACTTCAATTCGAAAATTATGTATTTAGTCACTAATCAACACATCGCTCCTTAATTATATATGTACAGTCGACACAAATAAGCTAATGTTTTGACAAAAAAAAAAATACACAAGTAACCTAATGCATTAGATACACGGTCCCTTTGACTACGAGCAAAGCTTAAAGCTTTGGATGCCATCGGGGGTATGTAATCTTTGTTTTCCATGCAAGTGCATACGTTTAAAGACAAGGAATTTGTTTTTCCTATAAGTGTTTTTTTTCGTCAAAATTGCAGCATAAGATGAGTGTTTTCTATTGTTAGTGTGTATATCGAAAACACTAAATCAGATAAAATGATAAAATGATCATCATCATTTATTCATGTTCACATTCTTAGTGCGAGAACAGTTTTCTAAATACTATAACATTATTTTAAGATTTTTTCTCTTATCTAGATATCAAAGTAATTATTGAGCCCGAAAACAAAAGTAGTGACGTGTCATGACATCAAGCCATCGTTTGTGCCTAATTAACCTCCTCTGAGTGTAAAGAAAAGCACAAGGGTTGTGCACAAAGGATAGAAGAATGACCAAGAACATTAATAACCTACAAATATAAACACTAATGCCTAAACAACTTAGTGGAAGAAGCATTAATTTGCAAGCTTAACATTTACTAATTAAACTAACAAATTAAAAACAGACTAGTTAATGTTAAAGCAAAGTGTTGTTGGTGTTGTCTAATCAAAATCCATGCTGTCTCCTTTATAATATTTTACACATTGCAATGAATGGCCGTAAGAAACTTCTTTAATTTGAACAGAGATGATCGAGTCAAGAACTTCTAAACTTGCCAATTTTGGAACTTATTCTTTTTCCATTTTTGGTAAGAAATTATTCCTATGCTCACTCCTTATTGATCTTAATTATTACAATAATATCTAACAAACATCACCATGTGGAGCTAGCCATTATTATATGTTCAAGTTGGAAGTTAAAGAAGTTTTTCAGCTGTACATGCCACCGTTACAAAACTTGTTAAATAGCCGCAGTCGCTATAGCCACAAGTTAAGCATCACTACCTAATTAAAACTTCTAGTTAGTATAGCTTGTGATTGCCCCAAGCTATATTTTGCTTCTTTTCATTCCTCTATCCCTTCATATAAATGACAACCAGTATCTTCATGATAACCCTTCTTATGGTTGCCCTCCTTCTAGGGCAAAACTTTGATTTGATAGCAGCATCAAGGCCACTACGCATACGACCTCCAGTCTTCGTCCATAAGGGATCCTTGAGCAAGCCAAAACCTCCTTCCACTGCGACGTATACTATAAACCGCTACAAGAGGATTGAGTCATCGGCAGGCGCTGATGCCTTTCGGCCAACAAGTCCCGGTCATAGTCCTGGCGTTGGCAATCAAGATCCACCTGGTGCACTACTATGATCTGCATGCATGTATAGGTTGAAGGATATATAACATATTCAACATAGACTACAAAAACAGTTTTATCCTTCAACTCATGTATTCTAATATCATACTAAGATGTCTCCATGTATGGGTTGCCTCCAGCCTTGTGGCATCGATGAGTTAGGGTTTTCCGTGTGAAGGTAGTGACTTGCATGCCATATGGTATTATGTTACCTAGCTATACGTGGATTGAGTTTGTTTATCATTGATTCTTGCTTTGAGAAAATTATTTTGATTACTTTGTGTTTGAATAGATTTTTAGGGAGTAGGCTACGGTGCTCGCAAGCATTGGATGCTCACACCGATCTTACCGTTAAAAAGAGTGAGGAGGGAAGAGAGAGGGGGGAAGGAGGGTGAGATCGGTGTGAGCATTCAATGTTTGCGAGCACTGTAGCCAGTCCCGATTTTTAGATAACTAGAAACACTTTTGGTGATGTTTGACCATAAAAAGTTTGAAAGTACTATGAGTTATAGAAGAATATTTAAATTTGTTTTGAAGTAGTAGTTTTCACATGTTTTCTTAGAAAGCATTTTCAAGTGCATTTCCAAGAAATACTTAATAAAGTTTTTGTTATGCTTCTAATTGATGATGACGAAAAATGCTTCTGACACAATAATTGGCAAACATGCTCTTATTATGTTATTATTAGATTACATTTAATCGGGGAATGAAAAGAAAATGAATGAGTTCTCATCATGACTTATCTCGTGTTTATTTGCATGTAATCCGTAATGAGATTACCTAAAATCCATAATGGAATAACCCAATTTAAAGAATTTGATTAACTAGGGGAGGTGTTAATCCAATTTCCGTTCCTTACTTTTTATCATTCCGAAGTTATCCGATTCCTTATTTCCCCATTATTGATAAGTAAACAAGCCCTTTGGTTCCAAAATCTGAAGTAGATCTTCTTTGTAATTTTTCGTTTCAGCTTTCAAAAGAAAAGCCTTTTCGTTTAGACACTAAGGCCCCGTTTGGTATTGTTTTTTTCAACAAAAGCTGCTTCACTTTAAAGTTAAGCAGTAAAAAAATGTGGTAAAAATAAAATATCATGCTTATTTTAAAAGCAATGGTCTTCAGACAACAGTTTTTAAAAGCAACATGTAAGTTGTTTTTATAAAAAGCAGAGTTGAGCCTTTAATAAATATTTTCGATTCCTATAATACCCTAATTAATTTTTAAAAATGACATTATTTATCCTTCTACACACATTTTATCCATTGAAGAATAAAAGTGACCACCACCACCTACCACTATAGACACCAACTTTACACCACCATCGCCATTACCACTATCATTATTGTCACCACCATCACCACCACAATCATCACCACCGTCACCACGACCACCACAACAACAACCACAATCGCCACCACCGCCACCGCCACCACCACCATAACCACAACTGCCACCACCACTGCTGTCGCCATCCCTACCACCATTGTTATCTCTGCACTCCAACCACTACAACACACTATTAGCACCACAACCATACCCCTACCATTCCTGCTACCATCACCACTCGCACCACCGCCGCCGCCGCCACCTCCACCACCATCATTGCACCACCATCGCTGTCAATACCCCATTACCATGTTCATTTTTGTCATTATATACAATTATATCACTTTTAAATTAAAACTTACCAAACGCTTTTATATTGTTTTTCATACTCACAACACTTTTAAAAATACATATTAATCAAACGCTCAACTGCTTTATTTTACAGTTGATTATTCTTAAAGCAAAACAGAAACAATTTTTTTAAAAAGCATAGCAATCCCAAACTGGCCCTAAACCAACGAGATATATATATATATATATATATAATATGTGTGTGTGTGTATACACACTATTACAAATAATAATGATCGTTTTCACCAATATACCAGCTTTACAATATGGCTTCATGCATGGTTGTCAAATAAGAGCTCATTTGGGAAGTGCCTTTAAATGACTGAAAACATTTCTAGAGAAAATATTTTTGGAACCCATTCTTAGTAGAAATGAAAGTTAATCCTAGAAAAGCACTTGAAGTGCTTCCTACAAGAAGCACCAGTTATGTGCTTCTTGCAAGAATTACTTCAAGGGCTTTTGAAACCGAAACATATTTTCTCTAAAAGTACTTTCAGTTATTTAAAAGCACTTTCTAAACGAAGCCTAGGTAGTGTAGTGCTTCTAGTAACTAAAAGCTTGCATCTTGCGCTCTCCCACCCCTAAATAATAAAGTACAAGTTTTTGTAATACTAAGTAACTGCGAGAAGAAACAGTTGAATGTAAATTATTATAATTTTAAGCTTTTCTATATGTGTACGTTGTAGCCCTTGACTCAACTCAACTATACCTCAACAATATAGGAACTTCTAACTATCCAGTAAATAATTCGTTTGATATGAAACTTTCATATGAAATTTTGATTAGTTGTTGAAATCTAAGGGATAGCATAAAGCTGGAGTTTGATACTGGCAACATAAGAATGAAGCATATCGATGTAACCAGGAGCTAATGCCAACAGACTATGAAACATAAAAGTGTGCAGAATATGAAATCTCAAAATCCAAAGAATAGAATATCATGTAAATCATCCAATCCATAACAAAACTCCTACATAATGGTACAATTCTTTCATTTTATACAATGAACACACGTTCTCTACAAAGAACACAATCTACAACAAGATGGCTGCTATGAACACATGCTCTTTTACACAAAGAACACGGTCTACAATACTTGCTTTACACCCGCATTTCAAGGTAGAACAACTTTTACTTGATTTCTTCACCTTCTCAGCCTCATTTGGTTCTTTCCCATCATTCTCTTTTGAATCCTCGATAGTCTTTTTGCTCGAAACATAATTCCCCTGGCGTGCACAAACGAATTGCTTACTAGTTATCTCATCTACACCACATCTTGTTTTCGACGAAGATCGAGTTCGAATCCAGAATCCTTCTTGTCGACCATAATCTTCATAATAGTTTTTGGCTTCTTCTATCGTATCAAAATCATCCCCACATATGGAGCTTTTAATTGTTCCACATTCCCTTTTGGCGTACTTGTTTCACCATTCTCATCTTGAACTATATCTTCTGCCTATTTAATAGATCAATGATACAAAAAATTTGTAACGTGCATAGTAGTGAACAATTAAGTCCATATAGCAAACAACAATGGAAACAAACAACCCTGTTAACATATGAAAACAATACAAACAACAAACTATAATAATTTTCAATCTTTATAGTTCATTGTCGCATGCTCAATTCTCTTTATATTTCATAGTTCTCAGTCCCAACTTAGTCACTACAAACTACAATTTCTTTCCTCTAAATCCTATTCACTTCCTTCACATTCTTAAATTATGTGCTGCAAATTTATATATTTTTTAAGCTTATAATTGTAATTACAAAATAGTTTTTAGCAAGTCACCAAAGTGACATGACCTAAAAAAAAAGTAGGAAGAGCTACTGTGGAACCAAAAATAATCCCAACAATTATGGAGATGACACATGAACTTTTATCTTAGATTGACGAGAATGCCCTCATTAAATGGGCTAGCAACTAAAGACCTCCATGGGCTACTCACGAGTGGAGAGGGTAATCAGCTCGTATATCCAGACGTGGATGGGTTCGCTGCCCTAGGGTTTACCAAGAACACAGCAACCTGCGCCGACATCACCCAAAATTAGCCAAATAGTCAAACTCATAGGCATTCCCATTCCTGACTTAGCTAACCGAAGGGTCGTAGCCCATTGGCAAAATATGCGGGCACCCGGGCTTCCATAACGGGGGAAACACTGTGCGCAACACATTCCATGAAACAACTGTCAACAAATTCCGATGACTGTTCTTGACTATTTCAGTCGGGCGAATTAGTTTTTCACAAGGTACCTACTATGCTGCATTACGCAGTTCGAAGGATCAGTGTCAAAAGGTGCAGTTACGGCTGCCCACGGAAACTCACACGGCCATGCGCAGTTTATTTGCTTGGCCAGCAAATTCCGTGATTGTGCATAAAAACTTAAAATGATGCGCTACTTGCTACGCAACTTACAAGATATGTGACGTACAAGCGGCTTACGGGCTCGACACTTAGCATGTTCTGACCACGGCATGTGAAATGCTGCTTTGTAAAAGTCGCGCTTATATACGCCAAGGGAACCTAGCTTAAGTCGCACTGTCACATCTCGGACCAGCTTCGCCGTAACACGATATTGTCTGCTTTGGACCACGCCCTCACGGTTTTGTTTATGGGAATTCACAAGCAACTTTTCAATGGGTCACCCATCTTGGAATTGCTCTAGCCCAAACTCGCTTAACTTCAGAGTTCCGATGGAATCCGAAGCCAGTGAGCTCCCAAAAGGCCTCGTACTAATTCAAGGTGGGCATGTACATATAAGGCACATCATGACACAACCCACCCTCGATACCCACGTGGATACCGAGTGCGAGCGTGCTGGCCGACACTCGTAAGTGACGAAGCCATTAAATGCATGACAACACTTAGTGTAACCAACATTAAATTGTATTAAAGTTGCAAAATCCAATGTCAATATGCATATGGTTCAGAGCGTACTAATGTTGAACAGCGGAAAACAAATAATGAAACAAGTTCCTAAAATCTCTATCCATAACAGTGATGGATATTATTAAAGAAACTGGAAGTAAAAGATAAATCCCTACATGGTCGGGATGGATGATCAGAGCTGCCATGCAAAAGTCTCGACCTCGCCGGATGCACTATCACTATGTCCTGAAGGGGGCGCAAAAACAAAAGTGTGAGTGGACAAAAATAAAAGTTTTCACAAACCTTTCTCTTTTCAATGTACTAACCCCCTGTTTGAAAACCAGTAGTTGTAGAAATATACTATCATAGTATAGTTCGAAAGATACTTTAAAAGTATACTGTAATATATCAAAAGGTACGATAACAATAAATCACAGTTCATATTTCTATCAATATATATATATATAAGGGAAAAACCAACACAGGGTATATTCGCGATCACCCATGTACGGGTTGAGGAACAGCCTCTCAATCACCGTACAAGTCCAATACGTTATCCAATCATTTGTACTCCTAGTACAACACACGTGTAAGTCCTGGCGCCGCAGCGCGTCACACCCGAGTCCTTACGTAGTGGGGCCTTTTCCCCATAAACAACAATAAACGTAAGACAAGCTTGCACTAAGGTATTTACCGGACAATACCCCTGGAGTACAGTGCGTGTGACCCATACATGTGAGAACTGTCCTATGGCCATGAGAACGGTACTACAACGTAGTGAAAGCATACCTAGTGTGTTTGAAAACATACATACATACTCATGTGTATAGATATAGGAGCCAACATCCCATTCATAATTCCCAATATCAAGTGTTGCATAAATAAAATATTTCCCTCAAAACCATATAATAAAATATCATTTAATATTTATGCAAAAGTGATATCGAAGTATAAAACATTTCATAACATATAACCATACTTTGATAAATAATCCCAATCATCAAATAAATTCATTTCCCAATGTAGATACCATAAATAAAACAATTATGGTTGTGTAAACAATTATCAAGTATTGCATATATATTTATAAATAAATATATATAAATAAACATGCTTTGGAAACCATTTAAAACCATGTATAAATCAAATTCAAATCCATTTCTAAACATAGAAATCATTTAAGAAAGCAAAAGTCCACTCACAGGTGATCAGGAGTGAAATCTCCCTCGGTGTTGCCCTCCTCGGTGTGCGGAGTCGAAGAATTACCTATTTAATATTAGGGAACAAATTAGACCTTCCCTAAAATAAATTAAAAATAGGCCCAATAGAAAAATACCCCAAAAATAATACTATTTTAGCGAAAACGGGCTCGAAAAACGATTTTCAGAGCCCGAAAACCCTACAGCCGCCGTCCACCGCCACCGGCGCCGCCGTCCACCGCCACCGGCGCCGCCACGCGCCGGGAAACGGTCGGACGGGCCGCCATGCGCCAGCACGCGCTGGCGCGTGTCGCCACGCGCTGGCGCGTGTCGCCACGCGCTGGCGCGTGTCGCCACGCGCTGGCGCGTGTCTCCACGCGCGGGCGCGTGTCACCCACGCGCCCCACGCGCGGCTGACGTCAGCGCCGTTAAAGTTAACGGAATATACCTTTTCTGGACGGAATATTCTGACGCCGTTAGGAATATTCCGTTGCCGTTAACGGAATATTCCGTCTCCTTCTTCCTCACGCCGGTCGCAGGAGCCGCCGCCGGCGCCGCCGTCTGGTTCGCCGGAATCTGGAAATTAAATACCGATTATGTCCCAAAACTTCAAAAATTCATATCTTCTTCGTTCTTTGGCCAAATTTAACGTGCCATATATCAAAATGAAGGTATTGAGGAGTAGAATATTTTTATACCTATATGAGGCCGGAAAAGTGGCTGGAGATGGCCTGAAATTGGCCGGAAAGCTTCGGGAAACCCTAATTCCGTTCTCCTTCAAAACTGTACCAAATTCGACGTTCTTTATATTGATTTGAACCTACTCAATCCAATAAAACCAATGGCAATGGTTTCGAGGCTTACCTTGGTCTGTATTGTACAGAAAATTGATGAACAGTTTGCCTATTCCGTTCCGATGTCGGTTTGAACGATCGGGTTCGAGTTTGAAGATTCTGAAATCTCAGCCTCGTCCAGAATGACGAGACGATCGTGATGGTATGGATTTTGGGCGACGGTTTGACGGTTTTGTGATTCGTCCAAGATTAGGGTTTGTCGGTTCGTTTTTGGGAGAGAAAAAGAGAGGGAGAGAGAGAGACGTGCAGAATGATGGGGAGGGTTGGCTGCACAGCAGCCAGCCAAAAACCCTAATTCCAACTTACGGAGTGCAAATTACTAAAATGCCCCTACGCTTTAAAGCTTCGTAAAATGTTCGTTTTAACTCCGAATTGAGTTCCGCTTGCGTCCACGCGTTCGTATCGATGAGTACATCAAGAATATGGAAAGAAATAAATTTTCAGAAGTCGTCTCGAAAAGTCAACAAAAGTCAACATTGACCCTAGGGGTATTTTGGTAATTTCACATAAATTTTAGGACGGGTTGTAACACATCACCCCCTCTCCGTTGGTCAATGTGGGATGTCACAATCCACCCCACTTAAAAGAAACCCAGCATCCTCGACGGCACATCCGTACCAAACGGCAAAGTGACTCTGATACCATTCTGTCACATCCTGGACTGGCTTCACCGTAGCACGATATTGTCTGCTTTGGGCCACGCCCTCACGGTTTTATTTTTGGGAATTCACCAGCAACTTCCCAGTGGGTTACCCATCATGGGATTACTCTAGCCCAAACTCGCTTAACTTCGAAGTTCCGATGGAATCCGAAGCCAGTGAGCTCCCAAAAGGCCTCGTGCTAAATGGAGGTGGGCATGCACATATAAGGCACATGACCCTCTCTTTGTTGGTCGATGTGGGATGTCACACTCACAAAACAGGTTCCCGCAGCTACCGACTTCTGATTTAGCTACGAAGTCAACAACCAGCATATGACACACCAGTTGTTGTGGCAATGCCATAGAGCATGGTAGTCAACAGCAATGCAGGACATCTGCCCACGAATTCCGATACGATTGTTCGCAGAACCTTAAAATGATGTGCTACTTGCTACGCAGCTTACAGAACTTGTGATTTTTTAGCAGCTCGCACGAGACTTAGATGCCCTGTATGTCGATGGCCACGACAGGTGGAGCAGAAATACCCTATGAAGCTCAATCAGCGCCGCTTATGGAACCAAGCCTTAGTTGCACAAAACAGGTTCTTGCGGTCCATAGTTTTCAACCAACCATTGGCACTAGCTACCCTAGCATTCCTGGCAGCGCATGGTGGCCAACGGCTACAGGTTAAAAACACAGCATCATGACCCGCACATGGCCCGCCAGCTGCCTTGGCATCCCTGGCAATAAATGGTGACCAGCAGTAGACGGTCATCATGCAGCAGCATGGGACAAGCTTTCGCAACTTAATGCCTTACAAGCCGAGATTTACACCTAAGGATTGAAGACTATGAGTGTTTACTTTGTTATAAGATAAGCAAGTAGCACTAGCTCTAAGGGTTAAAAATTTCAACACGCTTCAAAGAGCAATAACATTCAAGTTAATTGAATAACAAAGATGAAATAAAGCGAAAAAAGCAATTTATTGAATTTCTAGCAAATTGATAAACTGGCTCGAAGGCCTCCAAAAATCCAACAAAAGCTAAACAAAGTCCTTGAAGCAGGCTACTCATCAACAACTTGGATAAACTCAGGTCCTCAGCAGCCACTTCGCCTTTGGCAACCTTACCTCCAATGGCAACCTTGCTTTTAGCGGCCACCTCACTCTCAGCAGCTTTACCTTCCACTATTTCATCTTTAGTAGTCCCATCATCAATAGTTTCTTCTTCAGCAGCTTCATTAACATCAACTAGAAAGTCAAACTCGAGTAGATCCTTTGAAGAGATGGCAAAGATCCTGTGATCTTCCTCACAAAACTGCTTTCATGACCTCTACCCAGCTTGTAGAAGTCGGCTTGGGCAAGACTGCTTTCATGACTCGTCTACTCACTCTCCAGCTATTCATTCATCTTTGCAAGATGTTTATCAAAGCTCTGCAGCTTGACAAAATCTTTCTGCAATAGCCTGGAATTCCTTCTTCTTAGAACCAAACTCCTCAGCAGCTTCCCGCAGACTATTAATCTCATTGAATAATATGTGATCTCTAAGTCCTTGGAAAACAGACGGAACGAAGCTCAGAAGTAAAATCCCTCCAGACTTTGAAATTTCTGCAAGACAAGATCCTTATCCTTCTGTGCAGCTTTCATCGTCGAACAACCAACAACAGGTTTAGGCTTCAAGTCTTCATCCTCTTGCACGACCGCTTCCAACTGCGCAGAAGTGGGGGCAGGAGAGAAGGAACCTTCATTTTTAATTCAGCAAGCTCAGCCTCTAGACTTGCAATTCTCTTGGCAGTAGAACGAGCTTTTGTAGCCGGCACAGCTTTAGCCTCTTTGGCATTATGGATTATAGCTTTTTCAAGACGCATAAGATAAGAGTTTTTTTGCAGGCCAGCAAGAAGTGACATTCTTCTTTCATTTGAAGGACGCTCTAAAAGAAGACCTTCACCAGCTGCTTTTCCAACACATTCAGCGAATTTGGCACAAGCAGCTGGATCCGGAAGCAAGCTACTATTGAGTAACGGACAAATTTTGACAAAGTCCTCAGACACCGGTGCCTTGGCTCCTCACGGCTCCCCTTTGGGGCGCCACTCTTCTTCTTCGCTAGCCACTCAAACGTAGTAGCTGTAGAAGGAATAGTCTTTGACTCTTCTTGTGTAACAGAATCCTCCTTCTGAAGCGACGAGCTCTATCCACTCTTCATGGCGTTAAGTCTCTAATAAGTCGATCCAACCTTAGTCACATGTGGACGATTCATCTTATCTCCAGACTCGGCCCTAGCGAGTAGCGCATAACCTTTACGCTCAACCATTTTCTCATTAAATGACTTGACTTCTCTTGAGCCAATAGACTTAGCAGTTTCAGCATCATCTTTCTTGCTCTTGACGAACTCATCAATTTCCTTTTTCCCTTTGAAAGAAGAAAGATAAATCACAAGCTTTCTAAAAGCAGCATAACTCCCTTAAGCAGCGGAAAAAACCAGCAACTAATTTTTTGTCGATGGCTCACGAGTAGGTGATGCAAATCTCTTCTTTACACTTCCACTAGCGGCAAACTTACCGACGGCATCAGGATGAGCAAGAGCCCCCTCCTCGATACGCCTAACTTCTTCTTTAAGTGGATGCCCACCTTTCTCTCTACGAAGAAGACTGAGTAGCCAACGCCATTCTCAGCACTCCGTCGGGATGCTCGTAGCTATGTACACTATCTCCATGTCTAGATTGTTTTTAGAAGTAAAGCCGAATTCAGAATCAACGAAGGAAAATAAGACGATCGACGAATCAAAATCAAGTTCTCATCTGAAGCATCAGACTCCCGTTCTCCACTAACCTCCGGCGTATCCCAAGGCCAGTCACGGTCCCTTCTACTCGAAGCATGGAGCAACCTGCAACATGATAACGTCATCCTTATGACTAGTCTCGAAGCAATACCAACTCAGACCCTTCAAGGAAATCCTAGAACAACTGCCCATAATTGATCTTCGGATGAACATCTCTAAAGTACCTAATTTTTTGGGAATACCCACCTTGGAGATACTTAGTTGAGGATATTTATCTTCTTTATGCTCGAAGAAAGGACAAATGAGAAGATGCATAGGGGCAGTGCACCGGACCACCCCCTTATGCGCGCCAGGCTCTAGTCGAGTGGCCCATGTTCGTTGCACGCAGGCCCGCGCCTGTCTTCTCTAGGCAACCCCAACGGCTCCAGTACCATGGTTTCTTGCCGCGCCGAACCTCCAGTCTTCAGCTCCAGCAAGCCGAGCCGCTCCTCTAGACGAGCCCGTGCCCTATTTTTTGCACCTCTCCACCTGGGCTTCTACCTACTTGTTCCCAGGAAAAGAAATGTTGCCTTGTGATAGTAGGAAGAAGAAGGAGAAAGAAACATTCATACCTTGGCGCGATGCAACAAGATGAATGACGATGATCGATTCTCCAATAGGGCAAGCAAAGAAGAAAATTGGGGGAGGGGTTACAAAATATCCACTGATTTTCTCTCTTTCTTGTGTGGAAAACAAAGTACCTTTAGTTTTATTCCATCACCCACTAGACTTTTGTTTCAAGTCAAAGCTTAGGGTTCGACACAAAGAAAATGATTTTTGGCGAGTCAACTTCAAGATTCCTACACCTGCCAGTAGCACACCAGGTGTGGAGGCCTTTGTGGAGCCAAAAATAATCCCAAAAAGTGTGGAGATGACACGTGGACTTTTATCCAAGATGGACGAGAATGCCCTCATTAAATGGGCTAGTAGCTAAATACCTCCACGCCCTACTCACTACTGAAGACGCCTTGAGTTGCTGACTATGACTTTTCAAGCTCCGCTGTCCTGGGCAGTGGAGATAAAGGCAAGAAATTTAAGAAGAAATTAATAACTAATTCACTCCTTAAAGGTTTCCTATTTGAAGACTAATTCCTTTAATCAAGGAATTTCAATCAAGTGGGATTCTCGAAGATATTATTGATTTATTTAATAATATCTTTGAAATTAATTTCATCTCCATCCAACAGATGACATACATTGGCCAATTGGAAGTCAACACATGGTGCGAGATCTCTCGACCCTTGGCCCGCCACCTCATCATATTTATACCTCATTCTACCCAGTTTCTCAGGTAAGTTGGTTCGACACAACTCAACCCTAAAACACTCTCTTTTTTCAGAGAAACTGATTTAAACATCGGAGGTCCATTGGCCCAACTGGGCGCCCCCCCCCCAAAAAAAAATTGTGGCACGCGTGGTCTTGGCCCTTGACCTTTAGGTGTTTTCTTATTTTGTAATTACAAGTTCGTTCAAATCATCAAGCGGCGGATTTTTTGATACCACAGCTACAACAATCACAAAAGAGGTCATATCCTATAATTCTATTTTCTTTTTTATTCATACAGCTTTGTTCTCAAGAGAAACCAAAAATCTTACTAGAAAAACAAAGCAAAATGAAAAAAAAAAAAAAAGCTACAGCTAGCACATAAGATATATGAAAACAATATAGATGAAGAAGGTAGCATACTGGAGATATGCACTGAGCTTTGGAAGGAATATCTTGGGCATGCTCCAACATTCTGATGATGTAATTGCAGTCGACGAAGATGGGAGAAAATAATTTGCAGGAACCCAACAAGAATTATGGTTTAGGGTTTGTATGAGAAAGAGGAGAGAGAAAAGGAGACTTAAAAGGTTTTGTCTTTTCGACTTATTTAGTCTGGCAGAAAAAGAAAAAAAAGGCTCAATTTATTTTTTGGGGGAAAATAAAGCGAAGAGAGAAAAAAAACAATTGTAATTATTAATGACTTGTCACTTTTAATCTCAGCCAGAGTCTTTAAATTCAAAGGTCTAGAATTTGTGTCTAAAGTTTTATTCAAAATGTAGTGCTATGGATCCTTTCCTATATATATATTTTACAATTTTACTTACAAGGTAAAATAAAAGCAATTAATTTATCCTAATTACAAGAAAATAAATAAAAAACAAATCTCGTTAATTACAAAAAATTATAACGGAAATGTTAACTCACGCCAACGTATAGTACGAATATGGTGGAGATACACTTTTATTACAGGCAAAAAGCTTCACCTTAGCATTTGTCATATGCAAAAAGTTTCTTTATTGTTACCTTTTCAGTTGTGTGCCAAATGAAGTGGTGACACGCTCTCACAACAAATTTAAAGAATAATATTTAGACTCAATCAACTGTACAAATTATGAAAAAAACCCACCTATCTAAACTAATAAATATTTTCTTTTCTTATTTCTGCTACCAAGTGGTTTATTTGGTATAGAAGATATGTTATGATTTGGGGAAATAAAAAAATATAATAGTTTACGTATATAAAATACCTATCAAAGCGAACCAAAAAAAAATAAAGAATTGTTGTCATTTGGATTTTTTTTTCGTTCCATTGTCTATGCTTGTTCGTTCTATTTAGTAGGTATCTTAATATATGATGTGTGGTAGTAAAAGAAAAAAATGATAACGCAGATATATAGCATACCTACCAAAGAGAACAAAACTTTGGGAATGCATTAACTATAATTATGTGATTGTCAAAAAGATGAAGATAATAAAAAATAGGGAAGACATTTTTGTAGAGTTAATTGAAATATACAAGTACCATAGAGAAGGGAAAAAAAAAAGGAACAAAAAACGGGACTAAAGCTCGAATTGCTCTTATTAGGGTTTTTTTTTCGTTCCATTGCATGTTTTTGTTTGTTCTCTTTGATAGGTACGCTAATATATCATGTGTGAAGGTTGAAGAAAAAATTTAGAATTAGTTGATAGAAGGGAGGCATGGGAACCAAAAAAATAGCTTTTTTTCTTTGCATTACTTGTGCTTGTTCGTTCTCCTCGTCGGGACAAAAGACAATGAAGACTGGAAAACCAAGGAACGCAAATTCTTGAGCTCTGCCAATGTAAAGAAAACCAATGGCATTAACCTCTGCCAATTAAAGACATTAAAATGTGCCACTAATTACTCTCTTTTTTTTTAACTAATTTTGTAAACCATATGATATGACAATAAAATAAGATTTCATGATTTAATAAATTTAAAAAAAAAGACTAACCGTCAACTGCCACATTATGTGATATAAAAAATTTGGTTTAAAAAGTTGGTATCTCTAGCACTACCGTTTCTCTAAAATACACTGTCACATTTGAGTTAAAATCAACTTTACTTTACTCATGAATATTGAGCTTAATTATCTGACTTTTCGTGTATTAAAAACACGTGTTGTGTTGAATATCATTAATTTACATGTTATAATATTGGTTATAATATTGGGAAACGATTGACTTGATATGCCCATTTAAGGTATACTAAACCATCTTTCCTTGTCCTTGACTAGTTAACTAGCTAGTGGTTCTACACAAATTCTACCCCTACGCCACCTAACCACATGTGTACATCAATGACTTTATAAGGACGAAAAAGCACATGAGGTTTAAGCAGGAAAATCACACGCTGAATTGTCCAATGCATGAACGCTTTGGTGCAACAAATGGAGCCAGTCCACTGAAGCAGACACATACCAAGTGTCAAAGTGACTAACTGACGAAACCTGCAGTTAATTGGGCTGTGCATGGTAGCTGCAGTGAGTTAATTAAAGGGTAGGTTATGATGCTTTATATTTATGTATTTCGAATGCCTTTCGGTTTTTGCTTGTTTTGCTGACTGCATCAATTTTAGACCCCACACACACACTCACTGCTGATTGTCAAAATTTGGTAATTCATTCCCTGCGCGCTCTCTCTCTGAAGCTCTTTCTTTCTCCCTCAAAAACTCTTGTATGAAAGCTATGGAGCAAATTAATGGTTCTGGAGATGTCGGCGGCTTCTCACCGCCGGTGATCAATGGAATAAAGCAAGAACATGCAGTAGCTACTGATGAGCTTGGGAGTGTTGATAGTCTAGGAGGAGAGAGAAATGTCTACCCAAACTCTCTCTCCTCCCGTGAAATGGAGTCACTCACTGCCCTCTGTGACACCTTCTTGCCTTTCATCGATGTCTCCGATGCCACCACCGCCAATGCGTCGCTCATTGCCTTTTACCGGACTTCAGCTTCCATGGCAGGAACACCACAACGAGTAATTAATTAAGCACACTCGTGTTACTTAAATTTTTAAACACAAATATTTACATAATTATTTGTTGTTGTTGTTGTGTTGTAAATGGCTTGTAGTTCAAGTGAGCCAGTAATACAATTCAGCCATGCACTAAGGTTTTGTGTTTGTTTTCCCTCGTCATCACCTAATCTTAATTAAGGTTTAGTCGAAGTTGGCTAGAGCAGTGTGCTCCACTCTTTGCACTCATATAGTTAAGATGAATTTAGTGTAGATTATTTTATTGTTTTGTAAAAAAAATGTTAATTGATGTATGCATGTGTAGGTAGGGGGATTGATAAGTGAGAGGCTGAAGCACCCAAAGTTGTGGCTGATACGGTCAGCGTTGTGGGTTTTGTCAACATGCATTGGGAGCTTCATATTGTGTGGGAGACGCAGCCTTTCAAGCCAATTTCCTTACTTTCAGAGCTTTCGCCAAGTGTCTCAGCAGACTCGGGAAGAGATTGTCCTGTCATGGTCTCTAAGTTATTTTAATCTCCTTAGGATGTTGTTCAAGACCATGAAGCTTCTCACTCTCCTTGTCTTCTTCACTCAGGTACCCTTTAAATGTTCTTAATCATTCATTAGTTCTGTGTTAAGAGGTATATTATCACACATGAAATTGTGCCTATGCAAGGTTTTAAATATTGATTGAGACGGAAATATCGACAGTTCAATTTACGGATATATCAATATTAATATCGATTTTGCTGATCATCGATCAAAATGATGGAAATTAAGTTAAAAACTTGAAAATTTTGAGTGAAACTTTAGGAATGGTTTAATTACCTAACAATGGATGTATAACATATATAAAGTTTTTAAAATACGATTCACATGATTATTGAGGGATATGTAAAGGAATGCAATATGATGAAAATTAGGTTAAAAACTTGAAAATTTTGAGTGAAACTTTATAAATGGTTTAATTACCTAACAATGTATGTATAGTATATATAAAGTTTTGAAAATACGATTCACATGATTATTGAAGGATATGTAAAGGAATGCAATACGCGTAGATGACAATTAATATTATAAAACATATATTAGAATGAAAAATTAAAGCATAAATGTATTGAAAATTTAATTAGGTTGCTACATTGGTCCTTAAATTTCCCTAAAAACAAGTAGAGTGTGGATCGGGCTCATAAGTGCATCCGTTTCCGTCTATCATCATTCGGTAGTTTAGCCAAGTCATGAGTCATAGCTTTGTTCTCTGGACTGAGATTTCACGGAAGAAAATAAACCCAAACCCCTTGATTTCAAAGCCACCCCTCCACCAAACCCAACTGTCAACAAATTCAATTAAGAAATATAATATAAATTTAAAAAATATAAACTCCTATTTTTCTGTCATATATTTATTTGATTGCTCTGTTTCCTGAGACTTCTCCGATCATCAAAAAATAAATAGAAAATAAAAAAAGAGTTCCTTTGCTTTTCATATTTTTATTTTATTCGGAAAGCTTTGATCTTTACTATATATTGAAGATCTACCGTTCTGGATTTAACTTATTCGAGCTTTTCAGGTCAAAAAGCCCAAAATTTTCTTCCTTTTTTCGTCTTTGTTTTTTGCTCCAGCGCACCCCCTTGATTTGATCTCTTTTAGGTTTTGTTCTGTGCGTGTTTCACAGAAAACCCACTTGAATTTTCACTCCAAAAGTTGAAGATTTGACCACCATGATCTGCTCTGTGAAGCAATACTCCGCCGTGACAAATGGGTCCGACATCTTTCTGCGGCGGAGCACACGGCCGCCGCCGGTGCAACGATCGAAATATCGACAGATGTCGTCGATTTCTGTCAAACTTCACCGATATTGGGCTGTTTCTCCGATGGGGGGGGGGGGGGGGGGCAAGATAACGGCTTATCCCCCTATTTCTGTCGATCCCCAAATTTTCCGACCTTTTGTCGACATATCGACCGATTTCCCTAAACTTGAGAGCTCTCGATGGTTTTCGTAGAAATTTATAGAGAGACTCCAAAGATAACTTTATAATCCTTTTAGTTAAAATTTGACTTGAAAAGTAGACAGTGTTAACTCTTGACAAGTCATTAGAATCATCATTATTTAGGGGTGTATTCAATTGGAATTTTGAGGGATTTTAATGGATTTATAAATTCATGAATTTTGGTGGAGTTTAATTAATTTGTAGAGATTTCATGTAAATTTTTTATTTAATTCTCTCGAAGTCTCAGGGGGAGAGGTGAGATTTGTGAATGCTTAAAATACACAATGAAATCTCTCGAATTCTCTCGAATTCCTGAACTTTTTAAAATCCTTTAAAATCAATTCTTAATTGAATACACCTGGAATGTTATAATCTCCTTTAAAATCCTAATTGAATACACCTGGATTTCTAAGAATTTTAATACTCTCTCTTAAAATCATGATCGAATACACCTAGATTTTCAGAGAATCACTTAAAATCCTGATTGAATACCCCTAGATTTATTAAAAGAATTAAAATCCCTCAAAATCCCAATTGAATACACCCCCCTTATTATTAAATGTTTGACACTCAAGCCTTAGGTTGTCGGTAACATTCAGAGGGTTTTTTTTTTTTTTTTAAGACAAGCAATGTTTACTCTATACTAATGGGAAGGAGATAGTTCAAACCCAGAATGCACTGCGATGAAAAGGAAACCATATCCACCACTTGCTTCACATAATCAAATATGTATCTTAAAGTTAATATATTTTTGCCACTTAAAAGTATTATCTAATGATATTCCTCTTCTTATAAGTAAAAGGTTTCAAATTTTATTCCCTCGTGGTTTCTTATACTATCAATATTGTATAAACCCTTGGGATTAGCCCAAGTGGTTGTTGGGAAATCGGCAAATGTATTAGAATTAGGATAGATTAGAGATTTTTTTTTTTTTAAAGCAAACGATATCAAAGAAGAGGAAATTGAATTTGGAGTCTTGCGTGCAAAAAATGTATGTTTTCAACTGACTGAGTTACAAATATCTTGCAAACTAAGTTAAACATTTGATTCCCTTCAATTGTAACAAGAAACGAAAAAATATGGCTCTTCGGTACATGTAGCGTGAAAAAAAGGTCAAAGCCCAATAATTAGGCCACAATGTAGCGTGATATAATATAATAAACCTCCACTCTCATGCACTTGTGCTAAAACAATGTTTCAATGTTACATTAAAACGTTCCCTACCAAAAAAAAAAAAAACTGTTACATTAAAACGAATAATTTCATAATTTGCAGGTGAACGAGAAGAATGAGAACCTATCCTGGAAAGCAATTGGCTACACTGGGCCCGACCCCGAGTTCATTGCTAAAACCATGAAATTCAAAGCATCAACAGAAATTGGAGAACAAAATCAATGTCCTGACAACAAAGAAGAGCTCTTTGGACCTCTTTACAGAGGAATTATAAATATGAACAAACCCTATGATTTAGTTGCCGATATTCTAAGTAGATTTGGAATTCCAGCCCCTGTTCGTCACTCTTTAACTATCCGATGTGATGCCGTAGTAATTGGCTCAGGCTCAGGAGGTGGTGTTGTTGCTGGTGTTCTAGCAAAGGCTGGCTACAAAGTGCTTGTCTTAGAGAAAGGACACTACCATGCAAGGAACAATCTTACACTTCTTGAAGGGCCCGCAATGGACCAAATGTACCTGTCTGGGGGTTTAATTGCAACTGATGACACGGGAGTTTTTGTTCTTGCTGGCTCTACAGTTGGGGGAGGCTCCACGGTAAACTGGTCAGCTTCGGTTCGAACACCGGTGCATGTAATGAAGGAATGGTGCAATGATCATGAGTTAGAACTGTTTGAAAGTAAGCTATACCAACAAGCATTGGATGTCGTCTGCGAAAGAATGGGAGTTCAATCTGAAACACAAGAAGAAGGGTTCAACAGTGCAGTTTTGAGAAAAGGGTGCCAAGAGTTGGGGTATCCAGTGGACGATATTCCTCGAAACTCACCGCGGGATCATTATTGTGGTTGGTGCTGTCTTGGCTGCAAGGATGGAAAAAAAAGAGGTACAGCGGAGACGTGGCTTGTGGATTTGGTGAATTCTGGTAACGGTGCGATTTTGACTGGATGCGAGGCTGTAGAAGTGTTGCACAAGAGAAAGAAAGGAAGAGGAGATCGAAACACAGCTACTGGGGTGGCCTTCGAATTCGAGCATGAAGGGGGTAGAGATATAGGTTTCGTGGAGTCTAAGGTAACTATTGTTGCTTGTGGAGCTCTCAGCACTCCGAAACTGTTAAAGCGGAGTGGATTGAAGAATGGTAATATAGGGAAAAACTTGCATCTGCATCCGGTGGCAATGGCATGGGGACACTTTCCAGATTCACAAGTGGTTGATGAATGGCCACCGAGAGAGAAGAAGAGCTACGAAGGAGGGATAATGACAGCAATGTCTACTGTTGCAGCGGATTTCGACAAGTCTGGATATGGAGCAGTGATACAGACACCGGCATTGCATCCGGGTATGTTTTCAATTGTAATTCCTTGGGTTTCAGGCAAAGATATAAAAAGGAGAATGAGCATGTTCTCTAGGACTGCCCATGTATTTGCATTGGCAAGAGATAAAGGGTCAGGAACTGTGAATGCACCACCAAACTCAATCAGTTATCAAATGGAAGCTGTTGACGAACATAACCTGAACATAGGGATAGAGAAGTCGTTGAGGATATTGGCAGCAGCCGGAGCTGAAGAGATTGGAACCCATCACTTTAAAGGGAAAAGCTTAGTTGTGAAGAAGGCGAGTTCGGATGAGTTTGAGACGTTTGTAAAAGAGGAGAGTTCAAGTCCATTAAGAGACCTTTCGTCCGCGATATGTTCAGCTCATCAGATGGGGAGCTGCAGGATGGGTGTTGACGCGAAGGGGTCCGTGGTGAATCAAATGGGAGAGACATGGGAGGTGGAGGGACTTTTTTTAGCAGATACGAGTGTTTTTCCAACGGCTTTAGGGGTGAATCCAATGGTCACTGTTCAGGCTATTGCTTACTGCACTGCCCAATCTGTTCTTGAAGTACTTAGGAGAAAGAAGGTAGATAAAACTTGATTTGGTACAACTATGATATAGCTAAGACTCGGAACAATTTGCAAGGGAAGTCCAACAATTATCATTATAAATGTAGTATAAATGTTACAAAGTATTTCTCTCCTCCCTTAAACGCAATATATCACTATGAACTGGTTGCAATAAAGTAGTTATTTCTATCCTAAAGTTATCTTAGTTTGCATACAAGTAACACACTTATCATGCATATCATTCACATAATTTAGAATTAAATCACGATTAGGCATATCATGCAATTTTTTAGTATTAAGATGTCATAATCTATAGTATCATAAAGTTTGAACATTTCATGCGAAAATTCTTCTATACTACGTAGTATGGATTTCTGCGAGCATTGGATGACGTAGATTGTTTTGGATGATATGAGTCATGTGGGTCTCCGTGAATCCAAACCATCCAATGCTCGTAGTATTTGATACTACGTAGTATGGAAGTTGAACTCCATTTCATGTTAAGTTTGAAATAGTAGATACTTTTTTTTTTTTGGGTGAAAAGAGGGGTCAAAAGACCTAGAAGAACAGAAAACAAATAACACGAGCCAAGCCCTGACTAGAGAGGTCAAACTGTAACAGCGGCTCAACCTCTGGAGGAGGTTGATCAAAGGTCTGCAACTCCAGGCCAGCTCCACTCCCCAAATTAGCAAGCCAGTCAGCCACTCTATTACATTCACGATAAACATGACAAATGGAGTACCGCCAATCACTATCCAACAACAGACGACATTCACATACCAATGTAGCAAATGGGTGGTTGGTTAGGCTCCACCGGCCGTTGCACCAGCAGAACAGCTACCGCCGAATCCAACTCGATCTCCAAATTCCGTAATTCTGCCGTCGTAGCCAATTTCAAACCATGGAACAGAATACTTTATTCATGTTAAATTTGAACATTTCATTACATATAACTTGTCGGGAAAACACTCGAAAAAAATCATTGGATTCACTCCTAAGCCGTTGGGGTACCCCTAGAAGTCGAAAAAGATCTTGAGGAGTCTGACACACAAGGATCGGCCCCATTAAGTTTGGATTACCCTCCCTTACCCCATCTATGCAAGCTATTTCCTCAAATTCGGCTAAGTCTCCCTTAAAATAGGTCATTCCCAAATCTATTCACCTGGAAGAAAACATTTACAAACCAATATGACACTCCCGTCTCTCATCCATCATCAACAAACCTGTTGAATTTGATAACTAAGATTGTATATTTCATCATGAATTGTAAGTACAATGGAAGATAAATATATAGAGATTACATAGCAAGCTAAGGTCCAATGGTAACAAGCCATGGACCTTCACCCTTAACCTAAGCCCTAATTTCCGGTCTTGGAACTAATTACAAGACACACAGCCACCAAATATGAGTGTGCAGGCGGTTAACCCAAACACCTAGCACTAAGCTAGCTAGAGGAGATAAAGACATGCAACCCTAGCTCTAACTTGACAGATAGAAGACTAACCCGATGGATACAAGACTATCCCGATGGATACAACACTAACCCGATGAGGATACAACACTAACCTGATGGATACAAGACTATCTCGATGGATACAAGACTAACCTAGTGAGGATATAAGACTAACCCGATGAGGATACAAGACTACCCCGACAGATACAAGACTAACCCGATAGAGTAGCTTATAATACTCCTCCTCAAGCTGGGTCAAGAGGATTGATTGAGCCAAGCTTGCATAGCAATCTGTGAAACTGAGTGGTGGGGAGAGATTTTGTGAAGATGTCAGCAATCTGATCATGGCTGGGAGTATAGATTGTTTCAATCGTGCGGGATTGAACTTGAGCACGCACAAAATGACAGTCCACTTCAATATGCTTAGTTTGCTCATGGAAGACAGGATTTGATGCAATATGCATCGCAGCCTGATTGTCACAAAACACGGAAATTGGTTGTCTATGATGAAAACCAAGATCTGATAGCAAACCTGTTAACCAAATGAGCTCACAAGCAGTCGAGGCCATAGCCCTATATTCAGCTTCAGCACTTGAGAGCGCAATCACAGTTTATTTTTTTACTCTTCCAGGTGACCAAATTGCCTCCCACAAAAGTGCAGTATCCAGTGGTTGACTTGCGATCAAGTGCATTTCCTGCCCAGTCAGCATCACTGTATCCCATAATGGTGGTGATGCCATTATTTTTCATTAAAATTCATTGACCTGCTGAACCTTCGAGATAGCGTAAAATCCGTTTGACCATCTGTAAGTGAGAAAATGTAGGAGAATGCATGAACTGACTTACAAGGCTCACGGCATAGGTGATGTCAGGACGCGTGATGGTGAGATAGATGAGCTTTCCAACTAATCTTTAATAGTAGGAAATATTAGTGAGTGGTTCTCCTTCAACATCAAGTTTTAACTTGCTATCAAGAGGATTATGAGATGGTTTGCAATCCATCATGTCAGCTTCAGCAAGAAGGTCAAGCAAGTATTTTCTTTGGTTCAAAAACAACCCCTTTGTAGAGGTTGCCATTTCGATTCCAAGAAAATATTTCAAGACTCCCAAATCTTTAATGACAAATTTCTGATTAAGAGAATGCTTGAGCGCATTCATTTCCTCCATGTTGTCACCAGTAATAATAATACATCAACATAGATGAGGACAATCAGTTTACCAACAGAACCAATTCGAACAAACAGAGACTAGTTAGCATGACTTCTCTTGAACCCAACAGCTTTCAGGACTGAACTCAACTTAGAGTACCATGCACGTGGTGATTGCTTGAGGCCATAAATGGCCTTGTGCAGCTTGCATACTACATTAGGTTCCTTTTCTTATGGATGACCTGGTGGTAGTTGCATGTAAACTTCCTCTTCTAGATCACCATGTAAAAATACATTTTTAACATCCATTTGGTATAAAGGCCAAGCTTGATTAACAACAACAGATAAGAGGACCTTCACAGTGTTCATCTTTGCTACAGGAGCAAATGTCTCCTTGTAATCAACTCCATATGTTTGAGTGAATCCTCGGGCCACCAATCGAGCTTTATGTCTCTCAATTGTCCCATCTGAATTGAACTTGGTCTTGTAAATCCATCGGCTACCAACTGCCTTTTTTCCTTGGGGAAGTTGAACAATGCTCCATGTATGATTGTCAACTAATGCTTTGAGTTCAGCATGCATTGCATCTTGCCAAACTGGTTGGTTATTGGCTTCGTGGAAAGATGTAGGTTCTTTTTCATCCAACAGCTTACTGAGGAACAAAGCATGTGGTGGTGAGAATTCATGATAACTGACAAAGTTAGAGATAGGATACCTTGGTGTGTACGTAACATAATCTTGTAGTCGCGATGGAGGACGTCTCACTCGAGTACGGTTCCTTCTCGGTGTTGGAATAAATTCATGTGAATCAGCATGTTCAATGATTTCTTTTGTATTGACTTGATCAGTATTCTCTGATTGATGTTCTTGGGAGTCCTGATTGTTCAGTACTGAGGTAGGACGATTAGCACTATCTTCAGCTGGAGTAGGTAAAGGAAATAACCCCCAATATTGCAACCCCTGAATATCAGAATCTGTATTCTGCTGAAAGAATGGTTTGGTTTTCTCAAACTTGACATCTCGTGATACCACGAGCTTCCTTGTGCTTGGAACATAGCACTTGTAGCCCTCCTGGGAACTTGAGTATCCCATGAACACGTCTTTAACAGCCTTAGGGTCCAATTTATCCCGGTGAGGAGCTTGGATGTGTACAAAGCAGGTACATCTAAAGACTCTGAGATGTGAGAGATTGATGATTCGACCTTTTATGAGTTCATAAAGTGACTTTAAGTTCAAGACACTGATGGGCAATCGATTAATAATATAGGTTGCTGTGAGAACACCTTGTGACCAAAAGCGTTTATGCACATGCATTTGAATCATCAAGGACCTGGTTTTTTCAAGTAAATCTCTATTTTTCCTCTCGGCAATGCAATTTTGCTGAGGTGTACCTACACAACTCGTTTGATGCAGAATACCATGTGTGCTCAAATAGTCAGACATAATTTTGGAAGTAAACTCAATGCCATTATCAGATCTTAGGGTTTGGATTTTAGAGGAATATTGAGTTATAACCAAGTTGTGAAATTTTTTTAAAACATTAATCACTTCACTTTTAAATTTCAAAAAATACAACCAAGTAGCCCTTGAGAAATCATCAACAAAGATTACAAAATATTTGTAACCATCAAAAGACTCCACAAGAGCAGGACCCCAGACATCTGAGTGAACAAGTTCAAATAGTTTACTAGCCCTAGACACGGATGAACCAAATGGCAGTCTAGTAGACTTTGAAAATTGACAGGTATCACACAGGTGTGATGATTTACCCAAACTAGGAAGCAAGGAAGACAAAACATGGTCGGAGGGATGAGCTAGACGTTGGTGCCATAGACAATGTTCGTGAGTTAAGCTAAAGTTGGCTTGACAACCCTTTGGTATGGTGAAATTCTTGGGCAAATAGTAAAGGCCGTCGAAGTGGAATCCCTCACCAATCTTCTTCTTGGTTACTCGATCCTGAAAAACAATGTCATGAGGAGAAAAAATAGCAAGACAATCCAACGATTTTGTGATCCTTCCAACTGACAAAAGTTGGAAAGGAAAGGAAGGAACATAAAGAGCACTGGATTCCACATTATCACAGATTAACTTAACCTTCCATTTCCCTAAAATGGGTACCCCTCTACCATTGGCAACAGACACATGTGATGGTTTGGAGAATTTTTTAAAATCATGTAAGATGGACAATTCATTTGTCATGTGGTCAGTGGCACCTGAGTCTATAATCCAAAAATCATGTGTAGAATTGACTTGTAACGCAGTGGAAATAGCACACATGATACCTGAAATATCTTCTTTGGGAATGTGACTTGATTCTGACAAGAAACTTACAAATTTTCCAAGCAAGGCAGAATGATTTGCTTCAGATGAAGTCTCTCCACATTCATAGTTTTCCTTCTTGGTTTGGAGAAATGCAGCAAAGTCATTGATCAATGCCATAGGATTTGTCGAGAATTTTACTAATCCATCTGTTGGATTATTTGTTGCTGCATGATTTGCCCTTGATTTGCTTGAGTGATGGTTGTTGTATGATCTCTTGTGCTCTCTCGGCATCTTCCCCTCATCATCAAACTTAGGTTTTAGCTCGGGATGAAGGATCCAACATCTTTCCTTCAAGTGTCCCTTACCATTGCAGTGTAGACACTTTAGATCAGGTCGCTTCCCTTTGTAAACTTTGTCTCCAAAGTCTCTGTGGTCTGTTGCAAATGCTCTCACCTCAGACCTGGGATTGGTTTCAACGTTCATGACCTTCCTTCTAGTTTCCTCCCTTTGAATACTGTTACACACGCTCAAGAAGGACGAGAGCTCAGAATTCATCAGTAGATGGCTTCTTAAATCCTTATACTCAGTTCCTAGGCTAGCCAAAATTTGAAAGATTTTGTCTTCATCAGCCCTTTTCAATAGCACAACAGAATCTGTGGTGTGAGGTCGGTACATGTTAAGCTCATTCCACATTGTTTTCATACTTCCCAGATGTTGAACAAATGATTTATCTCCTTGCTGTAAACTTGCAAGTTTCTTCTTGAGTTCAAAAAACTCGAGCAGCATTGTTTTGAAATCCATACATATCTTTGACAGCATTCCAAAGAGTGTGAGAAGAAGAAGAATAACTGAAAAGCTATGACAATTTTGGCTCCATGGAGTTGAGGATTCACGACATAACCAGTGAGTCCTTGCAAAACCATGATTCATAGTTGGGAGAATCAACCTCTGGAGGTTCTATGCTTCCATTGATGTAACCTAGTTCCGATCTTCCTCCTAGAGCTAGAGTGACAGCTCTAGACCATGGAAGGTAGTTGAATTCATTCAACAAGGTCGAACATAAACGCAGATTAGGGTTTGCGTCAGGTTCAGAAAAGGAGGAAGAGAGAGCTAATGAGTTCTCATTCTCAAACATAGCTGAATTATCATCTGCCATGATTGAGGATTTAGAGAACGCAAAATACTAGAAACAGAGACATGCCAGTTAGAATACCCGCTTTGATACCATGTTGAATTTGATCACTAAGGTTGTATATTTCATCATGAATTGTAAGTACAATGGAAGAGAAATATATAGAGGATTACTTAGGAAGCTAAGGTCCAATGGTAACAAGCCATGGATCTTCACTCTTAACCTAAGCCCTAATTTCCGGTCTTGGAACTAATTACAAGACACACAGCCACCAAATATGAGTGTGCAGGTGGTTAACCCAAACACCTAGCACTAAGCTAGCTAGAGGAGATAAAGACCTGCAACCCTAGCTCTAACCCGATGGATATAAGACTCCGATGGATACAAGACTATCCCGACGGATACAACACTAACCCGATGAGGATACAACACTAACCCAATGGATACAAGATTATCCCGACGGATACAAGACTAACCCAATGAGCATACAACACTAACCCAACGAATACAAGACTAACCGATAGAGTAGCTTGTAATAAAACCTCAACAACACAATCCCAAAGGTCTCTGACCCGCCAAACAAAATTCGAGCATCAAATCACACCCTAGCTATAACGGGCTATTTGAAGTGTGGTCTAACCTCAACTAACTACATCTTGGGGTGCAAGATAAAGAGAAACTGTGATATATATATATACGCAATGAGTGGACAAAAGCAAAATTTTCGAAAATATGAGATGATTATACTAAACCCTATTTTAGCAAACACGTAAAATCAAATACGTTAAATCTTTCAAAAAGTCATGTATTAGTATTTAATTGCATTTCAAATAATCTTAAAAACTATAGATATGTCATTGCACATAAGTGACTAGTCTTTCAAAGACTTGTGTACTAGTACTTAAGATGAGGGTCAAGGAGGTATCAGAAAGCCTCCCAAATTTCTAGACCCGTGGAGTCCAACAATGACCCAAATGAGTTTACAATTCAACTTCACAAAAGTCATCGAATTTTGACATAATTATAATGGATAGAAAGTCCATGAAAAGTTTAAAAACTTTTTACCTTCACCGAAAAGTGGCTGAAAATTGTCGAAAATGATAAACTGCCGTTTGACCCCCTGAACTATCGCTTTAGTTGAAATTGACCCCCTGAACTATTTTTTTGGTAAATTAACCCCTTAAACTTTTCTAAATTAGTAGATTTACCCCCTACCGCTAGATTCCATCCAATTTGCTGTTAATTCGTTAGAATGTCAACTAGAGCTACCAATTAAAATACGACACGTGATAGTATTTGACAACAAAGTGGATGAAATTTCGTTGAATTTGACGGTGAGGGGTTAATTGGCTGATTTCAAATAGTTCAGGGGGTTAATTTACCAAAAAATAGTTCAGGGGGTCAATTTCAACTGGAGTAATAATTCAGGGGGTCAAACGACAGTTTACTTTGTCAAAAATAGTGAAGGAGACATCCTTTTTTGGGATTTGATTTCCCTGCACATTGTGACACGCCCCGACCCAGATGTTCAGGTGGACACCCAAAAATCGAGGTGTGCTGGCCGACCACCCCGTAGGGTGACGAAAGTCATTTGAAAGAATGAGTGTAATTTAAAGTAACAAAGGGAAATTTGAATAAAATAAAGGTGAGTGCGCAAGAGTGTGTGTGAACCAAATGAAATAATAACAGGGAAACTAAATTTACAGAGTCACTACGATTACTAAGAAAAGATTCCCTACACTGAATAGGAAACATGCCACCGCGTCCCGACATCAAGAGCTTCATAGTAAACTAAAACCTGGAAGGGCGCAAAATAGAAAAGGTGTGATGGGCAAAAACAATAATTTTCTAAAACTTTGCTTTTTCAAAAGTACTAACCCCTCGCTGTAAAGACTCGTAATAGTTCTCAAAACCATACTACATCGTATGTATGAAAATCAGCATAAAAGTGGAAAATCAATTACTTTCCAAAACGAGTAAATAACCATAAAATTCAATATAAAAATCTTTCAATAGAAATCAGCACGTGGAATTCAACAAGTGAAAACCAGAAGTATCGCAATCTTCCATGGCATCAGTGAAAACATGTAAATCACAAAATCACAGATAAACGACAGGGTACGCTTAGTAGGTGATGCAAACACACGAGCTTATGTAGAGATAGTATGTCATGAACAGGCTGAGTGTAATAATTTACGTGCAAGTACTACATACACGTGAAGTTGTCGCTAAGCGCATCACAACGAGTTCTAGAAGTAAAAACAACTAGAACAGGCTGGCACCTACGATGGATCCAAAGTGAGCGTGTCAGTGCAATGTGAACATACACGTGAAGCTGGTCCTAGCCTGGATAGACTATAGACACCGTGTAAGCAATCCTAATGGAGAGAGTATACAAGATAAAACATGCCATGGGCAAAATCTCGTATCATATATTTGGGGTAGAGTATAAAGTGTAATGTTTCAAGGTAAAGCACAATGGTAAAACTTTCTAGAGAAAGATTCTCAACAATGTCAACACCTTAAAACATTTGTATTACCGAAACAAATCAAGATATCAAGCAAGTCGAAATTCACATTTCAAAGCATAAACGTAAAATTCATTTCACAACATATATAATTTTAGAAAGAAAGGTGCACTCACAGTGACCGTAGTTGTAATTCATTTGCTTGTACGCTCTCTATACTCCTCAGGTTGTCACTCCTAAAGTAAAAAAACCACATTTAATAAACTAATCGAAAATTACGAAGAATGCGGAGTACGGAACTCAAATTAAGAGTTTCGATGTCTAAAAAACCAAATACCCCACCGCGGGCAGCCATGCGCCCCGTACAATCTCATGTGCCTCCATGCGCCCTCACACGCGGTCAAGTGTTGGCACGCGCCCAAATGCGCAGGTCACGTGTCGATTACACACGCTGTTAAAGTTAACAACGTGCCGTTAACTTTAATAAAATATTCCAGGGTTTAATGGAATATTCTAAGGCGTTAGAGAATATTCCGTTAACGCCATCAGTTAGGAAAAAAAATATACCTTTGGAATATTCCCGATCTAGACCGGGTCTGAACCGGCTTGCTGACGTCACGACTGGCCTAGACCGGGTTCACTGACGTCAGCCCGCTGCAACTCTTGTCAGAATCTGAAGATTTTGGCTGGGATTCTTCCGATCGTCTCCGCACCTCCGTCGCTGCTCTGCCGTCGATTTTGAGACCAGATTTGAACTCATGGAGTTGAGACACTCTTAGTGGTGGTAGCCTCGAGGGTCGGTTTCTAGCCATTTGGCTAGAAATCTCTCGTTGGCACTGTTAACTGACTGAAAAACATGGCAGGGACTTCGCTGCATTCAATCCGAGCCATTTCTCACCCAAACAACACATGCAGTACACCAAACATACTCAAAACATCACAAGGAGTCAAATGAAGGTATAATCGAGGCTTACCAAAGTCGAAAACAGTTAGAAGTTCACCGGGAAAGGTCGTCCTCGTCGGGGTTCCTCGAATCACGACCTCAGGAACCATTTTTTCACAAAATAGAGGTCGCGAACAGGTTCACCATTGAGAGGGGTCACAGTGGTGGTGGTTGGGGGCTTAGTTTGCTGGGGAAAGGTGGCGGAGCCACCGAGTTTTACGGTTTCATGGTCGGGGGAGGAAAGACGGCAGTGAGGAAGAAAGTGAGAGTTGCAGAATAAGAGAGTGAGGGAGAACACGAGGAAGGAATAGGGCCCACTGGGCCCAAATCCCAAACTACAAAATACCATCCTCGTAAAATTACGAGAATGCCCTTGAGATTAATGTCTCGCAGAATCTTCGTTTGAACTCCAAATTTCGTTCTGTTCGCGTCCATGCGTTTGCAACGACGAGCACAACTAGAAAAAGTTAAGAAAAAGGTCGTACGTGTCACGATACGAAAGTCAACCAAAAGTCAACCATTGCCCAACCAAGGGCATTTTAGTCATTTCATACTTTTGAGAAATAAAATACTATAAATTCCGGGACGGGCTATAACACATTGGGTTCCAATGTATGAGTTGTTGAAGCAATTCCACAAAATATAGTAAAATCTTTATAAAGTCATAAAGTTGGGACCAAACCAATTTTATGACTTTTTTTTTTGAGGTTATTACTTAATAGAGATGTAGTTAAAAAAATATTATTTGTTGACTTATTTATCCTTAATGAATATTGTATTTCCTTAATAGGATTCCTGAAGATTGCAACATAGAAATATCAAAAAGTTTCATGCCAATAATATAAACATACTTGAGAAGTTAGAACATTTTGGCTTCAAGAAGAAGGTGTCCATGTTGACAAAGTATTACGTATCCGCAAGCTCAAAGACATCGCATCAACTCTAAAAAGTAAAGTATTGTCCCAAACAACCTTAGAGAAATATTTTAGTTCATCTTAAACTTTTATTTGTGATATTGCATATTTTTTTACTCATTAACCATTATTATTATGTAGAAGTGTGTTTCCTTAAGATGGGATCAAGAAAAGTTATAACTTAGTACAATGTGGAGTTTAATCATATACATAACTGATTATTCTTTTATAGAGTATTACTTTAGAAAAGTTGTACTCGATGAAAAAATTGAAATTGAAATGATTATAATTATTATAAATCACTACACCATGTACAAGAACATAAATAATAGTAGAAGATGAAAGAAATATTGACAAACTTTCCGTTTTACCTTTTCTTTTTGAAATCTTGCACGATGATCTAAACCGTCTATTTTATGGGTCACCTTTTAAAGATAAAGTCTGCCAAAATCAACCAATGGTTTAAACTGCTTGTCATCTAATGGTTATCCAAAAAATAGACAACGTTAATCGAATAGTTAAACGATTTTTAATTTGGTGAATTTTTTGCAGAATTAATCTTTAAAAAGTGAACTAGAACATAAACTATTTCAATCATCGTGTCAATTACAAAATGAGAATAACAACCAAAAAGATAAAATGAGAATGTCCGACTGAGAAGTGAGAAGATCGGTAACATCCCTATGTCCGTGCGATCACTTAACCTTGGTGAAGTTAATTGTGTGAGTTATATTGTACGCGTTTGTATGGGAATGCGTGGTGAGCCTTTATGGCATTGATTGCTCTCCTCACCCACTCCGCAATAAAAGTTCCATTATTAAGTAGCTAGCAGATTGAGGTCCTCAAAAATCAAAGAGGCAAGTAAGCTGGGGATCAGGGAAGAAGGGATACTATCAAACCAGGCAAAGCAACAGAAACAGAAGATGAATATGGTAGATAAGAGAGCAGCTGCAACCTCTCCAATGGAAGTGATGGGGATGGGCCCCAGAGACGACGATGGGAACAGTAGCAGTAGCAGCAGCTTGCGGACGGCTGAGACTTTGCTCCGGCTGCTGCCAATTGCTCCTTGCGTGGCGGCTCTTGTGGTCATGCTTCACGACTCCCAGACCAATGACTTTGGCTCTCTTTCCTATTCCCATGTCGGAGCTTTCAGGTATGAATATGTGCTCTCCATTTTATCACCAGATTTTGATTCTTTTTTTGTTCTTTTTCTCGTTAGTCTTTAGAATAATGTTAGAATCAAAGTTAAAAAAATCTTTCAAGTTCACATGCACTGTGACAGATACAACACTCAATCTAAGTATGAAACTGCTGGACAATCCATATATGAAATAGGATCAATTTTTTGAGACTTACTATAATTAATTTCGTTTAGTTATTTGGAAGAATATATTGTCCATGATAACAGTGAGTAGAATTGAAATTAGTGATTTTAGACTAAAGATTATGGGTAATGTTATTTAGACACACAAAATTAACACATTTGTTAACACTCTTTAATACTGATGGTCCTGCATATCATATATAAGGCACACTTTTATTAAAGAGTGTGTCAGCAAGTGCGTTAGTTTTGTGTCTAAATAATAGAATTTCTGGAACAAACTAGCTAAATAGTACTATGGTCTCGTGGTATATCTCTTCACATGTAAATGAGAGGTCTCTGAGTTCGACTCACATGGGTGACGATGAGCTATATTTGTGTGAGTTCGATACCTAGTTATAGGTGACAATTGTGTGCCTTTACCAAGTCTCTCCTTTAGAGTAGAATATCCCCCAACTTTAGTGTAGAATATATATATATATATATATATATATAAGAATTATTAGAAAATTAATTTACACTTGTTTTAGATTTAGAATACTTAGCTATGAGTTTTCTTCCAGAATTTAAACCAAAACATCTCCCCATGGATCATTTGGTTACCACTAAAACTCCCACACATGTGGCTTTCTTATTCTGTAATTTTGAGGGTGAATAGTAACTCATTAATCAATCAATCGTAATGTAAAAAACATGGCATGTGAAAGAGGAATAGGCCTCTAGAAAAACCTTACTCAGGTAAAACTACGTGAGAAAACTCCAATGAAGGAAAAAGAGGCCACACATGCCAACAATCAAGACTCCTATCAAATAAAATTTTCGACACGTTGGAAATACAATCCATAAGTTGTGAAGGTCCAACGTTTATCCAAAACCCAAGAACGCGACTCTTCAACCCATGATGAGCAATCCGATCAGGGCGACACCATTAGGGAGATGAAGTTATTTGAGTAAAATTGCCGGGAGAATTTTACTTGTGTTTATAAATAACTGTTAACTATTTTTTTAACCATTTAAGGTTTTTTTTATTTATCTAAAGTAAATTAAATAAGATCACAATTAGAACTTTGTCATCTTAAATAATTGTATAGATATGGTTGTTGCATGCAGGTATTTGGTGAATGCCAATGGCATTTGTGCCGGTTATTCCCTTCTCTCCGCTATCATCGCAGCCAAACCTCGTCCGGCCACCAAGTCCCAAGCCTGGACTTTCTTCTTCCTTGATCATGTAATTAACTGGTTTTGCATAAGTTTTAGTTTCGGAAGCAGTAATTCGCACTCTAAAAAAAGTTATCATGCACTTTTATTATTTTAATTCAACCAATGAGTGCATGATAACTATTTCGGAGTACCGCATATTATACAAGTTGTATTTCACGTCTCTTAGTTTTTTAATGAAGTTATTGTGTATTCTATAATGTTACACACCCAGGTGCTTACCTACTTAGTTCTGGCTGCTGGAGCTGTGTCGATGGAGGTGCTGTATTTGGCGTACAAGGGCGATTCAGCCGTAACATGGAGTGCAGCTTGTGAGTCTTTTGGCGGATTCTGTCACAAAGCCACAATTTCTGTTGCCATTACATTTGTGGCGGTGACTTGCTTTGCACTCATTTCACTCATTTCCTCCTATAAACTCTTCAGCAAGTATGATGCTCCTGACCCTGTCGCGAACCCCCCCATCAAGGGCATTCAGACTGCCACCTTCCACACTTGATCGCCGGCCAGTCACCGCCACTCACTCTCTCCTTAATTCACTACCAGCCCTTTCTTTTTCAAATTTGGTCTTAATTTACTGCCAGTAACATATGTTTATTGAATGATAAAGAAGTTACATATAGCTTGTCTCTGCCCTTTGGTGCCTTTTGCTTCTTGTAATTTCCAACAAATAATACAAAGACATATTATTAGTGATCTTATTAGTGATCTCTAACTAAATGCTTGAGGAACCTTATAGCTTATTTAGATGGAATCACGTAGGAGGCCCTCCAACTTGAAATTGTTGTGCCCTTCGGTTCAAGTAAACTAATTAATTTGTAATGCAGCTTCCAGGTCGCAAGTAGTCGCTATATATCATACCTACTGCCCATGGACCTGATGGAAAAATCATTGTGCATTACCCCATGCAAAGCACCTTTTTCACATAAGAGTGGATTTTTCCTTCTAATTTGAAAGGGTGGTAACACACCTTTTTTTTGTTTCTTACAATTTTTTTTAGTTTATGATCTTCGGATCATCAAATTGAATCAATACACAAAAATAACAGATAAAATTAATACACAAAAATAACAGATAAAATTAAACAAGAGTGTGTGAGATAAGAATATTCAGGAGTTTCAAAAAAAGATCCTTGCATGGAAAAAACCAAATAAGGCATCAAAGTTAGTTATCCCGAAAAAGTGTGAACCCCAAATCAAGCTCAATTTGAGGATACTCAAATTAGCAAAATCGAGGGCACTTGAAAGGAAAGTTATTATGACGATATAACATACATGCCATGCAAATGGCCCTATAAATATGAATATTGAAGAGCATGAGAAGATCCTCAATCAAATATACAAACTTTGTATTCTTGTTTTTGAAAAGGTGTACGATATTTATTAATAGTGTAAAAATGAATAAGTATAACGGAGGATAGGGTTATTTGGGCCTCAATAAAATTTTATCGGAGATTTCAACCTGGTCAAAGGGAAAAAAGCGTCTCACACCATAGTTTCAAATTAATTTCTATCATCTAATAACAAGTCACCAATCAAGTCTAGAGGTTCTTCGTACCAAATGGTTTCCGGTTCTTCGCTAATTCTGTATCTGGCGGCCAACCTATGGGCGACAAGATTTGCATCTCTAGATTCTCTACAAGCATGATTCAATTTAAAGTGTGTAAAACTCTGAAGAAAGCCTCTAGCATCATTGATAATGAGGCCCAACAAAGAAGTATCTTCCTCCTATATTTGCATGGCTGCTAGTGCAAGGGTAAAATCCCCTTCAAATACTACCTTGTCAAGCTGATGTTCTCTGGATGCATCTGAAAAAGCGCATGACGTATCATCAGTAAATGGCTGCCCCAGCAGGCTATTCAATTTATCCTCCGTTTCAGCAATTTCCTTCGAAACGGAACGTGCACTCCATTTAGCCGATTCAGAAAGTTCTCTCCTCGTACCCTTGATTTTCTCAGTAACTTGGAACATAGGCACACCACTCACAATTCTGGAGCAGCCCTTTTTAATTGCATCAGTACATCCCTCCCTGTGAAACCAACTTTCCTCGAATCGAAAGGACTTTGTATTCTTGTTATCCATTACTTTTCATAGAAGACGTTTTATTTACAGTAATTTACTTTTCAGTTCTTAGATTCAAGTAAGTTTTTTGCTTTAATTTTATTAGTTTAAGCACCTTTAATTATCTTGGTATTCAAATTGAGTTTGTGTATTTCAATCACACTATATTTTACGTCAATTTACTTTATGCACTCAGTGGCGAAGCCAGGATTTCTCAGGGAGAGGGGCGAACTTAAAAGAATGCAAGGTTAAAGAAAAATGGCAACAACTAAATCTTTTTATATGGTAATGTCTTTCATAATTAATTAATACAAACAAATTACAATTGTTGCCGGCGAGGTTTCATGTCATGAAAACGTCACATAATGACTCATTATCAGTACAAGCAAATGCATCTTTCTCAATGTAAACAAGCATGCTATCACTCAACCATTGATCTCCCATTTTGGTACACAATGGTGGTTTCACAATCTTCATAGCAGAAAAAGCTCTCTCCACCGAAGTAGTTGCAACCGGTTTCACATTTTTTTTCTTTTATGTATAAACAGTTACAATTTAGTTAAATTTTTCATTTTGGAGTTCAATTTCTTGATAAAGACTAGGAGGCCCAGCTAAAATAATCCAAACAAAATATGGGCCCATTTTTTTTTACCTAACAGAAATAGAACTCCTCTTTATAAGGTCCAAACCAATAGGGGCAAATCGTTAATATGTCACAAATTGGAGGGCAAATCCCAACCAAGCACTTCTCTCTTTAGTCTCCAAAAATCTCCAAAGTCCAGGTCGTCGTCTTGGCACCAAGGGAGGGCATATCCTCAGTCACAGTTGAATTGAAACCCAAAACCCAGAAGAACACTCCGACCTCCAATCCGTAAGAATTAAGATTTAAATTGTTAAAAATATTTATGGGTTTTGTTAATTTGTATGTTAATTTTGGTTAAACAGTAATTTTTTAGGGTAAATTAGTCAAAGAGATGGGGAAGGACGCGAAGGGAGGAGGAAAGGGGAAGGGAAAGGCGGTGGGTGGCAGCGAAGACGGTGGCGCTAAAGGAAAAGAAAAATCCTGGAAGGCCTCCGACGGGCTCGGCACCTGCACTTATGTGAAAACAAGGCACATACTTTGTGAAAAGCAAGGCACACACTTTCCGCCCAAGGATCACTCAGCCTTCTTTTTCCGGCGAGAGGAGGGGCGGCCGCCCCCCTTCGCTCCTACGTAGCTTCGCCACTGTATGCACTTACTTTCTTGTTATTTTATTCTCATTCTTTATATTCTCACACTTTATATTCTTGAATTAATTCCTCATACATTCATTTTCATCTATACACCAGGAATCAATAAAATGTATAGCTCAATCCTAACCAGCCTTGACCCCAAGGGAGTTGAAGGGTCAAGATAAAGAGGAGGTTCCTTGCTTGGTCAAATAGTTGTCTAGTTAAAGGTCAAATTCGTGGCACATGTCAATTTTTCATTCTATTCAAGCCAAATTTGTGGCTTGGTGGTAACACACCTACACAATCCAAACAATGACCAAAAATCGTCATCAACAACTCATCCTGCTAAAGTAGGGAAAACACCTACGTAGCAAACTAATGAATCGTTTGATAAAACCATTTTGTTTTTATTTTCAGTTTATATTTTTATTTTTTTTAAATTGAAAACTTGTTTGACAATGTTCTAAATATTATTTATTATGTGGTTGTCTCTCTATGCTCTCTTACTTTCTACTTTGTTTCCAACACATTATCAACACTCTTAATTTTTATTTTCCTCATCTGAGCTAGAATCATTGCGTGGTTTAGAGTTTTTCTATACTCAACCATTGGACTTCAACATGCTCTTGATTTTCTTTTCTTCTCTTGAGTTTTCATGTATCTAAATTATATATGTGAAATCAAAATTTTATATCGGTTTAATTTTGATTATTATTGCGTATAAGTTTATCATCGTTTGAATATGCAAATTCAATATGATTCTTATCAGTTTGCAAGTTTGCTTGTTTATTACTGGGAAGGAAGAAGAACTTCTTTCTGACTTCATTACAAATACCAGTATCTGTTTTTCTTATTATACCAATTCCTATACCTTTTCCCATACCAACTACTTGTGTTTTTATCCGATTGCATCTTCTCTCGTGTGATTTCAATTTAATAAGCATAAAAGAAGTTCAAGTTCGTCGGTTTAATTTTCATGAAGTGATGATGAGTTTTCATGTACAAGATCAGGACCTGCAGTCCCTCTAACTCTCATCATATAATTTGATCCGGACCTTAGTCTGTTGAATACCTCAAGTCTCATCCAATGATGAGTGGCAAGCCTGTAGCCCCCATATATGAATATAGCGTTCATATGAAAGCAATTGAAAGCATATAGCTTATTGCGTAACCTAAATGGGTATATGAATGTGTCAGACTTAGTGGATGCTCCACAACTTGGCGATATCTGTCCACTCACTTAAAATAACTTAACAGAGTTAACTGACACTCATTTTGGGTGCAGAAGATTTGGGAGAAAAATTTACATGAAACAGGTTTATCATCACATGGCGTCCCAATCCAATAATACATTGTCATGTGGAGGAAAACTTGCACTTGTCAATGTATTATTGAATTCGGAATGTCGCGTGAGAGTGAACCCATTTCATATAAGTCTTTCTCAAGATTTGGAATTCGCATGATCTCCAGCTTCAAATCCCCTGTACCGTATCTTCTGTACCAGGTTTGTCCCACTACTCATATTTATTCGTCTCGTGGAGGCAGCAGCCAAGACGTCCCTCTCTTCGGCTCTGTCCATCAACCCCGGCCACGCGCTCTCCCCAATGCATTGGCTCACGACACCAAGCCCAGGAAGATCTGCTACTATCAATGCCCTACATTCCTTCTCCCTTCAAGCCGCTCTCCCATTTGCAGGTACTCAATTTTTTCCTGGATTCAATTTTCTGTTTGTTTCCCGAGAAAATGGAAGAGCTTTGTATGTTTAAAATATTGGTTTTTCGCTTTACCATTTTACTGGAGCTCAAGACTTGAGTAGTAAATGATTGAAATGTTTAACTTGCCATAAGGTTGCATGTCGTGGTTAAAGATTGTTACACGTTGCACTTATTAAAATCCTGAGACTCGGGATAGGGCAAGGTGAAAGAACAACAGAATCAAAGTCATGCACAAAACTCTCATACAACACTTAGATTGATCTCTACAAGTGTTAAAACTATTACTTAGCCAACAAGGCAATTGAAACATGTCAACTAAACATTAATATATGGAGGCCATTTTGGATACATATGACAAGTGTTGTCCTTAATCTGATCAATGCAATTAAAAGCGAGTCTCGGAGTAAGAGATTTATTTGGACCTTTGGCCTGGTATCGGAGTAAGGTGGTACTCCGAATATGACGATAAAAAATCTTCATAAACACTAAGTTTGGAAGATAACATTTTCCAACAATGTTATCATAAAAGGTGGACTAATGTCTTGACCTACAAACTTATTCGTGTTTGACTCCATTACTTATTGCTCTGAGTTGGTTTACTTCGGAAAAATTGTCGGATTAAAACCCATTCCACGATAAAGAAGCAAAGGATGATTACTTAAACTTTACTTTAAGGATTAAACTAAGTAAAGGCGCAAAAAATGCAATAGCAAATTATCTCCTAAGGCATCTAAGTCCTTCCAGGGGTATAAAAGAAAGCGGTGTATTATGCCTAGCATCCAGTTTTTCAGCTATGCATTCGGAACTCCTACCGGGGGTCTACAATATGGTTCGAAACTCAGACAGATCAGATCTTTGAGAGACAAGCAAGTAGGATTAGCTGGACTAGGCTAGCTCGGGATCAACAAAAATTTTGAGGTTATTCCAATATACATTCCGGAAGGGTCATTCTGGAATGATTCGCTCATGGTCCTTTGGTAACTATCCATCACCGAGTGGAGCGCACTCTTGGAAGTTTAGTTAGGGGCATTTGTGGGATCATGATTTTCTAGGCCCATGACACGTGGCACTCAGGGTAGTCGGAATGACCGAAAAACCCTTATAGTGAAATTGGAGCTACATGGGTATTTTGGATCGGACTACCACATGCCAAGGTAGTCCGGCACGAGTCTATTAGTTCTAAGCCCATTAAAGATATTACTTGTCTCCCAAGTAAGGAAACTCTAATTCATGTCAAATTAGGATATATTGGGGATTAGACAACGTTATCATAATCCTAGGAGGATTGGATATCTTATCCTACATTTCCTCCTGGATAGTCTCCCGATTTAATAGGGATTACTTTCCCTACAAGGACTCTCAAGATCACTATAAATACCCTAGCTTGGGTATTTACCAGAGACATTTGATATTCTCTACGATCATCTCATCTCTCTCTACACACACCGTCATCTACGCATAGACATATTCATGGAGACACATCTATCTTACACGCCTAAGCAAAGGCTTCTTCATCAATGATGGTTCACAATGTTGCATGCATCACATCACTCATTCTCTAGAACTACACCCATGATTTGATTCTCCACCCTAGAGATATGTAAGCAGTCCATCATGGATTCAATCACACCCCCCAATCAATCCCATTCACCCATTGCCTATGTTCATGGGTAATTCCGACAAATTTTGCCGTCGTTTAGGAATGTGCGCAAATTGGGTTTCAACAGTGATGCACCTATAAGTTCTCTCAAAGGATGAGAAGCAAACTTGTATTGCCTAACCCACTATAGAGTTCAAGTTAGCCATAGACCTAGAGGGTAGGTGGCATAGCTTGAAGTTCAAAGACGAAGTTTGAAGGATCTTGCAAAGACTAGATAGCCCAAGAGACGAGGAGCTATACTAGTGCAGAAAGGGAACTGCCCTAGTCCATGCAATTAGTCCCCAATTTGGGAAGATCCAAACGTATGGTTGCTCCAATCAGACATGATTGTTTCAATCCGAATTGCACAAGAAGGTGCAGTTTAGAGACGCATCTTAAGCAACTAGCATGGTTAAAACCATGACTAGAGAACTAAGATGAGACCTTATGATGGATGAGGTCGATCTTGGAGTTTTTTATGTATATATTTTCATGACTCCGAGTAGCTTGATTACAGTCGAATGTGAGTTGTCTCAGGTGGGCGCCAAGAAGGCATTTATGCTGAGAGACTCAGATCAGGCATTGGCATAGCGACTGGACTAAGATTCTTATGACGTACTAATGTCTGTTTCAAACAAAGTGACATGCTCATATTTGAAGTATGATAATACGTCATAGAATACATGTTGGAGACTAGAGCCAGACAATTGTATGTGAAGTGATGAAGATGCAGAGAGATTTGGGGAAAATGAAGACGAAGAGATGGAGACCAAGAGACTGCTCCAGTCTCCAAAACAATATGAAAAGAAAAAACCTTTTCGATTTTTTTATATGATAGCCTAGAACCCTAGAAAAAAGGCGGTTATGTTGTTTTTTTTAAGTATAAAGGTATTTTAGACTTCGAAAATTAAAAAATAGGGATAATTTTGAAATTAAAAAAGTTTTACTAAAAGGAGCAAACAGCAAAGTGCTTCCCTTATTTTCTATACACAGCACTTTAAGGGAAGCACCTCCTAGGTTCTTATTAAAAAATACTGTTTATTGCTTATACTTTCAACTAAAAGCATTTTTTTTTTAAATTGTCAAACGACCATTTTTTAAAATTATTGTGTATTTACTCATTAGGAAGCGTTTTTGGGTCTTTCAAAAACATATCCAAACGAGCTAGTCTATCCAACTGAAGTATGGTTTTACAAACAGTGGATCCCACCCCATACTACTGACTAGTGAGAGATAGAGATAGTTCAAGTAATTTCTTATTCTATTTTTTTTATTCTTATAAAAAGCAATTTCTTTTTTTACTTGGAGCATAATCGTTTGTGATAAAGTCAAATGAGTCTTGTATACCACATAATCCAAATATATTTCCTAGCTCAAACTCATATCTTTCAATTTACAAGCTGTCACAAAAATTAAAATTTAAAACAACTTATAAGGCTAAATAAACATTATCATTACCGCTTGAAACAACGCCGCGACAAGACACATTGCATAGTCTTTAAGCGAATGCATAACAAATGATAGATATGGGGAAAACTTAATTTTAGCGATCTAAATGCTCAAGATAACGAACAAATATGCCAATTGAACAATCATGGCTAAAAACAACCGAAAAAATTACAATAAACTACTTCAGCTGCAAGGTAGATCAACTAAATATAGAACAAATAAGAAATTTTAGAGATAGGGATTTGGAAGAATGATTGGATTGAGGAATTAGTCAAAGAGAGGTGATGGGAAACTTCGATTTGTCAGGCTCATAACAAAAGGGTCTTTCTTATTCAAATCACCACAAGATATTTCTTCTTCACTAACCTACAAGAAAAGGCGAAGAAGAGACTATAAGGAAGGAGGAAAGCAGTGACGCCTCTTCCTCCTCCATCTATGTTGAGATTTTTCGTGTCTTAATTTAATTTCATTTTTTTATTCATTCAATAAAAGAAAGTGCAGAAATCATTTTTCCCTGGGAAAATATCAGTTAGTAAAGAAAAAGCCAGTTTTTTTAATTTTAGAGTCAATCGTCCTCTAAAGAAAAAGTCAGTTTTTTTATGCGCTCTCATACCATTAGAAATGACTTCTTGAATTAATCATGTACCATGTTTACAATATATATAAAATTTGAAAAAACCAATATGTAGTAAAAAATTTAAATTAATTACAATTGATATTGTGACATCCCACATCGACCAACGGATAGGGGTGATGTGGCTTATATGTACATGTCCACCTCCATTTAGCACGAGGCCTTTTGGGAGTTCACTGGCTTCAGATTCCATCGGATCTCTGAAGTTAAGCGAGTTTGGGCTAGAGCAATCCCAAGATGGGTGACCCACTGGGAAGTTGAAGTTAAGCGAGTTTGGGCTAGAGCAATCCCAAGACGGGTGACCCACTGGGAAGTTGCTCGTGAGTTTCCATAAACAAAACCGTGCGTGGCCCAAAGTGGACAATATCGTGCTACGACAAAGTCGATCCGAAATGTGACAGATATTACGTCCCGTTAATTATGGAGAAGACTAACAGTCAGCAGTTGTCTTTTATTTCTTCCAACCTTGACGAGTTCCAAATCTGATCAGTGAAGCCGTTGACTAACGCCTTTAGTTAAAGTTAGAAAATGGGTTGTTGTTTTGTCCGATCCAAAGCTTGGTAAATATTCCAAAACCGTCCAAATACGTTTAGGAATGGGTATCTCTCCCTCCAAGCAATGAAATACTATTTTGCAAGAAAGTCCCAACAACTATAGAGCAAGACTGGCACCTACTGTCTCTGTCTCTCTACACCTAAAGCTATCCAAAGGCCTCCACCACCACCCTACTTTTCTATGCCCTTACTTTTGTAATCTCCAAGACTCCTCCTCCTCCTCCTCCTCCTCCTCCACCGCGGCTCCGCCTCTTTTTGTTTCGAGCAGCCTTCTCGACTCTCATGGCAAAACACCAATACGAGTTGGTGTTAATTCTTCTTGTAGTTGCCTCCCTCGGCCTCGTCTCCTTCGTTTCATGCATAGCTGCCGAGATTAAGCGAACCAAGGTACGTGCATACATACATACGCACATACATACATAATCACATACGGTTTGATCATGACAATGAATATGGTTATTGCTTAATTTAATTAGGGGTTAATTTCTTGATTAATTTTCTGGGGTTCAATTTTGTAGGAACAGGATCTCAAGTTGGTGGGAAGAATGTGTTATTTGCCAGAAAGTCCGGCATTCGGGTTCGGAATTGCAGCCTTGATATGTTTGTTTGCTGCTCAGATGGTCGGAAATTTGATTTTTTGCAGTTATTTTTGTTCAAGAGATGAGAAGAAGAAGAAGAGTACAACGACAACCGGCTCCAAAGCCAAAAGACCGACGATTTCGATGGCACTTCTGTCCATATCTTGGTAGGTGTTCAATATCCTCAATCAATTTTCCTTTTTTTGTTTACAGTTAGCTTCCTCTCTTGCACGCAATCTATTAAAATAGCTGACCGCTAGAGTTTCTTTGTTTTTAAAGTACCGAGTTTCGAACTCAACACCCCTCAGCATGCCCCCCGTTTCACTAGACCAGATAGTCATTTATGTGACCCTACTGAAGACGGGTGTTATTGACACTATAAAAAAGTCATTATACACTCTCTCATGTACAAATTTTCTCGACCAAATTCAAAGTGCATGATGATCTTTATAGAGTGTCAATAACTGTTCTCGACCAAATTCAAACACAATGTGGCAAATTGTCTAAAGACTCCACAAATTGTCTGACGAACATTCTCATTCGAACCTTCTAGTTCTACCTTTTCGGCTCCCCTCATAATGCAAAGTTGCACGATGATTGAAATTGTCTACTTTTTAAGTCACCCTTCAAATCTCAACTCCACACAAAATCAACCAAATTAAAAATCGTTCTCTTTCTTTTTGTCAAAAGATGCCAATTAAAACCGTTAACCGTTCGATTAAAATTGTCAAGATTTCAATGATTAATTAAATAACATAGTTTGTTTATTTATCAAAATATCTGTTAGATACATTAGCAATTTTCAATTTGATTGATTTTTGGCATAGTTTATCTTTAAAGAGTTACCTAGAAAATAAAATATTCAAATCATCATGCAACATTGTAAGATGAGAAAGAAAACCAAGAAGGGTTCAAATGAAAAAATTGTTAGCATTACCTACGGTTTATAGTTGAAAATTCATAAAATGAGGCGAACTAGAAAGAAATGATTTTGGAGGTGGTGGCAAAATATTTAAAATAATAATTCATTATTATAATATGATTCCCAAGATGGTGACAGCTGAGATGAGATGGAAGTGTCTCAATTTCAGAAAAATTAGCATATGATATGAGGAAAATGTCGATTAAAAATAAATAAATAAATTTTGAATGACCAAGGAGCATTGATTGCAGGATGAGCTTTGTAATAGGAGGGACATTGCTGAGCGCGGCAACCAGCATGAGCAGAGAGCAAGCGTACGGACGAGGATGGCTGGACGGGGAATGCTTCTTAGTCAGACAAGGAATCTATATTGGTTCAGGGATACTGGTCCTAATTGCAATCGGTTGCACACTCGCCTTGATCGTCGTAACATCCGCGAAGAAGACGAGCCAAGTTGATGAGCATGGCTTAAAAGTAAAAGAGCACAGCGCAAGTGGTGGGCTGTCCTAGTAGATAAGACATTTTTGTTACCCACTGCATTCCAAATTCGAACCTCCCCCTCACCCCCTCACCGCCTCACCGTTAGTCTAGCTAAAAATAGAAATATCGCTTCTAAGTTCTAACCAAAAGTAAAAGAGCGGAGCAAGATGGATACAACTACAAAGCTGAGTGGCTGAGGCTACCATCTTCAACTAAACACAAATGTATAGCCAAAACTACAAAAGGATGTTGTATTAGAGTCTCAACTTTTATAAATATACAGACACGAGAAGGACAGATCAAACCCGAGCTAAGTGTTGGAGAATTCTTCTAATACTTATCCTCCCAATGTCCCAAGTTCGAATGGGTTCCCATTGATTATAACTAAAACCATGTACCCAATTGGCGAAGGCAGTGTGTCCACCCCATTGCACCCAAGTTCGACGCCCCAAACCCATATACTAATGTAGTTTACACTATCGTCTTGTCAAAAAAACAAAAGTTAACAAATCCATTGTGAGCCGACCAAACAAAAAGAAAAACATTCTATTGGAGAGAAATATCAGAGAGAGAGAGAAAGAGAGAGAGAACCAGAAGTACAACTACACCATAATTTGATCTCTCTTTTTACCAATTGTACGATGGACACTATTTGCCCAAAACAAGAGATGCAAAGGCCAGCTCATGGGCACCAAAAAGGCATGAACCAGTCCGATTGGTGGTAGTTCTAAGATTCCTCTAAAAAACATGAAAAATCTCAAGATGTCCACAACATTTACCTTTGAGATTCGATCCTCATGTCAAGAACGAGGAGGTAAAAGGAAGCTAAAGAGAACCATAGACCTCAAGTGAACATTGAAACACGATCCAGCATTAGAAGGGCATGTTGTCACCGCGTCGCCTCCCTCCATAGCCATATCCATAACCCCTTCCCCATTGATATGGACCCCGGTAATTCCCACCACGCCCAGAACCATAACCACCATAACCAAGATTAGATCTCTGCTGGAAATTGCCAAATGTCTGAGACAGCAACATTAAAACTAAATTAATAGATCACCCAACAGCGACTTACTATCACTTTCTGATTTAATATTCAACCAAAAAATAAATAAAATAACTTGGGCAAACCTCAGTATCTTGTTTCATTCTCTCAGAAAACCTATGTCCATTTCTTCCTCCACGGTTGAGTGAATTACATGAAATTGTGTCAAAGAACTCATCCTTGTTATATGCAGGCTGGATGAAACAAACAAGGAAAAATTATTAATTCAAAAGCTATACATTTGCATTCAACCGCTAAATCATCCTGTATATAACAAAATCCATGTCCTACCTTTGTGTTGGGTACCAGGCCACCTTCTATCTCATCCAAACATTGAACAGTTCCACTGTCATCCACTCTTTCTATTGAATCTCTTTGTTTGTCTTTTCCTAGGTATCCCCACACTTCATCCTTCTTAAACTTCTCGTTCATCGCTAGAAAATCAAACTCCTCAGTGAACTGTGTAGTTGAGTGCGGAGACTGCGAAACATAAGAAAACAATGAAAAATTTACCAGAATACCAAGGAAGTCCTTCTATTTTATCCAGGAAACAGCTAGAACTAAGCATAATCAGAATTATGCTTCCGCTTCCATTCATCTTTTCAATAAGATACGCATGGAAAATGACATGCATATTTTCCTCTAACCACAACCACAATGATCAAGCTAACTGAAAATTGGAATCCCAAAAAGGGCAACAATCCATGTAGATGCCAAACACAAAATAGCATGACAACAGGATCGTAAATGCACTTCAAAATGTGTACATCTATATTATCATGTAGAGCAATGTGTAATTCAGAATGCAAATGCACACTACTGACATTTCCAATAAAACATCATTTTCAAACGGTATATGCGCTACTAGGTTCCAAACAGTGCAACAGTACAAATAAAAAGCAGCATGATTTGAAGCAGGAAAATCACTTTTTCTCTCCATCCATCCCTTCCACACATGACACGCATGGACACACCCAGTACAAGTACAAACAATTGTACTTGTAAATTCCTTATCTCCCTCCCTCACTGGCAGAGATTAGTGCAATGTGAGCACAGACCCACACCAGCATTTTAAGTAATTTTGAAATTCTACAGTAGTTAAAAGCATTTGATCGTCTTAAAGCACTCATTTTCTTAATTCTAATATTACTAGTTTTTTTAAGTCAAAATTTCCGAGGAACACCTCACCTCACCCTTGTATAAGATTCAAAAAGAAAATATGTAGTCAATTACTAATTTAAGAGAACACTTTGGCAATTGTTCCAACCTCCTCACACACACACACCCCCCCCCCCCCCCCCCCCCCCCCCCACCCCTGAAAAAAAGAAAACAAGTTCCCGTACACTTTCCTTGATTTAAATTTCATCGGAAATCTAAAGATTTTCTTGCCATTTCAATTAGTCAAGACCATCTAAGCCTACTGACAAATCACAAACACGCAAAGCACATAAATGGAAGAAATATCAGGTCTAAGCCTAAGACGCAGAAGTTCACAGAGCCTTTGTTAGAAAAGCGCCACCACATTTGTACATTGGAAAACAGTCATTTGCAATGGAAAATGAAAACATATAGGGATTAAAAAGACAAACTTAGTTATCATAATGTTTATGAAAAAATGCTACTTTCTAATCTCACCTGTTGGGTAGAAGTGGGCAGGGGCAACAATGGCGCTTGAGTTGCGGGAGGAGGAATCATGGATAAAGAACTAGATGAGGTTGGCATCAAAGTGCCCATTATGTGCGATCTAGAGGGTGCCAATTGATCAGGAGTTAACAAAGATAGGGGTGGTGTTAGCAAGGGACCCAGATCAGAACCCACAGAAAATGATCCGGGATAAGGCATGGGTTGCGCAGGTAGAACCGGTACTGGATCAGAAAAAGCTTTGCTAACAATTTGCGTTTCACTTATATCCAAGTCTTGGCGAGGTGAAGGAAACGAAGGCATAGTTAGTCGGCTAGCATTTAGAGGCACAGAATGAGATGGTAAAGATACCTGTGAAGCCAAAGATGAAGGCATATCAAGAGAAGAAAAATTTACAGGAGTAACAGAGGCAGAAAAGTTTGGCTGTACTAAGGTTGGTGCAGAAGAAGAAATTACAGGGGTAACACATTCGGATCCATTTGCCACGCCAATAGCTATAGATGACTGATTTTCAGGAGCCTTATTTTGCATTGTCAAGGGATGTGATATTGCAGATGAAGATTGCAAAGGAATATGGTTATGTGGATGATCAGACATATTAAGTGATGCTCCATTGTGTCCTTGCCAATACATTGGAAAAGAAAGTGCTGGAGAACTAGGAAGTTGAGTAGAAGAGGTATGTCCTGATGGACCAACATCAGATCCAGAACGATTAGAAGGCAATACACTGATATGTTGTCCTCTGCTGGTCAAAGCAGGGGTATCCTGCCAATGAGTTGTTTCTGTCAAGCTTTTTCCCCCAACTAAGGCTGATGGCGGAGAACTTACAGGCGCCTCGGCATAGTGCGACTGGAAAGAAGAAAATCAATTAAATATATGAAATCATATTTTCTAACAGACTCATAGAGATAATTGCCTTTGTACTTTTACGTGTGAGTATCGTACACACAGATACTTAACCAAATGTCAAAACCTGTATAATAGCAGGATCTTCGTGAATGTGTTCTTCTCTTTGAGCTGGCCGAGGGGACTTAACTTGCAAATCCTACAATTGTGAAAAACTGACAATTATCAGTACATGTATGATGCAATCTAGAAATCTAATCATCCCAGCAAACTCATATGTTTTATAATGTATAAGACCGTTTTCATCACAATGTGATCCCATTCATAGAAATCATCTAATTCTCTAGAGCAGAAAAAAAATGTATGTCTACGTGTGTGAGAGAGGGAGAGTTAAATGAAGTATCAATCCATGCCACATAAAAAACTTAAAGAACAAAAAAGGGCAGACCTGGTAAAAAGATGATATTAAAGTCAAAGGTGATTCCTACCTCAAAAGGGCACAACACATATTGAAAACAAAAAAAAGGAAAAAAGGGCAGGATACATTCAATGATTTACATACAACTATTGAAGAAAACCAAGTAAAGGCCAGTCACACAGAATACTGCATGCTTCAGAAAAGAAAATACTATCTAACATCTTTCTGACTATCCCCAAAACTTTCCAATAGATATAGCATCATTCATATATGCTCAAGTTTCTTAGTTTCCATGCTAATTAAGTAACGACAGATCTGCACTTTCTTCTCCTATTTATATATTTAATTATATTAATCTTACTATGAATGCATATGTAAACAGGCCTTATTACAATTGGCTTTGCCTATCTGATTTAATAACAAAGAATGGGTATTATCCAACTTTTCCTTTCTTCTTCTCAGTGTCTTTAATTTCGCTTCTCCTCTTCAATCTCTTTCATGTGTTTATCTCTGTTTCCCCCTACTTTCTATTCTTTGTCTGCTTCTCTTCTTGTTCTTCATGATATAAAGAGAAGACTAGGAATAAACAAAAATACAAAAGAATAATAGTTTCGTGCTGAAAATTTAAAATTAAAAGAAAAACAACCTAGCAACACAAAGCAACAACTAACCAAAATAAAGCAAGACAACTTTATATCGAGGGATACACATATAAAAGAAAGGAGATAATATTAAACAGTTAATCAAGTATATAATGTTTCCCTCTTACCTTAATGTCACTTGCTCTAAAAAGAATATACTCATACACCGTATCAGTTGGAGGAACTTGTGGGCCATCCTTCTTACGTCCCTCTGTTCCATATGCTCTAACTGCAACATCATACAGAACTTAATACATTTACAATGTTTGACTTCCCAACTATAAAAGACAAAAAAAACAAATTGTAACTATGTATACAGTTGTTTTAGCAAAATTTCATGTCAGAAAATGCACACCGGATGTAAATACTTGTGGAATTTTAGAGAACAGTAATATGTTCTCTAGGAACACAAGTTGTAGACATAGTAGAGAAGATAAATTTCACTTCAAAATGCTACTAGTGTATCTATTAGACTATTACCATATAGAAACATTACGAACTTATGAACATTGTACGATGTTAACCAACCGACCATTAATAACAAATTTAACCCCTAGTACTTGTAACTTTCATACTTCCACTCAATATAAAAGAGGAAAAAGGGGACGAAAAATAGATCCAATTCAGTATATGGTGGTATGTCACAAATCAAAAACCGGTTTATATATCACTCCAACATAAGGAATGAACATAGCAAACATCTATCTCTCTCTCTCTCTCTGCCAGACGAATGATTGATTAACATTCAAACAATTCGATCATCTTCATCAAATAACGACTTAACGAGTCCAAAAGCTGGATGTATGTTACAAACTTATAATGGAATTATTACTAAGTCCAACATAAGTTATGAATACAGCAAACCTCTCCCCGACAGACGAATAACAGTTTAACCTTAGATGAAAAACTATACAATCTTCATCAAATGATAATCGCCAAACGCGCTCCTCGCTAGCATATAGTAGATAAAAAACTATAATTAAAAATCGACTAGACCAAACTGATCTTTCAAACACTGTTTTCTTCTCAATCTCACACAAAGATTTCCGAACCATACAATTTGTGGCAAGAATTCATCGACCGAGCAATTAATCCACGGTCCTTCAGTACGGAAAGATATAAACTTTTACAACTTAGCTGCAAAATTTTTGTATATGCACAAAGAGATTTGGGGCCTGAAAAAACTAAACCCTAGGCAATCCAAGCGTACGGATTCAGATGTTCATTGAATCAACCAAATGCACAGATATATATATATATAATATCTGTGTGTATAAATGTGTGGAGATTAGAGACATAGAAAGAACAGAAATGGAAGCGTGAGACGCACCGTTTTTGAGGCCGATGGAGGAGTCTTGGACGCTGAGGAAGTAGAGAACGCCTTCGTAACGTATTTCGTACTTGGAGATTAGGCTGATGAGGCTGCCGATGTACGATTCCCCAGATTCAGTCGACGCCATTGACGAGGGAAATGAAGAAATTTTTCTCAGAGCCGTTGCTGCTTTTTCGAGAGGAGTTTAGGGTTTGGGCTTTGTCGCTCTCTCTTTCCTTTTTTGCGAATTGTGAAGTGAAAGGTTCGTTTAAAAGCGCCAAAGAATCGGATATTAGGACAATTTTTTACACGATCCGTTAATTCGGTACGAAATAATAGATTTTGAGTCAACTAATCGAATCATTATCAGGTCACTTGTTAAGAATCCATTAATAACATATTCTTAACAAGTCTACTTGCTCGTGGGTAACTTGTTTCAACTTGTTTAGAAAAATTATAATTTTATAACTACTAAAAAACTTTACTACAATAAGTCATGCCAAAATTCAAATACCATTTCTCTTGGTGATTAGTGAAAATTAAAGGATTTTACTGTCAAAAAATAATATGTAAGTTTTGAGTCTTATTGGCAAGGTTCTAACTTTTGTGAAAGGTTCCACAACCTTCAAAAAAAACTCCCTTCATTTTGCATATCTTCGTACATTTGATATTTTGTAGAAATGTACTAATGTTTTTTCATTAGGTTCTTATTTTGAGGTATGTAATACTTGAAAAATAAATGTGTTTTTATGTTTTGAAGTAATATTTATGTAGATACTTATTTAGTATGATGTTTTTCATTTGATTATTTATTAAAGTAAAAAAAAAAAATTTAACGGGTAACGGGTCAAGTTATATTACCCGTTAATTTTAACGAGTCAAGTCAGGGTCGGGTCATATTACTTGTAACGATCCGTCCCTAATTTTATTGTATTTTATTTCCTGAACGTGTAAAGTTACCAAAATGCCCTCGAACGGGTTAAGTGGAAATCCTACGTGGACGTTTGAGTTCTTTATGAATTTTGAATTTTTACTTGTTGTATTCTCGTAGTATTCTTTTCTACGAGCGCGTGAGCGCAAATGGGACGAAAATCCGACGTGTAACGGAAACGTTACGTACGTTTGAATATTATTTCCTGTTCTAACCAAAATCTTATTTTGGTTAAGAATTAATGATGAAAAATTGAAAATATGAGTTTAAAATCATTGAAGGTCTTGTTTTTTGTGTAAAAATTGACATGGATCATTGAAGAACTGAAAATGTTCAAATGCAAAGGTTAGTGCAAAAGTTGTTAGCATTTCTCAAAATATTATCATTTTGCTTTAGTTAAGTCATTGTTGTACAAAAGTCAATAGATTCATCGAAGAATTCAATTAACGAGAGTGAGTTTTAGCGGAATGAAAAGTCGAATTTTTACTCTTGACTGAAAGAGAATTGAGATCGCATAGAAAGCACTTGGCTAATAAAGATAATAGTTTGAATGTAATGTTGTAATTGCCAATTTATAAAAGATTATGTGGTAATTGACTGAAATAAACGTTTAAGTGATAATTTCACTAAAGTCTCTAAAATAAAAAAAAAATAACTTTTTTGACACGAAGATAATGTCAATGTGATATCTTGTATCAATAATATAAAATTTACGTGTTATTTTGTCTTCACATGTACTTGTATTATTGATACCGAACTCGACCCTAAAACTGATCAAGATCAAGAGCGAAGAATTTCAAGTGGGCATATGCTTAAAACCCGATCAAAATTGAAACAAATTGAATGTGCAAATGGAAAGTTTATGAGTTAGAAATTAGAACCCATCGAAGGGCAGTCTGGTAAATCGTGTAAAAACTTTAATCCAAAACATTAAACCCTATCACTCATCAGTAATCAGTATCTCTCTCGGCTCTCTCTCTCCCTCTCTCATCCCTCTCCGACTCTCTTTGGTTACTCTCTCTCATTTCCCTCCTTCGCCGTCTCAGTCCTCAGCAACCAAGCACTCGCTCACAGAGCACCACTTGTATTTTCTGGGTCACTTTTTTCTCAGGTAATTTTCTTCCCAACTTTCTGGATTTCCTTACAATGTGTTTGGCTGCCGAGAAAATTCATGTTTTACCGTTGTGTTTATTTCTCTCCGGAGAAAATCTTCAATTTCGTTTCTATTTCTTCTGGAAACTGTTGGGTTCAATACTCTTAATGCGTATTTTCATAATTTCACCATATACGACTTGGCCAATTTATGTATGTAATTCAAGAAATTTCTGATTTTTCTTCAATAAAAGTGTAAAACCCATTTGTTTAATTCAGACTTCAAGCAAATTTACAGCCTATGGGTTTCTGGCAGTCAACTTGTCAAATTTTACCAAAAACCATTAACAAATTAAAGCTTTCTGCAATGTACAATTAGGTATCTTTATCAGGTCAAACTCCATATTTGATATGCACATAAACATTTGTTGAGTTGTTTTTGTTCGTATCGAATGCATACAAACGTGGAATTGTTTGAATGGAGAATAGATTACGAAAGGGCATAAGCTAGCTCTTCCAAGATCAGTTGGCTAGATCCGTAATTTTGTATGGTTCCTGAATTAGTAGAAGAAAAGAAAGATGGGTTTGATATGGTGCTAAAAAATTCTGTGCTTGTTAGTTCGGTCTCGTTCTGCGTATTCTAATCTTTACTGTTAAATGGTATCCCTGATTGTCGCTAAGTTTACTTTTTTTAGTACCTTCAACTCAATAGGCAAAAAAGAATTGAATTCCATGCATGAATGGCTCAATGACGAGTGACCATGAGTGTGAATCTGTGTATAAGTTATGGAAGTGATTAATGTTAAACTTGGGAAATGTCATTAAACAGAGGGAACTCTGCCAAAAATTTCTGTTGAAGAAGATTGATTTAAAAGTCCTTTGCTCTGAAATTGACTACTCAGTGATTTGTTTTGTGTATGCAAGTGACTACTCAGTTCCTTACTCTAAAAATGATTTGTATGTGCGTGTGTATATAAGCAGGTGTATTCTTTTTGTGTATACAAGTGAATACTTTGTTGTGGGGTAAGGCTCACTACGTCTCCCTTGACTAGGTGTATCATTTTGTGTTTATTAATGAAAATTCATTCACGCCGTCTACTTCTTTTTAGAATCTTGTTATTTAGTTCATTTGTATGTTTTAAACATGTTAATTTTGGGAAATTCTAAACAAACAAAAAAGAATAACAAAATTACTATAAAAAATTTTATCTAGGGAAAAAAATGGTTATGCAAAATCAGCCCGGAACATTAAATGCAGTATTATTTAGTTCATTTTAATCTGTTTATTGGTTGATTTATTCTGCTCTATTTTTTTTTGGGTAGCTGGAGAATTCGTCTCTTTTGTTGAAGACATGGTTGGTTGGCAGAGGCATGTACAGTCCCTAATCCGTCATGTTGGGAAAAGAGTGGAGAATCATGGTTACACGTCTGCTGCAAACTTTTCTTCTTCTTCTTCTTCTTCTCATTTTCTGAAACTCCAGACACCATCTTACCAAACCATCTCAAGGCCCCTTCATCAGTACTTTCAACACTTGGTAATGCACAAAACTCTTCTTTCCATTTAATGTCATATCTGTTGATTTCAGCACCTTTCTTTTTTTCCGATTTTTTCTTTCCTTTTGTTTTAATTGCCATATATCGTATTCTCTTTCCATATCACAAGGGAATTTCCAGTTCAAGGAACTTGCTTGCAGATTCATCTGATGGAGCACCTCTTCAATCTTCAGTCACTCCTCTATCAGCATCAGGTGCTGAAAAAAATGAAGAACAAAACCAGAAATCACCCTCTAGACCTTCACAAGTTCAATTTGTCTTAAAGGGCATGAATCAGGTTACTATATTTACACTTGTTGCATCTTTTTAATGGTTTGTAACAGATTCTAAAGTTTTTTTTTGGGGGGTGGTATACATTGAAATGTGCATACCAGTTGGAAGGCTCAAATTCTGTCCAAAGCTCCGTTAATGCATCAGTTCCTTTAGGGGATGCTTGTTAGGTGGGGGGTTGTGTGAAGAGATGTTGCATTTATTTGTTCCTTTTGCTCTATTTATGTAATGTGTAAGGTGGGGATGCTGTATTTGGGAAAAGACTGCAATGCAAAAGGGAAGTCTGCAGATGTTCTTTATGTCAAGGGGAGGGATTCCTTTTTGTCAATGTTTATCCATTTTTTTTTCCATTAAATGATATTTTAGAGGCTGCATCTTAACATTATTATAAAATATGCCATGTTACCTAAGTGGCTGCTCTGTAAGTTCTATGTTGGATGTTATTTTCAACTGTTCCCCTTTTTTTCTGATCATACATTTATGATTTTTTGCTCACTCCCTGCTTGCAGAGCCCTAATAAGGTCAACTTGGTTGCTAAACTGGTTTGTGGTATGCGTGTTGAAGATGCATTATCACAACTGCAAGTGACAGACAAGCAAGCTGCAAAAACTGTTTATCAGGTGATAGAACCGTTCCACATTTTGTTGTGCTAGGAAGCCTGTTGATTAGATAAATACTTGGCGTGTATAAGGTTTAGGGTTTTTATATATCAGAGTGCAGGACTGATGAATGCAACTGAATGTGAGAGATGCACTTTCTAGTAGTTTCATCGAGTGTTTTCTCTTGCAAAATAATATTCCTTTCTTACAAAGTTTAGTTATCTTGTGAATAATTTGGTATTTTGTATTTAAAGTTGTTTTGGCTTCGGTGTTTTTTACATAATTATTTGATTATGCTCATCTAGAACTCACGGATGAAGAAATATCTAATATTTGAGGTTTATATTTTTCTTTCAGAGTCATAACCTTTTGTCACAGAATATTAACATTATGTAAGACGCTACTGTTTGCAGGCTCTTCACTCAGCCCGGGCAGATGCAACGTATAATCATGGGTTGGATCCAGAACGTCTTCTTGTTGGTAAATATTGCCAGTGCAGTATTTATTCAATTGTTTTTCGTAAAACTCAATCCTCATTGTTCTGTACTCTCTCCTAACTGCAGCTGGGGCCTTTGTTGGAAAGGGATTCTTGGGATTCCGCAAGAGCAGACTTTACTACCATGGTAAAAGCAATGACGGAACTAAAGTGAGACCAAATTACCAACTAACGGTGATGCTAAGGGAGATTTATCCGGAAGAAGAGGAGGAGATAGCCAAACAGAGAGTCGACAATTTTCTCTATCTCAAGAAACGCCTCAGGCTCACGAAGCAGGAAAATAAATTTGTTTCTCACCACCTTATTTCCAATCACAAAGGCAAAGGCAGTACCAGTCCACAAAGTGCTATAAGATTTTGAAAGAGTGAAAGAGTTTGGAGACGTTCGAGAGCGAGCTCCTTCGTTGTCTTTTCAATTCAATAAAATTACAAGTGTGAAAAACTAGCGTCGAGAGTAGGATCAAGCCTTTGTCTCAGTTTCTGGCCTTTTGTATCAGCCAAACAAAGAAATAGGGAAATGATAACTACACGCTTTTTTTCTCCTCTTACACGCTCTTATTTAATCATGTTTTAATGTGAAAATATACATGAAAAAATGCACGCGTACACCAACATGATGAGTTTCGATGAGAAAAAAGTACTTGGAATTGCTTCCTAAAGAAAGCCCCGCCCTTAATTTTGTATGTTCGAAGTCAAGGTATACTAATCACACTGCCAATCCTAAAGTCATCTCGCGAAAATGGTTGTCGACAGTCATTTTCAAGAAAAATTACAGAAAATATTGATCGAATTACAAAACCCCTCAGAGCTATAAGAGCTTCTTTACACCACACTTGACTTGAGTAGAAGCCAAAAGCACATAAGGTCAATGGGTGTCACGGATCATGAACTGCAGACGATGCTGCTGTCGGACATTCCGAACATTAAACTCCCACTTCTCAACTGCAAAAAGCACATCAATGGTGGTTCTGTTCCTTGGCCTAAATTCGGATCTTGAAGTAAAAAAAACATCACTGCAGATTAATTTGCATGTTAATTCTACATGTATACTATTTGCAAACATGCAAGGCACAACCAGAGATACTTCACGTTGCTTGCATAAAATAATAACTTTAGAATTTCAACCAAGGTAATAGGCAACGATGTTGAAAAAACATATATGAATTGGGTACTAATCGTAAATTAAAGACTCAAATAAAGCAACTATAAGATCTGATTAGAACTCTTAATAAGAATCAGCACGCTGTAGACACCGGAAAATATGTTTCGGGTGATTAACTGACCCATCCATCTCTTCCAACATACTCTCCAATCTGGAAGATAATTTATATCCTAATTGTTAACATGTCCTCATGATTCAATCACCAATGAAATGGCCGCTGGCATGATTTAACTAAAAGCTTTTGGCCGTCTATATATTATACCAGCTATATATACCAGCCTTCATCCAATATCTTGTTCTTCTCTCCTTCATTTAGAATGAATTTCCTTTTCACCATTTTGTTTTTTTCTTTTAAGTATTCCGTATTGTTCACCAGTCGAATTTAAGTTGAATGAGTCTACAAGACTTACAGTGAATTTTTGAAATCCCTACGGTTGGAACTCGCTAGTAACGACACAGTTGGACCATTCTCTACAGTTGCAACTTTGTTGTTGCTAACCGGTTCCAACCGTAGGAAACATAAAAATTCACTATAAATCTCTGGTGTAGAATCAGTCAACTTAAAGTCGACTGGTGAAGAATATGGAATACTAAGAAGAAAAAACTAAATGGTGAAAAAGAAATTCATTGATAAATGAAGGAGGGAAGAACAAGATTTTGGATAAAAGCTAGTATAGCTAGTATAATATACCTATTAAAAGGATATGGATAGGCTAAATTCCTCGATGATTCTGAGGATTGTATTGATCGTGATTATATATGAATACAAGGCTTGATGTACAAGTATACGTGGACTACAAGAAATTACATATAAGGAATATATAATCCATTTAACAACTTAATTATGTAGGTTCTTCTGTGTCATTAGGATAAAAATTATTTCCTAAAGTAGAGAGAGTATGTTGTAAGTGAGGGATGTCACTTTAATCAGCCGAAGCATATTTTCTGGTATCTACAACCTGCTGGTTGTTATTAAGAGTTGTAATCAGGTCTTATAATTTATACATTTGTTTACACTAAAAAATATCCACTGGGCCAGAACTTGGTTTTGGTAATGGGTTGGGCCTAGAAGAGTAAGAGCCCAACCCAGACCAGTGAACAAAAGAAGAAAGCCTGTATCTCTCTCTCCACTGACAGCATTAAATGCAAAGCACTCAACATTTTAGAGGGAATAAGGCTATGTATAAAAAACTCTCTCGGTGGGAGTAGACTGATCAGAAATATTATTCATACCTTCCTGATTAAGCCTTACCTCACTGAGTCTTCAGAGACGATCGCAGAAGGATTCGAAGATGAGGACACTCAAACAACCAAAAATCAGAACATACATGTTCTAAGGAAAGCCAATATTTCAAACACCAAAGAAAACTCTTAAGTTCAGAAAGCAAACCTCTGAGGAAATCCCTCAAGCCCTCTTAGATAAAGATTTTATCTCTATCTGTTGTCATCTCATTCACACTACCTATGTAGTTCGTGACTTTGAGAATCAAATACTAGAATCCTAGGATCATACTACCCAACTCCTCTGAGGAGTAGTGAATTAAGCTCTGCCATCAAATTAATCTCATTTGATAGTATCGATTACCAATCTCAGGCCAAAGTGTCTTTGATTTTTCCCTTTACAAGGAAGCAACCTTTAGACCATCCCGATGGATCTATATTCAATCCAATGGGAGTTTTATCAATCTAAAATGAACATTACATGTAATATTACTGAGCTTTTATCTACATAAAGTCTTTCAATATCAGTTCTTACTTTATGTCGTTACTTTCAAGTCTTTACTTTCTGTATTTACATTCAAGTACTTCAATTCATGTCTTTACATTCTGTCTTTAATTACAGTCTTTACTTTTCTTATGTATGCACAAGAGTGGCGCGCTTTGCTATAACTAGTTTATAACAAACCTCATCTTAGCAATCTCTTGTATAACATCGAGAGATATTAAAAGTCCTTAACAATCAAGGCAATTAAAAAGAACCTAACCCAGAACTTTTCCAATAAAGTCACAATCCTTTGAAAGGAAGTTATATTACTTGTGGCGCAAGTATCTAACATGTTTATAACCTAATTTTACCGAATCTAATAATACATCATTCTATTGGCAGAAGCCAATAGTGGGACGCCTGACGAATACACCAACACAAAATGCCTCACAAGGATTCCTCCAAAGGAATAAAAGTGAAGCCTGCAGAAACCAAAGCAACAGAAGGTGAAATCCAGTGGTTAGCCATCATATGTTCCTGGCCTAAGTCCTACAAAAAAGGCTACGAACAACATTATTTATGAATTTCCTTTCAGCGAGTTTGCGTTGACATAATATCAATGGAGTTGCCTATTACTTTGGTTGAAATTCTGAAGTTATTATTTTATGCAAGCAACAAGAAGTATCTCTGATAGTTCAAGATCATTTTGGTTCTAACTTCTTAGATACATATACATCATTGTATTTGTTCTTTTCACCCAATATATTTTCTTTTTATGTATAGTCTCTTTTTGCTCGCAGGACGGAACTGTTCTCGACACTGTAGAGCAACTTTTGGAAGAACAAGCTATGTATCCTTTGTCTTCCGATAAGTAAGTATCTTCTTGATTTCATTAAAAAGTGCATTTAGATATGGCCTCTTTTGATTTCATGAAAAAGTATATTTTCTTTTTATATACATTTTATATAATCTCTTACAGGCCTATTAGGGTAAACTTGATTGTTTAAACATGTCGTGACTCATGCAGGGCTAATCTAATGGATGTTGCTCGTGATCTGTCCACAATGAAGAATGATGAAGTCCAGAAGTTGACAAACAAGCTGAGAATGGAAGATATATTCGTAATTAAACTCCAATTAAAAATCTGCTTGGTCGAGATGATGTTCTCTATTTTCTTTTTTGTGATTGTGCAACATTTATACACACACACACGGTTTTTAGGGTCTCTTCTTTCTGGTCCATTCAAATCATATGGAGTTTCATTGTGCCTATTCGCCGTCGGGTCTAAACAAAGAGAGGCCCTCTCCCTTCTCATCAACAAATATTCCTGTAAAGGGGAAATTAAATCCCAGGGATTGGGATATATGCACTGTGGAATAGTTACCAAGAACTTTTTTATTAGTCAACGATTTTCACCCTTTCACTAGTTCATAAAATTGGTACGTAATAGGATATGCAGTTATGGAAGGAAGTCTTACTGGCTAATATTGTTTTGGTAAGCAGAAAAACAATATGCACTGGTTATGGCAATCTGTGGGAATTCTCTCTCACCCTTAATGTAATGTGGGAATTCTCTCTCACCCTCTCTGACTCACTCGCATGCACAAGCGCGCGCATGATTTCTTGTTGATGTGACACCTTCTTATGACTAATTCCTTCACTTCCAGAAAATACCTTATCTCGTTGAACTTACTTTCTCACATTTCAAATGAATGTCTGTAGTATTTGCAAAATATAATATATGGTTTTTGCTTGTTTGTTTATTTGTTTGAACTTTCCAAATTTAGACCAAGGAACACAACCGCCATCTTCTAGATTGTCTAGAATTGAGTTATGGGCAAATGGGCTGAGCCTAAGAAGAAAGGCCCAGCCTAGTCCAGTAAGTGATGAAGGATAAAAGGCTGCATCTACTCCCACTAGAGCATTAAATGCAAAGATCTCGACAATATGGAGAGAAAACAAACCAAATCTTCAAAGAACGACCAAAGTCTCCAAACGACGGTTTTTAAATGAAGTGACAAAAATCACATGAAGCACCCAGTGGTCTATATAAACTGAAGAAAGACTCGGAAACAAAGACACTCAACCAAATTAAAAACAGAACTCACACGTTCAGAAAGAAACCTCTGAGGAAATCCCTCGAAGCCCTTTCACAGATAAAGATTTTCATCTCTATCTGCTGCTCTCATTCGCACTACCTGTGTAGTCAGCGACTTCGAGAAGCCAAAGGCCAGCAACCTAGGATCGTATATCCTAACTCTCCTGAAGAGTAGTGAATTTAGCTCTGCTATCCAACCAAACCGGCGATAGTGTCGATTAAGAATCTTAGGCCAGAAAGTCTTTGATTGTTTCCCTTAGGAACCAGCTTTTAAAGCCATCCTGATAGCTTTAAAACCATCTCGATAGAGCAAGAAACCCATCCCGATGGAACAGGACCCAATCCGATGGACGTTTGTTCAGTTTGTGACGAACTTTAAATAAGCCAATAGTGGCACGTCTGACAACAACTATACAACAGAAGGCCTCACAAGCATCCCTCCGAAGGGATAATAGTGAAGCCTGTTGGAGCAAACACCAATAGGAAGGTTCAAACCAACGGTTGAGCCGACTCGTATATTCCTGGCCTGCACTTTGCAAAAGGCCTGCGCACATATTTTTGGCACGCCCGGTGGGATCCTCTTTCTTACTGTTTATGCCCAAGCATAAAAGAGAGAGAAGACTTACTAGAGGGAGAAGTGGCTACAGTTGCAGGAGTTTCGACGATAGGGGATACTAGAGCAGGAGCCGGAGACGGCTCCTCGAATTCCCTTTGAGGAGAATGATAAATTGGAGCCGAGGGCCGGTCTTCCTTGCTTTTGGTTCTGGCCTTGCCGGCCTTCTCCTTGCCCTTTCTGGATGGTCGGGATGGACCAACAGGGGGCAGAGTAGGCTGTTGGACCTCCTTTTCGCTATCATCTCCGAAGAGGGCACCAATATCCTGACTGTCATGAGGCTCCACGCCAACTGCAAAATAGATATAAAAAGGGTCAGAAGGGAGTTAAGAATCATCCCGATAACGGGATGAGGCAAGGACTAACCCGATGACAAAGAGACAAGAGCTTACCAATGAGTACTTTCTTATTTTTTATGCCTAGTTCCCGGGCAAAGGTCTTGTGAAGCTCGGCATCCATAAGACCTCCAATGTCAAACTGCCTAAAGAGTCTAACGTTCGCTTGGAGGGGATCCTCTAGAAATCGCTCCAGAAACTAGGTCTCCCACCAAGAGGCAAACTCCTGAGTGCACTGGACATTGAAGGTGTCGGGTTTATCCCAAGCCCTTTGCACCACGAACAGACTCTTCCTCACCTCAGCTATCTGGGCGTCTGACGATTTTCTAACCCGAAAGGAGGTGGCTTCATTTAAGCTGTCGTGCAACGGCTCCGGGATGGTCTGGAGAAGACCAAACTGGCGACAGAGGAAGTTGGCATGGTACACCTCAACTTCGTGGGTATGTCGGGATGCACGACCCACGCCCCAGGAAAGATCCCTAAGAAAGATGCAGCTAAAGAAATGTCGGGCAAAGGTTGGGTCGTTTCCCAATCCTTCAAGGAATGACCTGTCCACAAACCAAAGATACGTCCTGGTGGCAGATAGTCTCCATTCCTCGATGGTCCTCGTCTCGCACTCTCCGAAATAATATAAGTAAGCAGCAGAGGGGAAGTTCATTGCAGCCGAGGACTTCAGTTGAATTGTAAGGACAATATCATCGCTGAAGCTAAGATCTAGAGTCATGAGGCGAGGGAAGTACCATTGCAGCCAGATTTGCAGCATCCAAGTAGGCCCATTGAAGTTCAAAAATAGTGGCTTAGGGCAGGTCATCCTGTGCATCATCTGGTAAATATAAGCCAGAATGTAAGGCCTCATAGCCAAGCCATTGAAAGAGGGCCAGCGGGAACCATTCCGCTTTGACACACTTGGATGCATTTGGAATGATGAACCTGCTCAGGAAGTACACCAGAAAGTATACGTGTTCCCGAGCAGGGTCTTGGGCAAACAAACGGCTGTAGTACCTAAGGAAATGGCCGAACGCAATATGCTCGTTAAAGTCATTTTCGGGTTCCACCTTCAGCAGCTACAATCGGATTGTTTCTTTGGCTTGGGCGGATTGGGTGTAGGAGTTACTCTAGTCACCCGTGACATCCACCACCCTTCCCGATGACCTAAGCCCAAAGAGTTGGGCCATGTCCAAAACGGTTGGGGACATGGGGCCACACCTAAAATCAAAGGTGTTGGTGGTGGTGTTCTAGAACATTGCCGCTGAGAAGACTAGGGCAAGATCGGGTTCTTGCTGGATCTCGGCCATCTCGATCAAGTGATAAATACCGTTTGCTCTCCATTGATCACCAAAGCGCGGTTTGAGGCGATTAACCCAATTCGACCAGGTTAGACCTATGTTTCGTCGATCGGATTCGACCCCATAGACATAGGGTGAAGGGAACCCCCTCTCCACCAGATTCCAGGAGTTCTTCTCCAGACGGCGCATGTATGGTAAGAGGCAGGCCCAGGTCTTCATGTTAATCCGATCGACGGCTGGATGAACACGAGGCGTGAGCCAGCAAGGGCCGATGGTGTAGGTACTATGAAGATGAAGTAGCGTCGAGGCAGTATAAGTATTAGGGGGACATGCCTGAAGGGCCGATACCCATTTTTGTTTAAGTTCGGCCAACTTCTCGCCTGAAATGTATTAGGGTTCATTCGAAGGGGCCATCTTTGAAAATGAGAAGGTAGGGAGTAAAACGAGAGTAGAGAATTCTGGGAGAAGAAAGTAGGAGTTGATTTCTGGAAATGAAGAAATTAGGGCAGATAAGTATTGTTTGCCCAAGAATCAGAATTATAAAGGAGTACGGACAATTATAGATTCCCAATCGTGTTCCCAGAAGTAGCGGTTAGTGGAACCATTTAACATTAAACGTGTTTAATGCGCCAGAAAATGGGGCTTATCACGAAGTTTGAGAAGAAATGCAAAAATCGAAGTGTTTTTTTACTTTAAATTAGCCGACCATGAACGGCTGGTTTAAGTTAAAAAGGGTAAAAAGGATATTTCCCAACTCAATGGTTTATTAGGATTATTGATTGAGAATCAGTGAGTTAGTAATACAGATAGATTATTTTTGGGATCTTGTTTGAACAAATAGGATAGAAAAATAAACTCATTTTATTATAGAATAGAAATTGTTCATACAAACTGAAGATAAACTAGAAAGAAGAAAACTCAGTGATAAACATTCAGCCCTAATTCTAGCCTAGAGTAAGATTTTCCAAAGCAACCCTTAACATTAAGATCCATCAAGCACGAGCTTCTTCTCAAGCTTCCCCTTTCATTCAAGAAAGGCAACCAAAGATCTGGGATACTATCTCGCTCTCTGGGAAGTGCAGATCAAGGGAGAGATCGCTGATGGGGTCCTGAAGGAGTTTCCACCAGAACAGCCAAGAAGTCATCCCGATAATGGGCATGAAGCAAGGAGGACAATCCAATGGAGTCCCATATCAACCCGATCATCAACATTAGTAAAGGTGTTGGGGCTTGAAGACGATATAAAGGTTGGAATGGGTTTCAAGGGCATATTCCCATTTTTATAGGTATCGCTCAAAATTCTCACCAGAGGCATATTGAGTTTTCTCTTTGAAACCATTATCAATAATATGAAATTGAAGGGTTGGGAGAGGCATCTGGATACCAAAAATGGTATTGTGGATGATCGATATGCCGCTTGAAGAACGTAGATTTAAAAGGGATATTTTTCACGGATTCAAAGGCAATGGGAGATTACCGAAGAGTCTTAGACTTGACCAAAGCCGGTCATAACGACTTAATTAAGTTCACATCGAGAATTGAATAGTTGTCACAGATTCAAAGATGTTGAGAAAATCGAAGAGTCTTAAACTTGACTAAAGCCGATCATAAAACGGCTTGAGTAAGTTTAAAGGGGCAATTGTTTACACCGAAAATACCCACTGGGCTAGAATTGAGTTATGGGCAAATGGGCTGAGCCTAAGAAAAAATGCCCAACCCAGTCCAGTAAGTGATGAAGGATAAAAGGCTGCATCTACTCCCACTAGAGCATTAAATGCAAAGATCTCGACAATATGGGGGGAAAACAAACCAAATCTTCAGAGAACGACCAAAGTCTCCAAACAACGATTTTTAAGCGAAGTGACAGCAATCACATGAAGCACCCAGTGGTCTATATAAACTGAAGAAAGACTCGGAAACAAAGACACTCAACCAAATCAAAAACAGAACTCACACGTTCAGAAAGAAACCTCTAAGGAAATCCCTCGAAGCCCTTTCACAGATAAAGATTTTCATCTCTATCTGCTGCTCTCATTCGCACTACCTGTGTAGTCAGCGACTTCGAGAAGCCAAAGGCCAGCAACCTAGGATCGTATATCCTAACTCTCCTGAGGAGTAGTGAATTTAGCTCTGCTATCCAACCAAACCGGCGATAGTGTCGATTAAAAATCTTAGGCCAGAAAGTCTTTGATTGTTTCCCTTAGGAACCAGCTTTTAAAGTCATCCCGATAGCTTTAAAACCATCTCGATAGAGCAAGAAACCCATCCCGATGGAACAGAACCCAATCTGATGGACGTTTGTTCAGTCTGTGACGAACTTTAAATGTAATAACATTGAGCTTTTTACTTAAAGTCTTTTGTTATCAGCTCTTACTTACTGTTTTTTACTTACAAGTCTTTACTTTCAAGTACTTCAATTACAGTCTTTACATTCCGTCTTTAATTATCGTCTTTACTTTTGTGTATGCGCGAGTATGGAGTATTTTGGCTATAACCAGTTTATAACAAAATCCCATCTCAAGCAATCTCTGGTATAAGCATTGAGATAGAATAAAGTCCTTAACAAGCAAGGCAATAAAAAGAACTTAACTGCACTTATATAAATAAGTCGCCAATCCGATGAACGGAGGTTACATTACTTGTGGCGCATGTACCTAATACATATTACATCTTTCTATTGGCAGAAGCCAATAGTGGCACGCCTGACAACAACTATACAACAGAAGGCCTCACAAGCATCCCTCCGAAGGGATAAGAGTGAAGCTTGTTGGAGCAAACACCAATAGGAAGGTTCAAACCAGCGGTTGAGCCGACTCGTATATTCCTGGCCTACACTCTGCAAAAGGCCTGCGAACAGAACTTTTAAAGAAAGAAAGGGTAGATTTGTCAGGCTTGGAAAATGTTGTTGATGAGGTACACTTTGTTCTTATCATCTTGTACTTTTTTGCCAGCCCCTCCCTCAACAATCTCGTAGTTTCAACGATATGAAATCTTTTGCAGTTGAGAACTGGGAGTTTAATGCATGTAATGTCTGACAGCAGCAATGTCCGTAGTTCATGATCCATGACACCCATTGGTATGCTTATGGGTTGTGCTTTACATGTAAGTAGAATCCTCAGTTGCTAATTGTAATGTAGGTCACAAGTGTGGTGTATAGAAGCTCCTGGGGGTTTCTGTTCTTTTTCTTGAAAATGACTGTTGACTACCATTTTCACGAGATGACTTTAAGATTGGCAGTGTGATTAACAACAATCTGACAAGGTTCTTATAGTTTAGCGAAAGTAATGGTGACTAGTATACCTTGACTTCGAATATACGAAATTAACGGTGGAGGTTTCTCTAGGAAGCGATTCCAAGTGCTTTTTCTGGAAATATTTGGATTTTTAATAAAAAATTTGTTGGGTTTCTAATAAAAGCGCTTATGCTAAAAGCGAGATCCAGTGCTTCACACAGCAGTAATTTCAACCTGACCTTCAGGTCGTTATCTCATGATTCGGTCGATCAAGTAGTATTTGCTCAAATTAACAGTCCTTGTAATTCCTTTTGACTTTTGATGGTTTCCTTGTACTCTTGTATAATTGTATTCGATCTTACCTTATCCTAAAGCAAATATGTGTTTTGGGCTTTGTCTAAAAGCATTCTCAAAACCTTATCCCAAGCCCAATTTTTTTGTATCCGGGGATAGAAACAATTTTGTAAAAAAGAAAAACCATTTAAAACCCATTTAAATAAGTTCTAATATTTCTTGGGACTTTTAAGTGGTAGAATATATATACCACCACCATTTTCTTCACAATTTGACTCGATACAAGCCCAATGAATGATGTGCCTCCATTTCATATTAAAAGAGTACAACAATAATCTATAATTTATAAAGTTTGCGATTCACTATTAATTACATCTGAGTCTGAAACTTTTTTTTTATTGTTTGACTTTGTAGGATAAAGCCCCACACGTAGGCGCATCAATTCTTTAGTAAGGGTGGGCATCTACCCACCTAGATCTCGAAAATCCCTTCCACCGTACTGGATTTTGTCCACTCAGTAGTTGAGCAAGGTGGATGGTGCGGGACTTCGATGGACAAGAATGGCAGGTGCGAGCCCAAGAAGAAAAATCTATTTCACCCAAATTCACTCAAACTTCTCATCCCAACTTCTTTCTTAAATCCCTCTGGCTCCACCCACCAACAAACTTTTATACCTTATAAGCTTTTAAACTTTGCCCACCTAAAAAAAATTCTTGAATTCGTCATTGGTGATGATTGTTTTTGTACCAAAATGGGACCTCAATTTTCAATTCTTCCAAAAGGATAATTGCGTAATGATTGCTTTCAATCTAATATGTGTTCATAACCGAAGAATGACTTACAAGGAACGGGTTTACCGCCACGTGGCGTTCTTTGTCCAATAATGCATTACAATGTACAAGTTTTTATTCACATGACAATGTGTTATTGAATCGGGACGCCGCGTGGCGGTGAAACCGTTCCATGTAAGTTGCTCTCTCATAACCGACTTGGAGCTCAAAAACGAGGAGTAGGCTACAGTGCTCACAAACATTGGATGCTCACACCAATCTCACCATTAAAAGGAGGGAGGAGGGAGGAGAGAGGGGGGGGGGGGGGAAGGAGGGTGAGATCGGTGTGAGCATTCAATGCTTGCGAGCACTGTAGTCAGTCCCTAAAAAAGATGCCAAGTTCAATCATTGTTGGTCTCATACATTTAAAAAAGAGCATGCCAAAGAAAACCAGCTTATGTGTTTTTGTACGTACATGCATTCCCCATTCCATTCTCCTAACCAACGAAGCTAAACAACTTCAAGTCAATTTGCTCGCGTTGATTATGATTGGGTAGTTCACCTTAGGCCATCGTTATTTTAGACTACTTTTGTTTTAATTTTATTTTGCATTGAAATTGGAATCATCATCCAATAATTATAACGATATAAAAAAAAACAAAGGTTCAAATGAAGATGTTGGTAAAGAAAACAAAATTTTTCTACTAGCACTACACTTTTAATTTAGTATTTTTCTCTAGCACTCAAAAGGTTCAAAAGTTTAGAGCTCTCGTCTGATAATCCTTGTGTTTTTGGTATTTTATTAACCTTTTTTGTGCTAGAGGTGAGGAAGATTTGTGGGAGGTTCGAGGGAGAAAGAAAAGACAATGTATGAACCACAAAATTAATTTAACTGAATCTATTAATTTATCAAATATTTATTTATCGAAATTTTATTATACTTTATCCAAACACGAAACAATGAAAGCTAGGTGTTATAGTAGTCCCAGTCATATACAAGAATTTTTTGAGAATATTGTAATCGAAGAATTAATGATAAATCAACACGTTGCCACATTTGATTGTGTTGGTCAATTACTTCAAACATCTCCCGTCCGCCATCTCCCTATCTCACACACTATAATTTCATTACAATAACATGTATGACAACTAAGCCTTTATTGACTTCCCATAACTTCAAAAATCTCACGTCATAAATATCTCTTTGATCTCTCTTGACTTTTCCATAAAGTTCAAAACTTTAGCCAAAATTTTTTTTGACTTTGAATATCAACTGCTTATTTAAGTAGTTAATCGACATGTGTCCCTCACCTAGCTTTTATTGTTGTGAAGTTTGGTTGAGTTTTATTAGTTTAATAATTAGGTTTGAATATTGATCTTTCAAATTGCAAATACATGCACGTCAGAAATTTTCAAAATCGATAATCATTTGGTTTTTAATGTTTTATTTACATTTTTTTTTTATGAAAATTTTAAAATCGATAATCATTTTATTTTTATTTTTTTTGTTTACATTTTTTCTCTTAATTAGAGATAAAAGAAATATACGTTAAAAAATGTGAGATAAAGAAGAGTAATGAAGCGATAAAAATCATGTTTTTGGGGAACATGCTAACTATGAAACAAGATGAACTGGCCTTGTAATTCTAAATATAAGGGCAATTGGGGCCAATTGCCCTACCAAGCTCAAATCAGTCCTCCAGCGGGCCAAATCTGCAAGGGCAAGAGGTGGGCCCAACCAAGCCCTACCTCAAGCCCGAGCGATTTTCGCCCGAGCAGTTGCCCACAGGCGCTGACGTCATGCTGACGTCAGCGTGATGTTAGCGGCCTTTTTTTTTTTTAATTTAAATTTTTTTTATAAATACCCCCAATCATCTTCTTCATTCCTCAATATTTTTTTATACCCCCAATCACATTACAACTCAATATTTTTGCTTCTATATCAACTATATATTTGTTTTTCACCTTTCAAATCCTTATTTTACAAAAAATAAAAATTTATTTTTTAAAAGATAATAACAAATTTGTTGGTGGTGGAGTGTGTCGGTGGGATAGTTAAGGCCGTCAGATAAAAAAAAAAAATTTTTTGAGGTGGAAATTGTCGATGGGATATTTAAGGCCAACCAAACCAAAAAAAAAAATCCTTGCCCTTGCCTTTGCCCTCCACGAACGGGTGGAGTTGCACAAAGGCAAGCACTGTTCACGGAGGGCAATCACTACCCTTGCCTTTGCCCTTGCCCTTGCCCTCCACCAACGGGTGGAATTGCTCTTAACTTGAGACCATCTCAATGCGACGACTACTTTAACCTCTATTTTTACTAGATCACAAAATTGGAGGTATTCGTCTTAAAGGGAAAATGTCATTTGTTGTGCTATAGCACCTACACTCATACTCATAAACCATGGAGTTATTGTTTGGGCATATTTATGCTTCAAAAATGATCTTGCGCGTTAATTTGGATTAGTAAATTAATTATCTGAAATAATATCTATAAGAACCTTCATGAATGATTGACTTTTAGACGATACAACGAGTCAAACAACTATTATTGAACCAGTTATAATCCTGACACAGCGGAAGTTATAGATAAAAAGGATTACGAAAGGTCGCCCTTGAAAAATTTTGGAATACCAGAGATATTGAGAGAAGCTCTCGTTTTCTGAATTATATTGAATGAAAGATAATCAAAATACAACCCTAAAGTTGTTTATATAGTCTTAAGAAAAACCCTAATTGCAAAAGAAAATAAAATGAAAAATTACAAAAGTTTCGAAAACACTGTTAAAACCTAAAAGTTGTTTTTAACCTATAAAACGTTGTTAAAATGCCAAAAATCATCTTATATCACAGCAAAGTAGTGTGTTTGACTTGTCTCGTCGTTCCCTTTCTGAAAAGGTATCACAGACCCAAATTAGACACTCAAAATCTGAAAGACACTATTCACCGCAACTAGCTGAAATTCACCGTTTAGATCAGTTCTTCCAACCCCTCGTCAAATCTAAAGAAACTCAAGTAAACTAATTTTTCAATCTCGAAAATATAATGAGGTCAAATAAAACTTAAACATTAGAGCACGTCTAGCACCAAATAAATAACAAATAAATAAATTTTTGATGTGTTTGATCATTTCCTTTTTCTTGACATGATATACAACCAAAGATCTTTGTTTGTATGAGATAATATCTCCTACCAAGAGTTCCATCTTAACAGTTAGACCTTAGGAATCTCAAGATCACCCTTGGTGCTAGCTAAGCTAGTAGAGCTAGTACTCTGTTGTTGAGATATTTTCTGTGCAATATCTATATATCAGTATGGAGCAGACCGTTCTTCTTGACCACCATACAATATGATTTCATGGTTTGGAACATTTAGTATTTTTGTTTCATCTATAAAGATCTTTCATAAAAACAGTAAAATATAAGTGATTAGTTAGCCATAGATTATTTTCATGATCATTTGATGGCTTTATCTAAAACATGTGTTCATCTATTATTTATAATTTCTAAATGACAAAAAGATAAAGATTGTGCTAAATTTTGTTTTTCTTACACGAATTATGAAAAAGGAAACTAAAAAAAAAATGAAAGATTCATATTTCAAACCACATTGTAGGTTGGTCCAAAGAGCTGTTTGCTGCATATTTTTGGAGTTGCTTCTTCCATATTAAGTTATATATAACAAATCTCAAGACGTGATCATGTTGTCAAGGACACTAAGCAAGAAAATAATACATTCTTAATACTGGAGTGTTATAGGATATTGAAGAAAACTTCTCCCAAGCTAAAAGTTATTTATAAATTGTTGAAAAGTATCTCACATTAGGAATTTGACATAATATATTACTATCTATAAACGAATGGTTCTAGTACTAAAAATATCGAGATTTTTTGTAATAAAATTCAATACCTGTCAAATTGTACAGTTGGTTAAATTGTGATATATATATATATATATATAATATCAATGTAATTAATTGTAGATCGCTCATTCGAATATGAAACTTGACATAAATTTGGGAAAAATCTTCAGTGGTACGTACCATTTAATGGTACGGCCATTGAATGGTCCAGATTAATTTGTGGTGGACCCCAAATGAATCTTAAATCATTCAACAGTACAATGGTACGTACCATTGAAGTTTGACTCATAAATTTGCACCAAAAGATATTTTGCATATATTAGTCCATATATTCAAATAATGAGAATTCTATGGCACATCGTGTCTGCCATGCCATCCCCGAGCTGCTAGCTACTGCTGATGAGGCATATAAACTCAAGGGGAACAAAGTTCTTGAATAAGGGGCGTGTGTGTGTGTGTGTGTGTGTGTGTGTGTATATATAGATATATATACGATTGATTAATATCTACTGTTGTCTACGCAACTACAGCTGTCTAAATCTAGCAAGACAATATAATGATTGATGGTCATGTCTTCATCTGATTGAGAGAGATATGCACCAAGTCAAAAGCATGTGTATATGATGTGTCTTCTATCCTACCTCCTCCATCATAGACTTAAAAGCGAGTGCCGTGAGTAATCTGCCATTTCTTCTCCATCTCTTTCCTTTTTGTTTTGATTATTCCTTTTTTCCCTTGCTAATTATAATTATTACTACAATTATAAGTTTATAACACTCGTTATGCATGTGATAAAATGTTTTTCTTTGCCGAAACATCTGACCTACAAAATTAATTGCCAACGAGAAAATGAAATGTGTGTTGTTGGAAATATGCCCTGAAAGTCAATCTTTGGAAGAAACTTTTCAATAAATTAATTATCTGAAATAATATCTATAAGAACCTTCATGAATGATTGACTTTTGGAAGCGATATTACAACGAGTCAAACAACTATTATTGAACCGAGTTATAATCGACACATCGGAAGTTATAGATAAAAAGGATTCGCGAAGGTAAGCCGCTTGAAAAATTTTAGAATACCAGAGATATTGAAGAAGCTCGTTTCGAATTATATTGAATGAAAGATAATCAAAAATACAACCTAAAGTTGTTTATATAGTCTTAAGAAAAACCTAATTGCAAAGAAAATAAAATGAAAAATTACAAAAGTTTGAAAACAACATTTAAAACCTAAAAGTTGTTTTTAACTTTACTAAAGCGTTGTTAAAATCTTAAAAATCATCTTATATCACGACAAAGTAGTGTGTTTGACTTGTCTCGTCGTTCCTTTACGAAAGGTATCATAGACCCAAATTAGACACTCAAAATACGCAGAAAGACACTATTCAGCAACTAGTTTGAAATTCACCGTTTAGATCGATTCTTCCAACCCCTCGTCAAATCTAAAAGAAACTCAAGTAAACTAATTTTCAATCTAAGAAAATATAATGAGGTCAAATAAAACTTAAACATTAAGAAACACGTCTAGCACAAACTAAATAAATTTTTGATGTGTTTGATCATTTTCCTTTTTCTTGACATGATATACAATAAGATCTTTGTTTGTGAGATAATATCTCCTACCAGAGTTCCATCTTAACGAGTTAGACCTTAGGAATCTCAAGATCACCCTTGGTGCTAGCTAAGCTAGTGACTAGTACTCTGTTGTTGAGATATTTTCTGTGCAATGTCTATATATCAGTATGGAGCAAACCGTTCTTCTTGACCACCATAATATGATTTCATAGTTTGGAGACATTTAAAGTATTTTGTTTCATGCAAAGATCTTTCATAAAAACAGTAAAATATAAGTGATTAGTTAGCCATAGATTATTTTCATGATCATTTGATGGCTTTATCTAAAACATGTGTTCATCTGTATTTATAATTTCTAAATGACAAAGAATAAAGGTATTGCTAAATTTTATTTTCTTACGAATTATGAAAGAAACTAAAAAAAATGAAAGATTCATATTTCAACCACATTGTGATTGGTCAAAGAGCTGTTTGCTGCATATTTTGGAGTTGCTTCTTCCATATTAAGTTATATATAACAAATCTCAAGACGTGATCATGTTGTCAAGGACACTAAGCAAGAAAATAAATACATTCTTAATCTTTGGAGTGTTATAGGATATTGAAGAAAACTTCTCCAAGTAAGTTATTTATAAATTGTTGAAAAGTATCTAACATTAGGAATTTGACATAATATATTACTATACATGTAAGCGAATGGTTACGAAATGTAAAAATATCGAGATTTTTGTAATAAAATTGTCTGCATATCCAAATTATGCAGTTGGTTAAATTGTGATATATATATATATATATAATATCAATGTAATTAATTGTAGATCGCTCATTTGAATATGAAACGGCATAAATTTAGGAAAAATCTTAGGTGATGCGCGTGCCATTCCAGTAGTACGGCAGATTTGAATAGTCCGGAATTAATTTGTGGTGGGCTGAGAATGAATGCTCATCGTTAAGCGATGCGATGATGCGTCGCAATTTGATTTGACTACGTAAATTTGCGTGAAAAGATATTTTGCATATATTAGTCCATATATTCAAATAATGAGAATTCTATGGCACATCGTGTCTGCCATGCCATCCCCGGACTGCTAGCTACTGCTGATGAGGCATATACACTCAAGGGAACAAAGTTTGAATAAGGGGCGTGTGTGTGTGTGTGTGTATATATAGATATATATACATTCAGTTAATATCTACTGTTGTCTGCAACTACAGCTGTCTAAAATCTAGCAAGACAATATAATGATTGATGGTCATGTCTTCATCTGATTGAGATATGCACCCGTCAAAAGCATGTGTATATGATGTGCTTCTATCCTACCTCCTCCATCGTAGACTTAAAAGCGAGTGCCGTGAGCAATCTGCCATTTCTTCTCCATCTCTTTCCTTTTTGTTTTGATTATTCCTTTTTTCCCTTGCTAATTATAATTATTACACAATTATAAGTTTTATAACACTCTCTGTTATGCATGTGATAAAATGTTTTCTTTGCCATGCTAGTCATTAGAAATCCCATACAAATCTCATAATTTCCCTTCATGTGTGGGCGAGAGCGTGTAAACAATAAATATATTTTCACTTAATAATGTTTGAATTTTTTTTGTTTGAAGCTATTATTGACGCTCAATAAAAAAAACTTTTAGAAGCACAAATTTTATTTTACATTTTCATAAATGAGCCATGCACATAATTTTCTTAAGAGTGCCAATAATGCATTTATTTTTTTTCATATATTAAGTAGCTATTATTACCATGCCCATGTAAGCAACTATGATAATCAAAGTAAATATATACTAGTGTTAGTGGTGGGGTGCTATGATGCATGCAAGTAAGAGGTTAATTAAAACTGAAATAATAAATATATAGAACCAAATTAACTTTGTTGATTCCATTCATTTGAATCTTCATTTCTGCCTTGCGGCTCTTTACATTTATTTATGGAAGAAGAAAAATATGGTGAAATTAGTATACTCCTACCTACTTTAATACAATTGTCACATTGGGTGAGGAATTTTCCTCTTCATGATCTCTTGCATGCCAAAAAAGAAAAGGAAAAAAAAAAGGGAAGAAAAAGAAAACATGATATGGTTTGCATATCATGTTTTGGTATGAAGGCTCTTCTGTACACTTGGCTTCCTCTGCTGCAACATGCTTAAAAAATCCTGTATCTTGAACTTTCTGACGTTTTTTGGGGCACGTCCATAATATTCCATGACATTAAGTCATCTGAGATTTAATAGGTTGATGCAGATGTATGATTTGTTTCTTTAAATCTCACTGTTTATTTTACGTTCTATTTTGGCCAAAAAGAAATGGACTTTGGGGTGGTAGGTTTCTTCATGCATAAGGCTTGTGTCTAGCTCTCTCTCGTGCATGTCAAGTAGCTAGAAGGGGCAGGGTCTGAAAGTTGGGAGTTGGAATGTTTTGGGAGTATTTGGAAGAATGACTTACATGGAACGGATTCACTGTTGCGTGACGTTTTTTGTTCAATAATGTATTGTCATGTGCACGTTTTTTTTCATATGACAATATATAATTAAATCGGAACATCACGTAATGGTAAACCCGTTTTATATAAGTTGCTCTCAATATTTGGGGGTTATATGATAGTTTTAGGAGATAATCTGATGGGCAGGCCATTTTGGGGAAGAGCAAAAGGGCCATACTGTATGCCATTTTGTGCACCAACCATAGACCACCTGCACAATGCCACATACATAAAATGTCAGCCACCTCCGCAACCAGATCAACAAATTTATTTAATTTATATAAATATTATATAAATCCTTAACAACATTCTAAATTTAGAAATTGAGGAGGAGGAGGTGCTAGCAGCTCTGCTGTGCTGCCGCTGCCACTGCCGCTGCCACTGCCACTGCCACTGCATGCCTACCCTCTCTCCTCAAAACTACCAAATAAGTGAAAGTACCGACCTGTACTTTGTTGTTAGATGGTGCAAAAAGACCAAAATCTCCAGCTTGGCTAATTCATTCCCTGGACATGAGTGGGTCCCGCTGCCAAATGGCATGTATGTATTGGGTTTTGGAGCAACCTGTGTCGCACAAAAACACAAAGATGATGAGTATTTATCCACTATGTTGAATTTGACTAATGAACGTACGATGGATGATGCATGCGTTATGTACCTCAAATCTGGAGGGATCAAACTTCTCAGGGTCAGGAAAGAATTCTGGGCTGTGGTGAATGTTTCTGAAAAGTGGTAGAACTTTCCACCCTTTTGGTATCAGATAACCTGAAAAACATACCAAAATTTGATCATCAGCAAACAGATTTTAACTTTCAAGTAAGAAAAGAAGAATAAAAGTAAATATTTGGTAATTACTGACCTTCATATTCAACGTCCTCCACAGCTTCCCTGAAGGTAAAAGATAAAATGGAAGCGACTCTAAGCGTCTCCTGAATCACTCTACAAGTCATGGGCATCTTTTTGGTATCTGCCCAACGCAGAACCTTCTCCTGCCCCTCTTCTTCTGTTGTCCTCATTATTGCCTCTTGCTCTTCCTGTAAAATCACACCCCATAATTAACAACTTAATTACAACCCACTCCCAAAAAGAAAGTTACAAATTTAAAATAAATAAAAAAAGACGCAAGAATTTTGGATGATTAGAATGCTTACAGTGACAGCCTGAAGCACACTTGGGTTTTCCCCCAGGTACTTGACAATCCAAGTCAAGACGCTGGCCGTGGTGTCACGGGCAGCGAAGATGACGCCGATGACGTTGTCGGCGATTTGTTGGTCTGTGAGGCCTTCTTTGTCACCCATGAATGATCCGAGAAGATCCTTATGGTCCTCCTCCTCCCCCTGCATCCTTTGCCTCCTTTTAGATATAATTTTGGCCAAGATCTGAGCAAGCTCCTTCCTTGCTTTCATTGATTTGTGAAACAGTGTGCCTGGAAGATTAATGGGCATTGAATTGTAACCCTTCTCAAGAATGTAGTAGCACCTGTTCAGATCCTCTCTGTACAGAATCTCATCCTTTCCAAATATAGAAAGGAGTGCAACATTGAATGTGAACTGCACCACCAACAATTGACTGATCAGTACAACAACTTAATATTATATCAACCAAAAATCACTCACTACATGAAAATGTTCTCTTGCCACGCTGTCAATCCTGTCAGACTAATCGAGGTGACTGTCAATCTCGTCGGACTAATCACCTCGATTTTTGCCTTGCGTAGATACACAGCCTGACAGCATAAATTTTGCAAGAGAACATTACCGGGCTGTAATATTTACAGCTCTTCTAATTCGAATTCTCTCTTTTTTGTTTTGCTCTGTTGAGAGAGTGGGGGCGTGGCAGTAACAACTCACCTTTTTCATTTCTTGGAAGGTGTTGATCAAGCGGCCTTGGCAGGACTTGAGAGAGTCTTTGGCAATGGATTCAATGCCAGGGACGATACTTCTGACGGCTTCCGGCATGAAGGCACGAAGGACAAGCTTTCTCAATTTGGCATGGTAATCTCCTTGGTGGAAAAAGATGGCTTCTTTCCCCAACATCCTCTCTTTGCTTGCCGGAAAAGTTGGCTTGAACAGATGGGCTCGAGAAAGCACGAATTTCGCCGCTTCCGGGCTCGAAATCATCACACACGGACAACCCAAGATGTGGGTTTTGAAGATTGACCCAAACCTATTAATCAAAACATATCATTAGTACAAAAAATCAACTAGCTAGTCACTCAATTTAGCCAAAAACCCAAGATGTGAATTAAATGAGTTATTAACTTATTACCTCTTTTGTTTTGAGGCAAAGAAGACATTTGGGTTTTGAGAGTAGAGTTGGAAGGTTTCTCCAATGTAAGGCCAGCCCAAGGAACCCGGCGGAAGTGGGATTTTCCGGCGATTCGGAGTGAAGAGCTTGGTGATGAGGGAATTGATGACAAAGAGGAATAAAACAACAAAGGCAAAGATGCAAAACATGGAGTTTATGAGATTCAACTCCATTATTTTGAATTGAATTGTAGTAAAACTAACTGACTAGTGATAAACTAGTAGGAAGGGGAAGGGGAAGGGGAAGGGGAAGAAAACAACTAGTTGTGTTGTGAAGAAAACAAGTGTAGTGGGAGTATTTATAGAGTATTGGGAGAGGAAGAAGGGAGGAACAGAGAAGGTGTGTGTGCTCCTTTCAATTACAGCTCGAATCCCACACACGGAATCTCCCTCCAGCTCATTCATACGCTTTCACTTGTTTTACTATATATTTTTACTCGCTCCTTTCTTTCTTTCTTTCTTTATTTTTAGTTGTAGGGAACCGAGAAGTTGGTCTACTAGAAAATAAGTAAGGGAGCTGATATTTGTATTCCCTTATTACTATTTGTACTCTCATTTTATTATGCAATTTAATTTTTAAATAGGAAGTACAAATAGTAGTTTGATAAGAAAAGATGGTCCAAATACTATTTCCCATAAGTAAATGTCTCGAACTTCTAATTTAAGTTCAAACTTTATAAATGTACTTTTTGAAGTCATTAATTTTGTTTCGGCTTCCTGTTTGACTTAATAATCATCTCATATAGTATCAAAACTGTATTGAAAATTGATTAGTCTGCTATTAATGTGTAATGAGATATCAAATACTTCAATGTGTAGGGAAATACCTCTTAAAATATAAGAAAGGTTATATATATATATATATATATATATATGTATATAGAGAGAGAGGGAGAGAGGGAGAGAGGGAGAGCACACGTTTACCGTGCGAATTTCTTCATGTACGAGTTTGAGAACTCTGAACACACACACCTTAATAATTTGGCCCAATGAGTACCCTATATACTTGGGTACTCACTAGTGAGTACCCTATATACTCACTTTAATAATTTGGCCCAATGATATTTTAACACATATTTTATTGTTTTAAAAAATAAAACATATGCTATTTAATTTTTCTTGGGCTTTTAAAAATAAGGAACACATGTCATCTTTTGATTGGGCCAAATCAGAAAGTGAGTATATAAGGTACTCACTAGTGAGTACCCAAGTATTATCCAAGCTTAAATGCGAAAACACCTCTTTCAGCAATACAAAAAGGCAACCTTTATCTCATCCCCTATCATCCGTACTCTTTTGAGATATAATACTATTTGCATTGCATTTACGCACTCATGCTAATTTGTACTTTCCACCAAACCTCCCATGCAGAGATTCTTTTAGTATTCGTTAACTAACTATAAAAAAAAAAAAACTTGTATTATTAGGTATTACGATATGGTAGACAATTGTGATTGATTTATATTTAATTCAACAGTTGATATTAATTAAAAATAATAATAAAAAAGTGATTATATTCAATAATACGAAGTATTAGGATAATACCCAACTAACTACATATCTCTTAGTTTAGGAATTTTTTACAGTGTTTCGAAATATGGTATATTTCAGGTGTTTTAATTGTTAGATCTTTGTTTGAAAATAAAAAATAAAATCTAACAGTTAAAAAGCCCATAACATCTTATAATCCGGAGCACTATAGAATTTTTGCTTAGTTAAATGGCTAGCTCATTACGAGGTGTAGCACACTCCTACCTCTTAGTGTAGATAATATCAAATATATTAAAAAAATGATATTTCTCAAACTAGTTTCAAACCAGATTTCAAATCCAAATCCTCTTTCTTTATTATTAAAAAAAAGAAGTAAGTCCATCTCCAACAACCTGCTTATAAGCTCGCTCTTGCTTTAGTTATTTTAACAAACTAAATCAACTAAATTTTACTCCGAGACACTTAAAAGGCTAGCGATTTTAGCTCAATGAATAGTCCCTCTCTAAATTGAACTTGGAGGAAAGAGATCTTAATAATAAGCTAGACATTAAAAATATTAAAATTATCTTACTATTTCACACGTATTTATAAAATATTTATAGTTGTTGGAAATGATAAGTTAAATTAGCTAGCCAAAACAATTTCCGGACACTATTCACTAGTTAAATTAACAAATGATTAACTACATTTCTCACCCTTTAAGTTTATGGTAATTTTCAATAAAGACTATGAAGTTTCAATTTTCTTATTTTGAACCATAAGGTTTTGAAATTGTATCAATTTATGTCTTTAATCGAATTGATTGTTTGACCATTCATTAAATTGATTACACGATGTGTGTGAGACCCTTATATTGGCTAACGTGTAAGCTACATTTGCACCACATTGACAAAAAAACTCATCAATTTAATTGAGGATTAGATGTTTAAAGTGACAAAAGGTATACATTTATACAAGTTCAAAATCTTAGGGTCCAATGTGAGAAAATTAGAACCATATGACTTATTTTGAAAATCTTCAAACTTTGAGTGTGTAAGATGTAATTAACCTAAAATAAAAAGAAGCTCTTGGGGATGCTCTGACTACATTTTACACCCTTTAGCTTTGAGGTAGTTTTCCAATTAATGTACCATAAGGTTTCAATTTTCTCACATTACACCCTCAAGTTAGAAAATTGTATCAGATTATACTTGTCATTTGTTAGAATGTCTAATCCTTCATCAAATTTATTGGATTTTTTTGTCAATGTAGTGCAAATGTGGCTTGCATAGTAGCCCATATACGAGTTCCACACTTACCATGTCAGTAGTTTAATGAATGATAGAATGATCAATAAGACTAAAGGCATAAATTGATATAATTTCAATACCTTATGGTGCAATATGAGCAATTTTAAATTTTGTGGCCCATTTTGAAAATCACCACAAACCTTAAGGGCGCGAAATGTAGTTAACTCCAATAAAGTAATTTGTCGAAAATAATGGCTCAAAATCAAGTGTGTTGAGCTTGAAAGCATTTTTGGAGGCTCAATTATCATGCAATATAGCGAAAGCAAAGTCTATTTGTGGATTCTCAAGAATCAAGTTTGTAGTCTCAAGTAGAGGTGGTAAATCAACCCATTGGGTTGTTAATGGGTAACCATTAAGACCCATTTAGTTTGATTTCACCTTACACAATCATCACCACTACCAATCTCACTTCTAGATTATGGTGATATCAAATTAAATGGGTCTTAACAGTTGCCCATTAACAACCCAATGGATTGATTTGCCACATCTAGTCTCAAATGTTATGCCACCAAGTAAGGAACCTCTTCTCAACCTGATGGCTAAGAGCATTTTCAAAGGAAATATTAAAATAGGCACATAGACATACAACAGTAAAAAATGGCAGCAAAACTCTCTTCAACCGAGCCTTCAATTTTTTACGTTAAGCTGAGTCAATTGAAGGCATAGCCCTCGGCGTCATTTTTGAAGCTACTGTCAAATTGACTTAATAATTTTTTTAATAGGTTTGATGCAATTCATAATAAATGTTGCTACATTTTAGGTGTGTTACAAGTATTTCATTCGTTGTCTCAATAATTGAACCCCACAAAAAGATGGAAAAAAAAATATGGAATGACATTTTTTATTTAACATATCGGGTGGAACAAAACATTGTACAAATGTCAAATTGCCACATAAGCCATCAAATATCATTTTGATGTTTTAAGTTTGACATCTCCTTTGGAGATGCTTTAAGGAGAACTGATGAGCAATATGACAAACATAAGCCCATAAACAATGAAATCCAACATTTACCGTCTTAGGCTCCAATATCTAATTTGTACCTATAATAGTTAGTTTCAAAGAGAACTGCAATAATCTCTTATTTGAGCCTATAATAGGATGTTTCAAAGAGAATTGATATCTTGTATGACACACTCGCCCTCGATACCCACGTGGATACCGAGTTCATAACGTGTTGGTCGACACTCGAAAGTGACAAAGTTATTTTATGCATGACAACACTTAAATTATATAATTTAAACTGTCAAATAGTTTGCAGAATTTATTACAAATATGCATGAGGTTCATAGCGTAACTAATGTAAGGCAACGAAAATAATTATAAAGTCAAGCTCCTAAATTTTTTCCATAACAGGGATGTATATTATTAAAGAAACTGAATGAAAAATAAACTCTCTCAACGTCACTAGAACGCACTGCTACTAGGTCCTGAAGGAGGCGCAAAAACAGGAAAGTGTGAGCGGACGAAAAACAAAGTTTTTCTAAAGCTCTTTTCTCTTTTCGAATATAGTAACTCCTTGGTTGGAAACCAGTATATATAAAAAAAAAACCATACTACATATATAGCTATCATGTAAAATCTCAACGGGTAAAAGCATAAGTTCATAGTATTTCCTTGTACGAGATAAATTCAAGTAAATCACAAAAATCCAGCTTATCAAGATATAAACCATTTTTCCAAGATATCACGATATATAAATATACAAGAAATATCACAAGGTATATAAGCAATCACCCATGTACATGCTGATGAACCTCCCTCTAACCTTGTACAAGCTCTTTACATTATAATCACTTTGTACTCCTAGTACCACACACATGTAAGCTCTTGCACAATCAATGCGTCACACCCGAGTCCTTACGTTGAGGGACCTTCCCCAATAATCAACACAGAAGTAAAGCAAGCTTGCACTAAGGTATTTACTGGACAATTCTCCTGGAGTACAGTGCGTGTGACCCATACATGTGAGACTTGTCCTACGGCCGTGAGACGATACTAAAACGTAGTGAAAGCGTATCAAGTGTGTGAAAACATAAGTGACGTGAGATTAAATGCATGATCATGCCATATATAAAAAATTAATGTTTCGAATATCATAATATATAAAGCAAGTCTCAATAATGAAACAAGTGAAGGCATGATCATAAAAACATATTCAAAACCATTCATAACTATATATATATATATATATATATATATATATATATATATATAATGTATTCCTAAAAATGTTTCTTCTAGGAATGTTGACTTCAGCTGTTATGTCTTTATTTAACCGTTTCCAATTGATTTGAAAAGGTTTATTTAAGACTAATAGCTGGGGGTTTACTTGAGTTGCTTCAAAATCTGAGGCTGTTGGGGATGTTTGTTCATTATCCTGTGTTTGGTATTGTGGATGTGTGACTTGGGACTGTGTTCTAACTAAATTAATTTTTAAATTGGTTAAGTCATTAATTAAATCTTGTTCTCTATCTATTCTAGATGCTTATGTGGATCCAGAAAAAGAGTTTCTTTCCATATCTGTAAACCTATTTGACTGTGATAACTCGTGCAAACTGACGCTTGACCTCCTACTTGGGGGATTAAAGTTAATTCTAACTGTGCCGTCAAAGTACTGTTCTATGTTATCTAAATTTACTAAGTTATTTTGTAAATTTACCGGTTTACTTTCATTTATTAAACACCAATCTGAGGGCAGATTGACTTCTGACCATTTGATTGTTCGTGGGACACGTATGTTGGCATTTTCTTGATTTGTTTGAATTAAAAGTGTGTGGTCTCTAGGACTTTTGACTAAAGCTTGAAAATTCATGTTCGTGCCAGTGACTTTGTAATAAATTCTGTAAACTAAAGCTAGGGGTTGAACTCCTTCTAAGACTTCATATCCTGAAGTTTTTATGTTTAATGTAAGTGCTTTTAACATATGAGGATCTGAAAGACTGACTGTTAGATCTGGGAAACAATCAAAGTGAATTGGTCCATTGTAAAGACTTGACTCAATCATTCCAAGAACACTATCACTGAAGTTGGTAAAACGTGCTTCTCTGAGACATAAAAGTACTGAGGTGTTAAGACCTTTCCTTGTTAGTGGTTTTACTGCAATTTGAACTAATCCAATATGAATATAATTATGACCGTCTTTTCTATGTGACTTAATTTGTTCAGGTGTAAATAACTGACAAGTTTCATGTTCTTTACTGAAAGCATAAGCCTTTTCTAGCGTTTTTACATGATGTTCACTACGAAATGAAGTTACTGACCATTTTTTCTTATAAATTGACCTACTGGATACCTTAGGGATATTCCAGTCACTACATGATTCTTCTGTACTAAAATCTAATTTTTGTTCTTCATTAACTATATCAGGTATTCTACTCATTGTGTTACTAGAGCTAGTGTTGGCAGTCGAATTAGATCTAAATAATCTACTCATTGTAGATGACTCAAAGTTTATACCAAATAAACTTACCTGGTTTCACTCTCCCTGAATCTATGTTTCTCTCTCTTTCCGCTCATGCACTCCGCTCATACCCTTCCTCGGGAATTACTGTTTAGACACACGCTTTACTGTTTGGTTCGAGAGACAGACACAACAACAAAGGGAGTTAGACAGATAAATTTAACTGGGAATAAACTGAGAAATCAAACACGATTGAATAAGATTACTGAGAAATAACTTGACTAACCACTCACTTGGCTCTGATACCAAATGAGGGCGGAATTACCTTTTTAATGAAGGTTGGGAATTTAAATGAGGGCGGAATTACCTTTTAACTGAAGGTTGGGAATTTACTAAGTAGAATGATCAGAGTGCATAGTAAGATGATAATCAGTTATGATAATTATATATCAATGATAAATACATAAGAAAAATTGAAAATAATCACTATCAGTATTGACTCTCCAAATTAAATATTCAATAAATTGTCTGGCCGTAAGGTTTCTTAAGAAAGGACGAAAGTTTTCTAAAATAAAACTTGAATGCATTTTTAAATTAATGAATGCAAATATATTTGAAATTACTTTTATTGAAAATATTTAAACTTACAAACTTTGACTGTTGTTTGAATTAACAAACAAATGACTGATGCATGAAATGAAATGTGGTGCTCGCAGGCATCCTTCTTGGAATAAAATTACAAGTGTTTGATATAAATTTAATTGACTGTGAGAGTCTTCAGAGAATTTTCGAACTTGGTATTCTTCTGAAAACAAGCTGCCTCAAATGACTGAAGAGTCTGCTTCTTATAGCTAAGGAAAAGAGCTTGAGTGGAGGCAGGATGATTGCCTTTTGACTGATTGGAGAGAGCATCTTTGCTTTCGGTGGAGTGAAAAACTTTTACTGTTGGTTTACACTTTCTTTTACTGTGGATGAACAATGGATTTTGTCTGGATGATTGTTGCTTTTGACTGCTTTTGTGTCTGAATGATGGCTCTTTTTGACCGCTTTTGGAATCACATGTTTTGACTGTAGTTTTCACAGATCGTAAGGATCTTATGAATCTTCGTAATTTGCCCATCTTGTCTTCTGGCTTGGATTTACTGGATGCTGTGTAGAGGCATCTGAGTGGTCTGACTGATCCGAGTCAGTATTGTCTTCTTCTTCGGTATGGAGGGATGCTGCTTCGGCTAGGAGCTGCTGGGCTAAATCTTTGAGTTGTAAGGCTTTATCTCTGCTGACTGGAGTGGATTTTGACTTAACAGATTCTGTGGTTCCTTTTAGTGATGAGGATGGACTAATGTCTTCCAAGTGCTTGGAAGGAGGAGAAGAGGTTGTCTCTTCTTTCTTAGGCTGACTGGATGATGTAAGGAGTGCTGACTTCATAGGCTGGAGTGGGAATTCTTGAATAACTTGGGCAATGATCCTTTCTTGTTTGAAACGATCCCACCATTTTACTGATATGTACTTGTAAATTTCTCTAGTAGAAGTTTCATAATGCCATTTGAGAATCCATGGCACTTTATATTTAGCCATAAAAAGAGCTAATAAAGCAATTTGATAATTAAATCTGGTTCTATCAAACTGTGGCTGAAAATGTGTGTTGAGGATTTGCATGAGTGACTGTGGGAGGATGACTGAGGTTGGACCATGAGTAGTCCACCATTGTGGGAATCATGCTGGAAAGTTTAATCTGAATTTACTGTCAAAAGAGATGAACCAAGAGTGGCTGAAATCTTCTGTTTGATGCAAGAAAATATTAGTCCATGCATTAATATAATCAAAGTAATTATAATTAATGTTTGGTAACTGGACATTTCGAGAATGCAATTGCTTGTGACTATAAAGGGGCATGCCCCAATCTGACTCTGTAAGGAAACGTCCTATGTGTAAGAAGTGGTAAAGGAGTTTTACCGGGGGATGGGAAGAGTAAATTGGTTTTATGAAAATTGACTCTGTTTCACTAAGAATTGCCTGATAATATTTGAGACTTTTATATGACTCAGTGGGAATAAAGTGGAAATTAGGAGGAAGGTAATGTTTGACTATTTTTTCTGGGGATTGCTCCTTAGAGATGGTGGAAGGGATACTGAAAATGTATTCGGCTTGTGATTTTTTCATGTAAGGGGATGACTTTGGATAAAGAAAACCAGGTGACTGAGGAGGAACTTGACTGTCTGCAAATGGGTCGAAAGGGTTGGCTAAAGCCTGTTGGTAGGAATTTGACTGGTAGTTTGGTCTATAAGAACCGACTGTGGATCCTAAAGGAATGAACCTATTGGTCATGGCTAATGCTGAAGATGGATTGACTGACGAACTTGGGCTTGACTTTTTTTTTACTGGAGGTAGTGTGGCGGGAAGTCTCCTTCTGTCCGCCATTTTTGCCCTGCAGGAATTCTCTGGTTAGAAAATCTGGAATGCAATTATGAATGCCTTTGATGTACTCAATGTCAAAATAAAAAATGCTTAAAATTGACTGCCATCGTGCAAAAATCTGTTTTGATGCAATGTTCTGGATATCTTTTTTCAAAACATGTTTTGTAGACTTACAATCGACTCTTACTAAAAACTTTTGATTTAATAAATCATCTTGAAATTTACTAATGCATAATACAATAGATAAAATTTCTTTTTTTATAGTACTATAGTTACTTTGGGCTGAATTCCAAACACCAAAATGAAAACAAACGATTTGTTCCCTGGATCCTGGAGGAATTGACTGTTTGAGAATACCACCGAAACCAAAATCGGAGGCGTCTGTTTCTACAATTTTGAATGATCTTGGAGTTGGAATGCCAAGACAAGGAAGTGTCTTAACATGAGATTTGATCTGTTTGACTATGGCTGTGTGCTTACTGGACCAAGGTGCGGGTGACTCTTTTAGCCTGTCAAACAAAAGCTTACACTACTGCCTAAGGTTAGGATAAAATTCTGCTACGTAATTTAAAGATCCTAAAAAGCGTTGTAATTGGGTTTTATCTGTAATTTCATCTGGAAATTTGTCAGCGAACTGGATTACTCGATCTATCGGTTGGATAGTTGACTGAAAGATGTTGTAACCAAGAAATCTAACCTTTGACTGAAAAAGTTTGATCTTAGCTGCAAAAACAACTAGACCGTTAGACTTAATAATTCTGGAAAACATGTGAAGGTGTTTCCAATGTTCATCAATTGGCTTAGAGTAGATCAAAACATCATCAATATAAACAATTGTAAAGTGACTATATTGATTAAATATTTCATTCATGATATTCTGAAATTCACTAGGTGCATTCTTAAGCCCAAAGGGCATTACATTCCACTCATAGTGACCAAAAGGAGTAACAAATGTAGTTTTATACTTATCATCTTCATGTATTTGGATTTGCTAGAATCCTGACTTCATATCAAATTTACTAAAAACTACTGCTTGACTCAGTCGTTTAATTAAATCGCGTTTATTTGGAATTGGATACACAATCCATTCCAGTACCTCGTTGAGAGGTTTGTAATTGATTACTAATCTCGGAACTCCTCTTTCCAGCTCAACACTCTTCTGAACATAAAAGGCTGGACAAGACCAAGACGACTTACTTTTTCTAATGATTCCTTTACTAAGTAAATCATGAATTTCTTTTTTACAAAATTCCATGATTTCGTGACTCATTTGGATTGGACGTGCTTTAATGGGAATTTTACTTTCACTAAAATCTTTAATGTAGGGTAATTTGACTATATGATGTTTTCTATGCCAAAAAGCATTAGGAATGTCGGAACAAATTTCTTTAATTAATTTTTCTTGAAAACATGAAATACTGTCTAATAAGGATTTACTGGAAAGTTGTTCTTCAATTCTTTTGTAATTAATTTCTTCTTTAAGAAATCGAATTTGATGTGACTTTTGGTTTATCAAATTAATTGTTTTTGAAATACTGTCTTTTTGTAAAAGCTTTAGATTTTTTAAATCTGTTTCTGTGCAGAAATTGAACTTGACTTTTTGACCTAGCATGCTTGTAGAAATGCAATTATGATGGACTTCGAAAGGATAAAGAAGTGCAATGAATGGCAAACCTAATATGACTGGATCTAAAATGTTTTTGATTAAAACAAATGGGGTTTTAATGCAAACTGAGTTTTGACAAACATGTGCCTTTGGTATTTCGTATTTCAAATGCATGGGTGACTTATTAGCTGCACTAAGAACTTCATTTGACTTATGAAAATATTTAGTAGGAATTAAACCTTCTTGGATGCAATTTAAATCAGCACCTGAATCAATCAATGCAATGGTTTCAAGTTGAAAATCATCAATAATTATTTTTACTTTAGAATACCATTTCTGAATTTTAATTTTACTTAATAATCCTAAAATTAATTTATGAGTTGGTTCTTCGGGCTCAGGGTCCTGTTCTTCTTCCCTAATGGTTTGTGTGTGTATATTACTAAGGTGTGATCTAATCTCTATATTTTCTGATTTTAATAAACCTATTTCTTCTTTGATTTTATTTACTTCTCTTTGTAAATCTCTAACTGTAATTTGTTTTTTAGGTTTACTAAATCGTTCTAAGGTTGAACTGAGACAAATTTTTGGGTTTGTCTGTGACTGACTTGTACTGGTGTCTTCCTGGGTAACTAGTTTCTTAAGTTTTTTAAGATAGAATTGTTTTAACTCAGGGTCTTCTACTTTACTAATTAATTCTATAAGGAGATCTTCCTGTTCTTCTTTTTACTAAGTACTGATATGGTTTTACAGCATCCATCAGTACATCCTATCTTAACTCTTGGTGAAGACGGGGTTGTGGAGGTTTGACTAGAATCTAAACTAAAATCTGAGTTTTCTTCATATTGACTTTGGTCTGTGTCTCTTAACTCTAAAACCTGGATTATCTGATTTCTCTCTTCCTCAGAGATCTTCAGTTGATTAATAGTTTTTCTGACTGTACATTTATTGGCATAATGCTCAAACTTACTACATTTATAACATTTTCCTTTTTGATCATCATTTTTTGACTGAAATTTATTTGAAAAAGTCTTTTTCCATTTACTGGGTTTTGGTTTTTCATAAAACTTATCAGGTTCAAACCTTCTGTTTTTAAACCTATGTTTACTGCGTTTATAATTTGGGTATTTACTCTAATGCCTAAAATCTGTAACTTTCTTTTTACTGGATGGGGCAATTGGAGACAACCCATATTGTTCACAAAAAGTTCCTAACTCATACTTTGCAATTGACTTATCTTGATTAACTTGTTTAGTTATTTTCATATCAATACACATTTTCAATCCTTCCTTCTGGATAATATTGATGATATTCCCATAAGTAAGAGTTGAATATGGTATGACACCATCTTCATTGACTAAGACTTGTCTAATTTTGTGTGCGAAAAGATTTGGTAAACCATTTATAAATTTTTCTTTCCAAAATGGTGGATTACTATCTTCTCTTAACATGACTCTAGACATAAAAATATCTTTATACCAACGGAAATCACTGAGTGTAGGACAACGTAAATTACTGAGTTGATCATGTATTCTAGAAGTTACATTACTAGGTGTACCAATGAAATGTTCAATAATTGTAAAAAACAAAGTATTCACTGCATCAAAGATTCCTCTTCCAATGTTTTCATCAAAAATTGGAATACCTTCTACATCTTTTTTTACTGCATTTCTAATTTCATTTTTAGAAAGTTCTGTGAGATGTTTTTCCCACCAGGAATGTAACATACCTGTGAAACCTGTGACTAAAAGATCAACAACCTGTATTTGACTAAGATTATGATTAGTAATATAACTATTAGCAACCATAGACATATGTTGTAATTTGTTAAGTAATTCTTGTTCAGACAATCCATCAATATTCCATTCATACAATTTATCAGACGAAACAGAGAATTGACTTTGAAAATTTCTTTCTTCAAACTGGATATCTGGCGGAGTTGGCCTTGGATACCAGTTTTTTACTAGACTTGTGGGGTTGACTTTCTTATTGGTGATTCGTTTTAATTCTAAACCTTGAAAGGCTTCTTCAATCTGTTGGATCCAATTAGCTTCACTATCCTGGATTGAACTAGTTTTTGACTGGGTTTCTACTGTTACTTCTTCATTTTTTAGAACACTAACTGTTCTTTCACTTTTTAACTCATGTAACATTTGATCTATTTTTTTACTAGTGGAAATGACCAGTAAAGTTGTGGTTTTACTAGACGTGGCATCTGGAAAGTTAACTAAAGGTTTTTCTTTTACTGCTAACTTTGGCTATACTAACTGGTCTATTTTGACTTCTATTTTGTCTAACTGTTTGCCTAACGTGTGTAGACTTTGGTTTGTGAAGTTGTTTTGTTCTATAACTGGTTTTAATCCACTATCTTCTTTTGGAAGTTTAAATGGAGAAGCCAATATTTGTGTATTGGATGAAGTAATTATTATATTTTCTAGAGGAGGATGACTAGATGAAGTGATTGTTTTATCTTGTTTGACCCAGTTTTTTTTTGTGATTACTTCGAGCCGTTTATCAGATACATAGTATTCTTCAACATAATCAAAGAAAAATACTTCAAATCTGTGTAAATTCATAAAATGTTATATATATATATATATATTCATATATAAACTAGGATAAAAACAATGTCCACTCACAGATACTTGGGAGTGTATTCCTTTTGGGTGTCGTGCTCCTCGAAGCGTCTAGACGAGTGTTGCCTAAATATTAGTAAGAAAATAAATTAAAAATATTTCTCAAAAATAAAATAAGGCCCCCCCCCCCCCTAACTAAAAGAGTTTAAAATACTATTGTTTATAGGAAAAACGGGCTCAAAAAATGATTCTCGAAGTTTGAAAATGTATCCACCACCTTGCACCGCTGCAAGTGCCGTCGTGCGTTGCCGCACGGGCCGTCAAAAGGCCACACGGGCCCTCACGCACAAACAGTTGCTTGCCATGCGCCCCCACGCGCGGCCACGCGCTGGTTAAGGGTCGACTACACACGCTATTAAAGTTAATGGCGTCCCGTTAACTTTAACGGAAGATTCCAAACTACTAACGGAATATTCTAACGGCGTTAGAGAATATTCTGTTTAACGCTATTAGTCAGTTAACGAAATATACCTTGGAACTAACGGAATATGTTGACGCTGTCAGGAATATTCCTCTTCCAGAATTTGGAAAAATTGGCTAGAAAATTCTTGATTTTCTAGAGCTTCGAAACTAGGTCAAAACTCAACCAAATTTCACGATTTTTATATCAAAATGAAGGTATTGAAGAGAGGATTTCAATCATACCAATTGGAAGTCAAAAATATGATTGGAGGTAGCCTGAAATTTGCTAGAAAGAGCTATGGAAACGTCCTCTTCGTTTTGTGTCAAAATGGCACCAAACGTCATGTATTTTATATCATTTTGAACCTACTCAATGAGATAAAGCTAATGGTATTAATCTCGAGCCTTACCTAGGTCGGAATCGATGGGAAGCTTGCCGGAAAATTTTTGTCTCACCGCAGGTCTCGGTTTGGTCGTTTGGGTTCGAGTTTGACAATTCTAAGGCTAGGGTTGTGTTCAGAGAAGTGAGGCGATCACAATGGATGTGGTTGTGGGTTGTGGTTCGATAGAAATTCAACCGTCCCGAGTTTGTGGGATTCATTGTGTGTGGATTTTTGCCGAAGTAAAGAGAGATGAGGATCAGGGAGAATGGCTGCGGGAAAGGGAGAGAATATCTGGGTCAGAATGTTGGAAGTATGCCCACAAAGCCACTCATTTGATGTAATAGCTTTTGGAATACTTATTGTATTAAACTATTATTTGTTTAATAAAGGGCAAAGCTTATTGTTAATCACTATTTATTGTATCATGTGTTTAATCAATAAGAGAATCCAAGGAATGTATTTGATCTAAGAGAGAGAATGAGACCTCTCTCTTATGTTCATTCCTAAAATGTTCCTAGCCATAGGATTGTCAATTGGGCATTGACAATCCGCTAAGGTTAGTATGTGTTATGTTGACTCAATTGTTGAGTATGACTAGTCTCAAGTCATTTAGTGTTGGACACTAAGACAAACACATAGGTGCTCAAAAGGTAATTGAGTACACTGAACGACGATCAATAAGAGTTCGTACATACATGTCATGTAAGAACTTCTAGGTTGCAATATGCAAAGTAGTCCTTTGACCTGAGGCACTATCGATGTCTAATGATTGGATCCTTGATCTTTGATCATGTCAAAGGCATTCCATTGCGAGTGTCCCCGGCATTGTTGGGGTCAAGCTATCTAGTCATGTAGGCATATGAGTGCACAACAAGGGATCTCTAACCTTCCATGGTGGAAGGAGAATACTCTGAGATATGGTTCGAAAGTCTTTGGCCAAAGCACATGAATATGACTTAGGAAATTTGTTTCAAATCATATTCAATTGAATCATATAGAAGAGAATCACATTGGATAGTAGACATGAAAATAACTATCACTCAAACAATGTGATTAGGAGTATTGTATTAGAGAAGAACTGTATTGCATTGTAATTGCAACTGGATAGGTTCTCCAACCACTTCTACTTAGCTTGGGTAGCCATGACATACTGCTAGGTAGGGGTCATCATTTAGCCCAGAAGCCCATGGGTCGGTGGGGGCCCGCCTGGCCCAAAGAGAAAAAGCCCGGCCCGGCCCACCACCAGGCCCAGGTCGGCCCAGCCCATCGATTAGTAGGCTAGGCTTGGGTTAGGAGTTTTGAAGCCCGGCCTGGCCCATAGGCCCGGCCCACGTAGGCCCACATAGGCCCAGCTCGGCCTACCCAGGAAAGCCCAGCCCACAGGCCCGCCTATCAATTTTTTTGCAGATACATCATACATGTTTATTTACATCTTGGAACTTGGATTCTTGTTTACTGAGTTGTTGGATGACTGACAGGCTTCCCAAAAAAAATTGGACCGTTTAATTATTACCGTTGAATGGCCCATCTATAATAGAGGCAGTCTTGCTGTCTTGGCAGACACAAGTATATGAGAGCTTGTGATGGAGAGGCTGAGGTTGAATCCGATAATGAGACAATTGAAGTTGAAGCCAATACTATATGAGAGCTGCATTTTTTGTATTTTGGAGTTTCATAAGTTGAAGACAATATGTTTTGAGCTTTTTATAATTTGAAGATACTTCTATTTCATATTTTAATATGATTTTTTCTAGATTTTTTTTATTATATTTTTTTGTCTTCAGCCCGTTTAGGCCCAGCCCAACTGGGCTAGTTCGGCCCGGCCTGCCAAGCCCACAAAAGCCCGGCCCATGAGCTGGGCTTGGGTTTTAATATTTTCATAAAAGCCCGGCCCAGCCCGGCCCATATTTTTTGTTATTATAATTGAAGCCCAGCCCGGCCCAGCCCAAGCTTAGTATTTTTGGGCCGGGTTGGCCCGGCCCGGCCCATTGCCGACCTCTACTGCTAGGTGTCACTCATGGTTTGTGGAAGCCTAGAGGATTAGCAAACACTAATCTTCAACAAAGGGAGAATTGAAATGTGGTTTCAATTCACAATCGATCGTTAAGAGTAACAATCGCCCACTGCCTCGCTAATTGGAACCTAATGGATCGCACACCGAATAAGGATGAATGTGAAGACATGAAGGAATGGATAAGCAATTAAATTGTTTAATTGAGAATTGTCAAGATTAATTAATTAGTTAATTAATTATACGAAAGGTTCGTATTGGGCTTTTATGTTGGTTTTGGGCTTCGGGACCCAAAAGGGTTTTTGGTCCACAAGGCCCATTGAGTTTAGGTTGTATGACAACTAAAACTAAATGGAAATTAGCCCCAAACAAAAGTCCTAGCCGGCCTAAATGTGAGTGGTGGCAAACTTGAGTTAATTGCAAGTTTGCCACTCACATGTGATAGGGTATAAAGGCAACTTTATAGCCAAAATCATTAAGGGGTTTTTCTTGGTGAAATTGAGTTGATTTTTCTCTCTCAATTTCTTCAAGGGAGGCCGGCCACTTAGAGTGCAAAGGGCTAGCAATCTCTTGCACCTAAGTCATCCATCTTTCTTCACACCACATCCTTGGTGAAGAGACTTAGAGACACTAAATTTTTGGTGTTCAAGGAGAACCGATCCTCCCAAAATCACAAGGAGATTACATGGAGCAAGGAGATGACTTGAAGGCCCTCCACATGGGTGAATCTCTTGTGCAAACAAGAATGAGCTTCAAGGGTAATGAATCTCAAATCTCCCCTCTCTTTAATTTAGTTAAAGAGTCATTTGGTTCACCATATTCTAGGCTTTGAAAGTCATGGGTTTTATGAATTGTTTTGAATGCATGCCTACTTTAATTGTTATTAGTTTGCATGAGTATTCAAATGTTCTTGAATTGTTCTTAGCTAGGACAAATTTTTTCCTTCACAGAACCCCACTCAAAGTAAACCCTAATAGAAAATACTACCGTGAAATTACTAAAATGCCTTTGAACTTTAAAGTCCCATAGAATGTTCATTTTAGCTTCAAATTATGCTCCACTTGCGCCCACGCATTTGTATTGACGAGTACTATAAGGATAAGCCAAAAGAATAATTGATACTTGTCATGACGACAAAGTCAACAAAATTCAACACTTACCATCTAGGGGTATTTTGGTAATTTCACAACTATGCGCAAAAATTTACATGGAAAAATTAGGAACGGGTTGTAACATTGTAAGTGAAGGAATTTCATGACTTTATGATGTGGGTCAACACTCCACATTCTCATATGCTCCTCACATTTACGAGGCTCAAGTCAAACACGTGGACAACACATATTGGTGATGAACTTGGAGCCCGGCTATTGGGCTTTTGTAAGAACCAGTATTTTACTATATATTGAATTATTTTCACATACTTATATATATACAAACACACGGTTTTCTTATTATTCAGTTTCACTATTTTATTTTAGTATGATTTGCAATAAAACCTTGTTCCTTAGATAACTTCCGTCTTCTCTTCTTTGGTTGACTCACCCTTTAAGTTTACCATGAGCTATAAGTAAGAATTCAAGCAGGAGCTGGCATGTTGTTTCCATGCAAACTGGAGGTGTCAATCCTAGTTTTAGGAGGTGGCATCATTTTGAACACCCTTAACTACTGTCATATTTGGCAAGAGAGTAGAGTGCTTAATAAGCACCCTACATGACCTAGACGTGGAGATAGTTGTAGTCGTGGCACAATCCATCACATTAGTCTAGTAAGTTATAGACCTAGTTTGTGGCAAATCCTCATTCAAATATCTATCTATATATGTATTTAATTAATATATTTACTTACTCCTTAAGTCTTATAGCCGTCATATAGCCCTATAAATAGGGAGCTCTAGTTCACTTCTCCAAACATGAACGTAGATGAAATCGCACGCAATGCATGCAAGTGATATTACGTAGAGATTGGTCTGTGTAGAGAAAGAGAAAGAGAAAGAGAAAGAGAAAGATGGAGCTAGGGTTTGATGCATGGGGATCCGTAGATGGATTGTCTTGCCGAGGTTTTAGCTATCGATTGAGGTGAGTGGTCTATGTAATATGTTCAAAATATTCTTATTTTCCAATAACATGAAAACCACGAGCTATCGTGGGTTTTGATCTATTTACAAATATCTCTCTATTTTTAAGTCAAGCATGTTTGATTTCGTGTAATTGCTTTCGATGCGTATATATACATTTGGGTGGAATTACTTGAGATTGTTCATGGAGCATGAGATCTTCAGTGTTGGGTTATCCGAGAGATAAATGTAAGGTACACGGGGACATTAAGGCAGAATGGTCAATTTAGGGGTCACGTGATGAGCTACATATTATGAAGGATAATTAACATGTGAAGGGATGATGTGATGTGAAGTTACGTGGATAAAGGCTTTGATATTATTATCATATTTTATAGTGTGGGTAAAACACCACGCTTGATTGGCATATTATATATTCTACTCATTGTGCGACGGTGGTTGTTGCTCTCCCCTCACCTTTTTATTTTACAAATGAGTTATTTGGCAAGACAAGGGCTAGACGAGTTGGGTTTGTGTTAGACGATAAAGTGAGAATTTTATTTATTTTTCTGTACACCTGTAAGGAATTTCGGATTATATATATATAAGAGTGGAAATTTTTATTTTCAACCTGTATTCCATTCAATTTCGTTTTTGTTTTAATTTTTATCTCGCGCACTGGGTGCGAAGTTATTTTTTTCACCGACCCCGAGTCTAGAGTATGATAGCTTTACTCATGGGTAAGCTACTATGATACCATAAAAGAAGTTGATTGTCGTATTTTGCTTCTAATTAGCATTTTTATAGCAACACGGTGTGAGATAGTTTATAAATAAACAAGCATATGTTGATATCCATCACTATGAAATATGGTCAAGATCTCAATGGACATGGACGATAATTTGGAGGAAAATAAAAAAGAAAAAACACAGATTTTGATAAGTAATTGTTGGAGAATAGAATTCCACATCGATCATGTAACAAAATAATATATAATTATTATATGAGAGTTTTCACCTTTAATATCACTGAGGCTTTTTGTATTAAAATTCAACACCTAGTAATAGGTGGTTAAGTTGGGACAATATCGGTGATATTGGCTGTGGACCATGTTGGACCTGCAAAGTTTTATCATGGTATTAGAGCAGACTATTCTTTCAAAATGTCTTAGGCTAGAGTTACTGGGCTCGAATTTGCTTTCTTAAGTTCGGCTATCGAAAAATTGTGCTAGCTCCAGCTTAAGAGAATTGACTGAATGACTGTGCCTTCGAAAAGATTAGTGTTGGCTCCGGTGACTGAATATTGATTGAGAAGACTGAGCCTTCGAAAAGATTGATGTTGGCTGAGACTAAATACCAACCTACCGGGCTCTCGAAAAGATTGGCATTAGCCCTAGTATAATGACTTGACCAGTTTCCGATGTGAGAATTGGTTTCCCTTGTGACTCCGTGTGAGAGGCTACTCAAAAGGGGGCGTGTTGGAGAATAGGATATCACATAGGGCATATGACAAAATAATATATGAGAGATTTCACCCATAATATCACCAAGGTCTTTTGTGATAAATAAAACACACACTTAATAATAGATGGTTAAGTTATGAAAATATGAATACTATTGGTGGTGAACCATGTTAGACTTGAAAAGTTTGCCTAAATGCTCTAACTTGTAAGGTTGTTGCTTGGTTTTGCTCCCACGTACGTCCGCCAAGAATATAGATAAGTTAACATATTGACAAAGATTTTATAAGATATACAACATAACAAGGCAAACATAACATATTGAGGCTTTCCTCTTAAATGCTTCAAAGTTGAGTTCCGATCTCTTTAGCTGCTTATGATCTCATCTCACTCGAAAAAAACTAAGGATCTGTCTTATTTGAGGTTCTCTTGGACTCCAAGGTCGATGAAAATTGTGATTACTTATCGTTTGATGTTAACTTAACAGTAAATGGTTATTTAACTTTTGTTGTTATATTGTCTTCTACCATGAGATTAAGATCGAACGGTGGGTGACCACAATTTCCATAAATGCTTGGGTTGTTTTTCTCAATGTTCACTTTAGTTTTGTTAGGAACACCATGTTGAACATTCTAGAAATATAAAAGCATTTCGAATAAATTTTTAATGAGTTATTTACTTTTTTCTATTTTTTTTTCTTCCTAAAGTTTTGTCTAAACAGATAAAAGTTCGTTTTGAATTTTTAGCACAATCCATATATTCGAAATAGGTCCAAAATTTAATTGAATAGATGTAGCTTGCCAAGGTAGTAGGGGTCTGCTTCTCATTGATCAGTAGGTTTCACTCTTTAGCCTTTGAAGGCTCTTCGTGAATATTTTGGTATTTGATACATGATCAGGCGTGCCACTATTGGCTCCTACCAATACAATGTTAAGTTGCCTGTTAAGGACTTTTGATTGTTTCTTGATGTTATAATGTTACAGCCCATCTCAGAATTTATAGTATTTTATTTCCCAAAGGTGTGAAACAACCAAAATGCTCTTGGTTGGGCAGTAGTTGACTTTTGTTGACTTTCGTGTCATGCAGCATACAACTTATATCTTAGCTTTTTATTGTTGAACTCGTCGATACGAACGCGAGGACACGAACGGAACGAAATTTGGAGTTGGAACGAAGATTTTGCGGAACATTAAGTTCAAGGGCATTCTTGTAATTTTCACGAGAGTAGTATTTTGTTGTCTGAGCTTAGGGTTCAGTGGGACCCACCCACTTTCTACCTTCGCTCATTCTTACCCTCACTCTGCAAATTATCTTATTTTCTCTCCCTCTCTCTCGTGTTTTCTTCCCTGACCGACAAACACAAACCTCTACGGCGGAGCCGCCATTCCCCCGAAAATCACACCACCCAACCACCACCATTAGAACCCTTTCCTTGCCACGGACCCATTCTGGGCTTTTATTTCATGAAACTCTAACCCCTTACACCAATTCGAAGAACTCCGGCAAGGAGAAAACTTCCCGACGATATTAGCCACAATCAGCTTTGAGGTGACCACCAATCGACTCCTCATGAGTCGTAGATCATTAACCAAGCTCTGCATGTGCGATTTCATCTCGAAAATTGAAATTGGGAAACAGTCACTTTTTGAGCCGAGGCTTTCGAGCCATTTTTCAGCCACCTTTTGACCTTCAATTAGGTAAAATCGAGTTCCTCGTCTTCCTAGCTTCATTTTGACATATTGTACGTTGAAAATGGTTAAGTATTGACATATTTTCCGGCCACTAAGTTTTGAAATTTTCCAACGAAAAACTCAGATTCCGGCGTGATTTCGACTAGAAGATGGCAGCCGGAAGTTGGACCAGGTCCAAACTTGAGCAAACCCTGTTCAGATCAAGTTGGACCGAATCCACTGGCGCGTGGTGGCCATCCACTGGTGCGTGGCAGCTCATGACGGCGCGTGGGACTTAACGACGGTGCGTGGAGCCACGTGCGGTGGCGCTTGGCTGCTCGCGGTGGCGTAATTGGGTTTTCAGACACTCAAACTCTTAATTTGAGTTCCGGTTTTCGTATTCTTCTTAGTTTACGGTTCGTTTACTAAATGTGGTTGTTTTACTTTAGGAGTGACAACTCGAGGACTACGGATATCGTACAAGTAAAGGAATTACAACTACGGTCACTGTGAGTGGGCTTTTCTTTCAAAAATTATATTCTATGTTTGTGGAACGACTTTTACGTTATGCTTGGTTATCTTACTTGGTTTTAGAAATTCAAATGTTTTAGTGAATTATCAGTATTTTCGACTTACAGTATTTGTGAATACCACTTTAGAACGTTTTACTACTAACCTTACTTTAAAAACGATATGTTTTATGCGTTACCCCATTTTGTGATACAAGATTTGAATTATTACCCATGGCATGTTTTATTTTATACACCCGCTCATTTAGGATTGCTTACACTGTGTCTATAGTACTGTCCAGGGCCAGAACCAACTTCACGTCTATGTTCACATTGCACCGACACGCTCACTTTGGATCCATCGTTGGTGCCAGCCTGTTCTAGTTGTTTTTACTTCTAGAACTCATTGTGATGCGCTTAGCGCTAGCTTCACGTGTAAGTAGTACTTGAGCGTAGATTATTACACCTAACCTGTTCATGGCAGAATATCTCTGCATGAGCTCATATGTCTGCATTACCTACTGAGTTTATTTGTGATTTTGTGATTTACATGCTTTCACTGATGCCATGGAACTTCGAGTTACTTTTTGGACTTCACTTGTTGAATTCAAAGTGTTGGTTTCTACTGAAAGATTTTATATTGCAGTTTTATGGTTATTTACCCGTTTTGGAAAATAATTTACTTTTCCACTTTTACGCTGATTTTCATACTTATTATGCAGTATGGTTTTGAGAATTATTACGGGTTTTTACAGCGAGGGGTTACAACTTTCGGAAATGCAAAGTTTTAGAAAATTATTGTTTTTGCCCACTCACACTTTTATATTTTGCGCCCCTCCAAGTTTTAGTAGGCTTTGGAGCTCTTGACGTCGGGACACGGTGACATGGTTCCCTCTTCAATGTAGGGAATCTGTCTTAGTAACTGTAGTTACTTTAGTACTTTCTATCCTGTAAAGTTAGTTACTCTGCTATTATTTTATTGGTTCACACACACTTCTGCGCACTCAAACTTTACTTTATTCAAACTTCCTTTTAGTACTTTAAATTACACTTCTTCCTTCAAATGGCTCTCGTCACTCTTTCGAAGTGTCAACCATCACACTTCAATTTTTGGGTGCCCACCTGGACATTCGGATCGGGGTGTGTCATATACCAAAAACTACTAAGATGAGTTTTGATTAAAACCGGTTATGATCAAACACTCCACTTCAGTCATTTACAAAGAAAGTAAAGACGGTAAGTAATAAAAGCAATAAAAACTGAAAGTAAAGACAGTAAGTAATGAAAGTGATAAAAACTGAAAGTAAAGGCAGTAAAACTAATACTGAAATTGTTTTATATTGTGAAACAAACAAATTACATACATATATGAACTTGATACAATCAATGAAACTTCTATCGGATTGGATAGGAAGTCATTGAATTGGAATACAAGATGCTTCCTTATAAAAGGGTAACAACCAAAGACATAAACTGTCTTTAGGGTTGGTAAATCGATACTACGCAATGGGTTCTGGTAGCAGAGCTATTTAACTAGTCTTAGCATTTTGAATAAAACGACGCTAGAGTTCTAAGGTTCTTGGTTTCAAAGTCACAAGTTGCATAAGGAGTGTGAATGAAACAAGTAAAGGCATACAGTTTTGACTTGAAAGCTTTGTTGTTTGTTTTTGGTTGAATGATTTGAGTGTCTCTATCTCTGCATTCTTTACTTGTATTTATAGATTCAGTCCCTCTTCCTTGATTGAGCACAATGCAGTAAGTTGGAGCCAACTTGGTAATTTCTTTCCAAAAAGTAATTGTTTGGAAAGAAAGAATTATCAATATATCTAGGATTTTACCTGATATTAACAATACTCGTGCAGTGGTTTTGCTTAAGTTCAAAGATCCTCTGTCAAATTCACTCAAGCAACCACCCCAACATTAAATGTAATTCGGTTATGATGAGCTGTCCAAGTGACCGCTTGATAAGTCAAAAGTTTTTTTTGGGCCTTTTAGCCCATTTTGTAGGAAAAGATCCTGAAAAATGCCTAAAACTCCTCAACAACTTGCACTAAACTTTTCATCAGTCCCAATATTTATTTTTGATGTAAACACTCGAGGGATATATATATATATGTGTGTGTATGTATGTATATGTGTGTGTGTGTATATATATATATGTATTATATATATATATGCATGGCAACGCTACATAAATGATATGTGACACTTCTTGCAAATTAAGTTTGGGAGGATAGGGTAGAGGTGACCAGGTGTCCAGTGTATCCATACAATAGTACAAACGTCCCATAAATATGTGAGCTAAGGGAAGAATTCCATCCAAGAAAAAGTCAAGGGTTGATCGATGCCAACTTTGTACATTAATGAAGGGAAAAGTAAAAGAATGGTCACCAACATAAAAGTTTGTAGCTGACGGGGGAAAATAGAAGTAAAGTTTGAAAGTCATATATAGTTAAGGAAGGCATGCTGCCATAAGTCATATATCCACGCGTCTCAAGCAAACAAAGGCCACAACACATGTTTTGTTTTTCTTTGAATGGAATTGGAAGACTCGTAAGGAAGGAAGGTTAGATACCTTTGACAGGTTCATAATATTTGAATAGGATTTATACCTATATATTCAAGTGTACACGTGGCATATATTTTGCAGTGTGAGTTTGTAAGTAAGCAGAGATTTAAAGAGATTGATTGTTTAAATGATAAGTTAAGTGGGTGAGAGATTCATCATTCCCTCATGTTGAGATCAGATTGAGCACACCCTTACGTTCGGTATAGTAGGGAAGATCCCACCCCAAAGGGACGGATAGAGAAAATCACCTTGAATGACAAAGGGGATTTGTTATATCTCCATACAACAAATATAATAAAAATGAGTCTACAAAGACTTCTATGATGCACTCACAATGCACAATAAAGATTGGGAAGATGTTCTAACGAGTCTACAACATTCAAGTGCTGAAATAATCAATCTAAAAAAAATGACGTGTCTAAACGGAAAAAATGATAGGTCTATAAGGTTTATATTTTTTTTTAAAATTATTTTAGCTGATTGCCATAAAATTTTGTCATTACAACGGGACTAGTCACAACTAGATATATTATATATATCGAACTCATGATCACCATTATATATGTTCATAACCAATCAACCGTATAGGTTTACAAGTAAGTGGGAAATATGAGAGATTTTCAATACGAAATTTTTTACCTAATCAAATGCAACAATATAGAACGAGAAAAGGCAGGCTAAAACAACAGTTGTTGATACTATGAGATCATGACAGTGACCTTGTAAGGAGGATCAATCAAACCCAGGCAACTGGAAACTCAATAATCGTGGTTATTGATTAAAAAAAGATGAAGAGATCAAATCTTATATATTGGTATTTAACTCTCATTTATAAAATCTGTTAAGGTTGAAAGTTATAGGAGGCTCATAAAGTTGTTATAGTTAGTCATGCAGTAGCACTATATATATAATATATATATATATATATATATATATATATAATTCAACCTATTTCATAAAATATCCTTAACTTTGGCATTACCAGATCACTTTGCAAGTCTTTAAAGGGTTAAAATAAACGTAAGTTGGAAGAGGGAAGTCAATTTTGGATCATCTGAATTGGATTATTTGGCTCTTTTTATCCTTTTTGTGAGAGTACTCGGTTCCAGCTATCATTCGTATATATACTATACAGATTTAAATAGATCGAGAGAAAGACCCACTAGGTCGGCTATTGTGACATTCGAAGTTGACATTCACCATTGATAGTGTATCTAGCCGCATGTCCAAAAAGTAAAAGCGCTGCATGTCCAAAAATTTTGCTGGATTTTACTCTTGGACAAAACTTCTTCAAATAATATTTTTTAAGGAAAACCTTGTGGATTTCCACCCGTGACTTTTTTTTAACTATATAAAACGTGTACATATTAATCCATCATTTATAGATTATTTTTCTAAAAAATTAGACAAATTCGAAATAAACAAATACGGTGATTCAAACAAAACACTAAAATGGTCATCATTTAATTCAACGGTTATATAATTTTTAATTTTAGTGATTTTTTTTTATAAATATGATCTTTGAAAAAATATATAATAAATATACGATTTAATCGTTAAAATATAATGTAAAGTAAATCATATAAGAGAGCTTATTTGAATGATTTGCTGGTGATCCAGAAGTGTTCCTCGAATATATACACACTTATATGGGGACTGCGCATAAAGACAAAATTCTCCTCCCTCCCTTGAATTCGGACTATGTTATCCACCACAAACCAAAAATGTCCAAAATCCTTTTGAAGAGATTGACATCAGCTTTCCTTTTCTGTCAAACTTTTTTTCTTTTTTTTTTTGGGGTCAAAAATTCCATTTTTGTCAAACTAAATGACTCCTCATAACTGTGGTGTTGCCACTTGACAGAGCCAAGTGAACCCCACAAACTCAGCCAAAATGCACAATTGATCATATCCTTACCTTTTTATGTTATGTGACCTACAAAAAATCAACAAAACAACTATTGGGAGATCAGATTGCAATCTTTTAGCTCCTAAAATGTTATCGAGTATCAATTCCCACCACTATTATATATTACTACAATATTCGTATTGGCCAGATGTCAAGCTACATATAGGTACTAAAAAAAAAAAGCAAATTGACTAGAATGATTCTGTCTATATTGGATATGTACCGCCACATAGAAACTTATGTATCATCAGTTGTGAAATCTTTTCTAATTAATTAATAAGGGTAAGTTTGGGACTTCTGTTCTCGTAAGTGATTTTGTTAAAAACGGTTTTGTTGTTCTCGTAAGTGATTTTGTTAAAAACGGTTTTGTTGATGCACGAAATTGGATCAATGTACGGTGTGTTGAGGTGGCATTCGTGAGGGTTCTCTGGTCAAAGTAATCTGCAAGGAAAGTAGAGTAAGTATCGAGGCACTAACGTGGTACTAACCTAAGAGCATCCTATGATCAAGTTTAGTGGTAATATAATGTTGAACAGTAAGTAATGATTACCCTTAGAAGGGAGTAGAGGTTACCTTTTTATAGATGCATAGCTAGAGAAACTTTGCCGAGCTAGCCAATATGGGATTAAGCGAGATTAATGTGGTGTTGCCACTCGTCACGTTGTGATTGGTCTCCAAGTTCAAAGGAAATCTGTCATTGGTTATGAGGATAGCAAATGAGTGGTTGCCACATGTTGTGGCCTCATTTGTTTTGGAGTTGGTTCGTGTGCTTTGGCATTGGTGCCTCAGTATGGACTCTTTAGTACATTTTAGTGCTTTACAGTTGACTAGTATTCGGTGATTTCGAGGTCAATCAGATATGATACATACATATTTCATTAGAAACAAGTTGAAATCTTTATTAAAATTTCATCTGCTTCCTCAAAAAGAAGTTAGAGGTGTTTCCTAAAAGCACTCTGCTAGATGTTTCCCTAAAAATACTTCAATGACCAAGCAAAATTTTTAGGTTTTTATGCCAAACATATTCAGATCTTTTAATTACCATAAAATGCTTTTAGCTATTCCAAAAATGGTACCAAACATGTCCTACTCAAAATCAATTGAAGATGGTTAGGGAGTCTCAATATTTTATTTAGGGTGGTACAATATTTGACGTTCCTAATTAATGTGAGATTTGGTCTAAAAAAGTTTATACACATGATTTGGTCTAAAAAAAGTTTACACACATGATTTGGTCTAAAAAGGTTTATACACATATCATATTGCCAATAAAAGAGAATTTTTCGGTGAAAATGGTCTGGCCATTGAATGATCCCAAATTAATTTGCGGTGGGCCCCAAATAAATCTTGAATCATTCAATGATCCGACCTTTGAATAGTACGTACCACCAAAGTTTGACCCCAATAAAATACCAAAGAATAAAAGCTAATTTCTGTAGCAATCATCCAATCACTGTGTCCCCAACTCTGAGTGGTACCACAACTTAAAGTTAATTTCACCATTATATATTGACATGGTTATCTTGTGAAATGAACCTTGCTTTTTTATTAAACCAACCAAGGAAACAAAAGGGAGACTACTATTTTTTTTTAAGGGATTTATCTTGTGCTTGATGTATATGTAACGTGAAATTGAAAATTTCATGTTCTCTGAGAACATGGCGAATTCTTAATTGAAAAATGTACAATTTATACTTATACAAGAGACAAGGTAAATGTTGCAGATTTAAGAACCAAAGCCATGATCTAACATTTAATTCATGGCCTGATAGGAAAAATAAAAAACACTTAGTTCATGTCAACACGTGACGACGTGTCTAAAATGTGTACGTTTGTACGTATATATGTATTGATATCAAAAGTCGTAGTTGTATTCTATGGGCCCAAATCCAAACCAGAGGACTCCTAGTTTAGTTTGTAGAAAACCACCTTGATTTCTTGAAAGGGCAGTCCCCCCAGTTTGTTGCAATTTGCAGCAAGGACTTAATACAATGTTCGGATTCAGATAAGTACAATTTTTTTGAGAAATGGATGGGGTCATCGGTCCTCCACTATATAGTATCATAATCCCCCCTTGCTCAAAACCAGTCATAATTTTATTGCTACTTCTATTGATTACGCATTCCTGCATTCAACGTTAATTATTTGTTATGTTCCCTCTCCTTGTTTGATGCATATTTCTTTATTCTTGAATGAGACAGAAGGGGATGGGGTGGGATGGGATGGGATGGGATTGGAACAATTCCAACTTGCCCTACTACCCCATGCATGTATATATATATTTCGTTTGGTATATTTCAACCTTTAGGGGTGGATGCCACTCCTAATTATTCAAACCACCTTTTATGATGATGTTATATATCAAATTCAAAGTTAGCTAATCAAGAAAGAACGAAATATAAATTAGATGCATATAGATACAAACACACACATGCATATATTGTGGATGCAAACTTTAGTCCAAGTTGATTTACTATAAAACCTGCAAAAGAGATGACAATGTCTAACAGTAGTGTGGTGTTAGTTAAAGGATCTCTGATATCTAAGTCAGAGATGTATTTTAAAACAAAATTAAAAAGTTTGTAGAGAATTCTGAGAGCCGGCGCTGAAACATAGAACACAAAACATGAAAAAGAAAAATGTTAAGAAACAAATGGACGTTCAAACAATTGAAAACTCCGCAAAGCCAAATTCAGTCATTTTAGCTAGTCTAGGAAATTTTTGCATATACATACATGCGTATACTATAATATAGATTCACATAATCGCTTTCGTCACAAGTCATTCTCTGCTTTACAGATAAGGTGTTGCTAGCTGTTTTCAAAGTGTTCTTTGTCACACCTCAATTAAACTAAAGTAATGCTAATTAACATAAAAAAATTGATTAAGAGAATGGTAAACAGGGTAAAACGGCATCGACTGTCAACTCTAATAGTTTATTGTTTTACACTTAATCAAACTACTACTTAATTATTTATCGAATATAAACATGCGTTTAACCTATAATGTTTAATTGACGTGCGGACCCATGCATGCCACTGTAGACACGTGGTTTCATTTTATTCGAAGTACACATGCACGTACGTAATATGTACATGCGGTTAGCATAAAGCATAAACTAAACATTTTTTGTTTGACCGAATAAATAAATTAATTAATTAAAACTACAGATTTTTGCAAAACCAAAAACCATGGTGGATCGTACAGTACAAGTGGCATCAATTCAAGGAAGCTTGCCTCCATTCTTTGAGGTAATTCGATTATTCGATGACTATAGCCTATACGTCAAAATTCCATCAGACAAAGCCAGTTGTAAGTTTGGAATTTTGATCTATATAGTCTATTAATTAACAGTGATATTCCCTTATTACCTTTGCGATAATTTAGTATCTTAGACATTTTATATATATGAAGAACATCGGGGAGTAATTTCCTTAACAATTATTAATCAAAGGCATAACCGATTTAATTAAGTGTAGCAGCAGTTGACTCTTCAATATAATGGACACGTGGGTTAGGTATATATGGTCAGGCTAGGACAGAGCCGGTGGTAAATCTAGGATTTGAACATTGGGGATCTCCGTGTAAAAGATTCAAGTTTTTTTTAATGGAAGTCAGTTTTCAATGAGGCGCCTTTCGTCACTTGATAGGGTTGTCGTTGTTTGCCTAGCCATGTTGTGCGTATATATGTCAAAAGATGTCGACATTTGCCAAAGCTATTGAGTGTTGCCGAGAGCTCTTAATATCGACGCAACCTGTCGAGCGTTACCGAAATATGTCAAGCATGCATTACATCACACATGGTAACTACTTTCAGTTTTCAATTAAAAAATAAAATATATAGTTATGCTAGCATGATTAAGCATATAATTTACGCTAGCATGATCAAGCAACTGAGTAAGGACACTTCTAAAAACTTTGACTTTTAGTATATAAACACTCATAGACAATTATATATATATATATATATATATATGTATATATATATATATATATATATTTATAGATCGCTTGAATTTTGACTTTGATACTGTCAAATGATATATGAAAATATTTTTCATAGAACTAGTTGATTATATATCACTAGCTCCAAGACTAATTTTTCAAAACTTTTCAAGTTTTATTTTTTCTTTGTTACAATGGAAGGAAGTCAAACTTTGATCTTTGGCTAACCTCAAGGGCTTAAAATCTTTCAGGTTTGTAGCGGCAAAAACTGGTGGTTCATATGAACCTAAGTTATTTACTTGGTTAATCTCTAAGAATTTGTTTGATAATTATTTCAGTTTTTATTATAAAAAAAAAAAAGAAAATAAACAACTTTTAGTGACTGTTTTTAGTTTTTAAATAACACGAAAATTGAAAATCTGTTTAAAAGTAGTCAGCTGAGTAAGCCATTTTTTTATGTGTAAACAGCCACGTCCTTTGAAAATAACGGACATATGTATATTCCATTCTCATGACTTAAACTTAGTAGCAAATTTTCTAAAGAATCATTCCATGACTAACACACCAAGTATTAGGTTGCATTAATAGCAATTGTACATATAATTGGGGCGAACAAATGATACCATATATATAAACTCAATACCTTATTGATATTATATTGATTCGAGAGATGTTATGGTCAGTCGTTCATACACACATGATTAATTCTCGCTTACGATTTTCAACTAAAGATGCTCAAATTTGCTTCACCGTTGTATCACTCGACGAGAAGCACTCTAAAACTAAGAAGCATCACAATTTGGTGATACCAAGCCCAACCAAAACAACCTTTCACTCTAGTACAATGATTTATGACTCATCTTGAGACAATGCATCAATCCCCCCGTCTTGAGAAAAACTCGTCCTCGAGGTAATGTTGGGTAAGTTCCCATTGTCAGGGTGGTGATGCTCAAATAAATCCTTCACAGTAAATGTCTTAGAAATTGAAAGATTGGCAGGTAAGTCAACAACATAGGCATTGTCACTGATTATCTTTTCTTTGAGAAAACTTGTTGTATGGGTTAGGTTGTTATTTTACATATATTTTGTACCTTTTTTTATCTATTATTTAGTCATAATTTTATATTAAATTGTTGAATTTAATATGTTTTGTGCGAATTTCATAAAAAACGTGATTTGAGAATAAAACATGAATTTCATAATCAAAATACGAAAGACCCGAGAAGTTGCTGAGATTGGAGCTTTGTTGGACCGGTGCAAATTAGTCCAAGTGGTGTGAAAAAGTCAGCTCAATAAAGTGGGCTGGTGCATGTCAGTCCAAGAGCTGACCCATTTTCCATGGCAATTATGTTTCCTAATTTCACAAGTGGTGGTGATTTTAATTCCAAATGGGATTTGGGTTTTAATCCTATTGGCGTCTGGAATAAGAAAAGAGAGAGAATGAGTAATTAAGCACAAGTGCGGCAACAATTTGAGGAGCCCCTCCCCAGCACAACACGCACACTGTACTGAGAGGGAGAGGGAAGCCGATAGCAAGGAGGAATAAACTAGAGTTCGTAGTTTTGCCACTTGAGTCGAGTTGAAATTTAAGTGTATTCTTTTCATGTTTTTAAATTCTACCATGTTATTATTTAAATTTACCATGAATTAATTTTTTTTTTGCTAGGGCTAAGATGTAGCCTATCCATGAATACTCGAAGTTTATAGTTACATTAAATTTTTATTATTATTCTATGTTGAGTATTCTTTACTATTCTTAATGCTTGCAATTAATTGGTCACTAATTGTTTGATTAGAAGAATTAGGTTGAGATCGGAAGGAGATATCTAATATATAGCTTATTGTAATAAGTGCCATGTCTTGAATGAGTGCGAGGGATAGACTAACATGATTTATGCAGTTTCTTGTTAGAGTTTGTATAGGAAAACTATTTTAATTAAAAGTATTTTATTATTATTATTTATATAAATATTTGAAATTTAAATGGTGTTTGTGTCAGACACAACTGTTCTAATTTAACAGTTGCGTTATTTGCCTTTTTACGAAGAAGCATTAGGGCTCTATAAAACCCATAGTACGTTGAAGACATAGAGATAGATTTTGAAGGAATTAAAATCTTCTCTTTTCACTACTCACAAACACTTCTTGAGAGAAAGTATACTGTTGTTCGTTAGAAACCAAAGTCATAGTGCTTAGACTTTGGTTTGTGATAGTTGTATCCTAGTAGGTGGTCTCCCATTGAACTACAAGCATCGGAGTAGGGAGAAATACTGTCTAAAGGTCATTGCAAGTCTGCAAGCCTCTATCACCAATTCGAGTCAGTCTTCGTTCCGTATCTCTTATCAATTTTATTGCTTTGATATTTGTATTGTTGTAACGAATCTGTATTACTATATCAGTTTGGTTTCTATTATATCTTTGTTATATCAATTTCATATTTGTTATAACGTATTGCGTTGAGTCCTGTTTAATCATCTTCTTCAATTATCTATTATTTTAGTTATTTTCTAATTGTTCTCCAACTACTTTTAGACAGTAATATGGAACAATCAGGAAGCAAAACCACTCATGCTAAAAAGCCTGAGAAATTTAAATGTGGCGACTTTAGAGGTTGGCAACAGAAGATGCTTTTCTATCTGACAACCTTAAACCTAGCCCATATCCTAAAGCAAGATGCTCCAGTGGCAAATGAAAATCCTACCACACGAGAGACCATGGCTACGATTGACGCATGGAATCAATCATATTTCTTATGCATAAATTACATATTGAATGGGCTGGATGATGCATTGTATGATGTCTATGTAGCGTACAAGACGACAAAGTAACTTTGGGATTCACTTGAGAAGAAGTATAAAACATAAGACACATGGTCCAAGAAGTTTGTCGTTGGCAAGTTTCTTGACTTCAAAATGATGGATTCCAGGACTTTTGTCAAACAAGTCGAAGATCTCCAGAAAATCATCCATGACATTTTGTCTGAGGACATGGAGATTAATGAGTTTTTCCAAGTGACGGCTATAATTGAAAAACTTCCACCATCTTGGAAGGAATTCAAAAGCTACTTCAAGCATAAGAGAAAAGAGATGAGTAGGGATGATCTCATTGTGAGGCTTCAGATTGAGGAGGATAAAAAATAAGTGAGCAGAAGGATGTGGTTTCAAACATGGATGCCAAGGCAAACATGGTTGAAGGCAACCCATCAAATTCAAAGAAGAACAAAAACAAGAAAGGCTTTGTTCCAGGGGCAAGAGGCAAATATTTCAAAAGAATCAAAGGTAGATGTTGGGTTTGTGGGAAACCTGGGCATATAGCACAGGAATGCCGACACAAGAAGGGTCAAAATCCTACAAATGACAAACCCAAAAACAATCAAGCCAATCTGCCTGAAGATAATTTTACTGCTGTGGTATTTGAAACCAACATGGTTTCTAATGCCAATGAATGGCTGATTAACACCGGAGCCACCCGCCATATATGTGTTGATCAAAATGCATTTTCTACTTATGAAGAGATCAATGGCGAGGAACAACTGTTTATGGGGAATGCATCTGCTTCTGCCGTTGTTGGAAAGGGCAAAGTGCCTCTGAAATTCAACTATGGAAAGGAATTAACCCATCTTGATGTGCTGCACGTGCCCGAAATTCGAAAGAATTTAGTCTCAAGACCTGTGCTTAGCAATAAGGGATTCAAACTAGGGGTTGTTCAAACTAAATGTATCTGCCAATTCTATGATTAATAATATAAATAAGGCTTCTGCTTATATCGTTGATTCATCTACTTTATGGCATGCTAGATTAGGTCATGTGAATTTTCGTTGTTTAAATAGAATGCATAATTTAGGATTGCTTCCTAAGTTCGATCCTGTAACTAGTGCAAAATGTAAAATATGTACATAATCTAAATTTGCTAGACAACACTTTAAATTTGTGCATGAAAGGTCCAATGAACTGTTAGGATTGATTCATACTGACCTGTGTGATTTTAGATCAACTCCTACTCATGGTGGAAAGAATTATTATGTAACTTTCATTGACGATTGTAGTAAGTATTGCTATGTGTATTTACTTCATAACAAAGATGAGACCTTGGATGAGTTTAAGATGTATAAAGCAGAAGTTGAGAATCAACTCAACAAAAAAATAAAAGTCCTACGTTCAGACAGAGAAAGGGAATACGAATCCCATGCCTTTGCGGAGTTTTGTGCTTCACATGGCATAATTCATCAAACAACAGCCCCCCTACACACCGCAACAAAACGAGGTAGTTTTGTGCTTCACATGCCTTTGCGGAACCTTGCTAGAACTGCTGGGTCTGAATTCTTTTGAATTATTGCTTCTTCGGCCGCAGGGCTACTCAACGCTAGCTCAACACACTTTTGACTCTCCTTGAGTAATCCGTAAAGGTCAGTGGGCGAATGAGTTTTATGAAATTCCCTCATGTATTCCAAAGCTTCGGCTGTGAAAGGAGAGTGCTTATCCCCGCAGCGTCTCATGCAATATACTAGTATATTCTCTCTTTCATATTCTGTCTTAGACAATATACTAGTATATTGCATCCAATATTGGTAGTTGCACCATTTTGGATACTGGCTAATTTTCTAGTGTCTTTTAGAAATCTTGTTGTAAAACTTGCGTCAACTTGTGTCATTCCATTTATTTGGTATGTGTTTTCAACCGTGTACCCGTATTGCAACCTTTCAAAATACAACATAAGAAATAGATGGCAGCAAAGTTTTCCCAAAAGTTCACAGAAAGTTCTAGGTCAAACTTTAATGGTACGTACTGTTGAATAATTTAAAATTCACTTAGGACCCACCTCAAATTAATCTGAACCATTTAATAGCAGTAACATTGAATGATGCGTACCACCCAAGATTTTTCTGAAAGTTCTGGGGAAAACAGTGTTTCCATATCCATGATAGAGGTTAAGGAAAAATGATTTGTGGGTTTGTTCTTTACCGTTGACATATATAAATATTCTTTGCATTATTTTGTTCAACCCTCTTAGGTCTTTTTTTTTGTAAATTTCTGAGTTTAGGTCAATTTTCAAGGTTATTTGATTAGTCATTGCTTTCTTTGGTGTGACTTCTCTTTATATGCCTGAATATCTCTATAGCGAAGCAAATTCTTGATTTTTCATGTATGTTCAGTCGAGGTTCTTTCTTGGTCACAGTTGATGAGTAGAAGGACTAAGTAGAGCATATAATACGGGCTGCTGTTCTAAATCCAGTGTGTTCTACCATTGTATATAATGAACATGCATCGTTTTCTGTTCACATTGATGTTTATACCATCTTGTTTCTTTAAAGGCTATGGAAAAACTAATGCGTCATTTAGTTGATCCTGATGCTGCGCTTGAGGCACACAAGAAACCTCCAGAAGAAGCTGCGAAAAATTCTTAGTGCTACGCATCATCAGGTACTTTGAGATGATGGACGACTGTGATTGATTCATGTTTAATCTAACAGTTGACATTAATTAAAAATATAATAAAAAATAGTTGTATTCAATAATACGTATTACTAAAGCAATACCCAAGAAGCTGGCCCAAAGATTGAGTGAGAATTAATAGTCTCTACTTTGTTGTATCATTTGTAGCCATCTTTTTATCTCTTCTTGTAATGTAAGAGATGTATCAAAAAAATAAAAGATGAGCATCCAATGTTACTCTGATGCAAACAAGAAAACAATTTGAAGTGGAATTTGAGAGTACTCTAAACTTGGCTAATAGTCACATTTGTGTGTAGATAATGCGATTTTGTTTTTTCTCTTTATAATAAACATGGCTCATGAGTTATGACAACGATGAGCTCATTTGGAAGTACTTTTAAAATGACTGAAAACGTTTTTGATGAAATTTTTTTTAGGAAGTGCTTTTTGAAAGAAGCACCAATTATCTCCTTCTTGCATAAAGCACTTCAAGTGTTTTTTCCATAATTCACTTGCATTTTTACTAAGGTTTGATTTCAAAAACACTTTCACCAAAAATGCTTTCAATAATTTTAAAAGCACTTCTAAATGAACCCATGTTATTGAGTTTCGCCAAAGCGTCACTGAAGCATCAAAAGACTGGATCGACCTTCGATGAGCTTAGCTACTAACCTACTATTACTAGTACAATTTTGTGGTTGGATTTTTGCTTCTTGTGTTGTATTAGTAAGTAGCAGTCTTAATTAAATTAAATTAACTTTGATTGCATCCTTTAATTTAAACATGTACATAGAATCACAGTAACAAATAGAAAAAGGAAGCCCAACTAGCCTTAATTTCGTGTAAGAGTAACATTATGCAACTAAGATGATGATCAAGAGTCAAAGTTAAACACTTACTACACATGCAAGAGCAAACTCAAGAGCAGCTCGCATTTCTTCTTGAAATGCAGCTTGAGTAACTGGTGCGTCGTCAGCCATTGAAACAAGGATAGTCATTGCTCTAACGCCAACTTGACGAAGCGAAACAAGTAATATGAAGAGAACACAAGTGTTGGTATGTTCACAACTTCATTAGTATCCGGATTGGCTACAATACTCATTCCTATGTTATACTTACACCATCTAATGGTCAAATGTTTCTTGTAGCCAACGGTCTTCACATCTAACCTCTGGATGGACGTTAAATTTTCCCAATATCCCATCACTTCTTGGCCACCTTCCAAAAGGTCGACCCTCTTTGGGTTTTGCAATGATGTTGCCCCATGCTCTGTTTTTCCCTTTTCTTGATTTCATTTTGATTTTCGTTTGATTAAGATTGGGTATTATATATTAATATTAGAGCAACTTTATGTAGTCTTCTGCTTTGCTGCAAGCCTGCAAATATTGAATGATAGCAAATTGTTGTATTCCTTGATGCATACATAGTGACAACTTGTATTTTTCTTTCGTGCACCATATCAATATATCAACATAATAACGTCACAATATCAACATGGTATCGACACAAAATTGTCACCTATATCGATACGATAGTCATCGTATTAACCACAAGTATTAACAGCTGTAAGGAACTTGTTGCATAGCTTTGCAAAAAGCTCTTCACAGTATCAAATGCAATTAGCTTGAAAGGCTCTTCAAAGTAATATGTCAATTTAATCAATAGAAAGACATCATCATGCACAGAAATCAGTCAATTTAATCAAAATTTATCAAATATACTAAGTACACTTAAGTATTCATTCATACGACGGTTTTTATTAAAACTGTTGTAGCAAAAGTTGTTACAACGGTATTACGAACCTCCATTGGGAATTGAATGATATCTATATGACCCCAGGAGACTATATAGTAGCACTGAAAAGTATGCTAGGTTGTGACTTCTAAGGATGTAAAAGTAGCAAGTTGTAATCCTGCTCTAATGTTCAGTTGCTGTCATGACCTACTTATCAGGGGACTCTTCCAAAATATAACACTCAGAGAGCGTCGACATGCCATATCTATTTCAGACCAACAAAGGATTTAGAAATGTAGCCCTCAACTAAATTAGTTCCTCTTTCAGATTCAGACGGCTTGTAAATCCAACCTTGACATGGTTTCATAATTGATTCTAACCTGAAAAACTTCTGAAAACTCATTGATCAAAGATCTACAAGTAATATCAAGTAGTTGGCCATCATCGGGATCAGGTAGATCTGCTCTTCCACAGCCTGCAGATGTCTGAAATTCCTCAAGCAAGCCTTTAACGCTTCCAACCTGATAGCCTTGTAACCCACAAGGTACGATCCAATGAAAAGGGGTCAAGTCTGTGTTCACATTCACTGCTAAGCCATGATATGTTATCCACTGTTTGACTCGTATTCCAATGGCTGCCAGTTTCTGGTTTCCTGAAGAAAAATTAAAATATAAACATCACAGGAAAATTCAAGCTCCCAGTTTCAATACCAATATTCTTGTTTTTTTAAACATGACTAAATTAGGGAACAAGGAACCACTACTTGTAAAGGAAGCTATGAGAGCACCAACCCAGTATTGGCAATGATAATAAGCTATAATACAAAAGGAAGGAGATACAGCATGCCTTTGTTTTAAGAAGCATACCATGCCAAACACCAGTGAGGCCCTCAAGCCGAGATGCCTTGATACAGAATGTCTTTGAAAGAGCACGGATGATCACCTCCTCAAGTGACCTGAGGTACCAATGAAGATCCATCTTGTGATTTCGTAGATTCATAATAGGGTACATAACTACCTACAGTGAAAAACGCATGCATCCAAGGTTAGGAAAACTGACCCTGTAAGCAATTAAGTCACATGTTCGGATTTTGATTCCTACTTTATCACCGTGGGCTAACAAGTTCAAATTACAATGGCAACATCTTCGAAAACATAAATGTTAAATTCAGCCATTGAATTACCTGACCAGGACCATGATATGTAACCTCGCCACCACGTTCAGTTCGATAAATGTCGAAAGGTGCATCCTTGATATCAAAATTAAGGAACTGTTCTGAACTAGCAGTTCCCAAGGTATACACAGGACGATGCTGAAGAACGAACAGTGAGTCTGGGCAATGCTCATTCTTCTCTATGAGAGCTTTTTTTTCCTCAACTATGCTCTTCTGCCAATCCCATGCCTGACTATAAGGAACTTGCTGCTTGTACATATTGAAGCACTCACACCTGCACAATTCCGAGTTGACCTGGTGGGTTCCATAGGGCAATGAGTATATGAAATGCTTGACTGGGAAACTCACTCTCTTGTTGGCTCGAGAGTATAAGAGGTCGACTGCGAAGTTTTAACATCTGAAACTTGATTCAATTTTGATAAGATACGCAGAGAGAAAGACCGAGGAGGTTTATGTCGATGCTTAGAGATTGGGTATGTTGGAACTGCAGCGACACAGTGAGTCACCACAAGAGTCATATTTTAGGTGGTTTTTGGCTCCTACAATGAAATGGACTGGGAATGAGAATGTAGTTGGAGAGGCAATCGAAACTTACAATAACACCAATAACACGATAAACATGCATAGTTCAGTCAACAATACATTTACATTGGTGGAAACAACAATATTAATAAATAGCATCACCAAAGTCAAAGACCGCAAAAATTACATTGCAATTGTCATGCGACCAGAATCTGTCACAGTTCACAACTTACAGAAAGGAGCTAAAAATATGGTCCTGGCTACATCAATGATCCATAAAAGTTCGGTGCCAGTATGCAAAGGTTCAATCCACCAGTCTGTTCCCAATAAACTGTGGGAGTATGAAAACTGATGGGGCTCGGTAAATGGAGCGATCATATCAAATGATAGGCCCATTATATCAATAAGAAGAGCAGTTAGCGTTCGAAAATACGACAAAATTATGAAAGCTTCTTGACATTGACATTGAAGTTAATCTAAATATTTGTTGGAGGCTGAGAGCTGAAGTATGCATAAGATAGCGTGACGGTGACGGTGCAAAACTTAAACTTTGATTAAAAAAACATGATCTAGCATTACATTGTACATTACAACATGCTTAAAGGGAAAACCCAATTACTCTAGGAAACTAAAATCTTGAAAGATTTTGTTTGATTCCATATGAAACAAAGGCAGAGAATTTGCCTTTGCGGAAACAACAACAACATACCTGAACAAGAACGAACGAACCAAAGAAAGCAGCTAGCCCTGTCACCTGTCTATAGAAAAGTTGAATAAATTCACACACACACAGATATATATATATATATATATATATATATTCCAGTGAAAGAATTGAATTGAATTGAATTGGAACCCTAAATTGAAACATTACCCCAGACTGATTGAATCTCTTCCGCTGTGAATTGTGATCCTCCTTGCCAACGTCCTCTCTCTCTCTCTCTCAGAGAAAGGGCAGGGAAGCAGAGAGGAGAGAGAAAAAGTGGAGTGGGCCTCATTTTTTTGCAATCTTACTTAAGTTCTGTAGCCGTTTGATTTGATTGAACCCAGACAATCCTAGCCCTCCATTTTTTGTACCATTGGAGAAGAGCGGAGGATTCGATCAAGAGCAAGAAGACGATTCCAGCTCCTAACCTAACCATGTGGGTTTTTTGGCTAGGGAGGAGCTTGGCTTCTTTAGAGGATTTCCACCCATTCGATGGATTTGAGTGTAGTAGTGGGCTTGTGGATATAGTAAAGTGTCTTGCTTTTTTTTATTATTATAATATTAATTAGCAACATAAAAAATAGTTTAATTACTTATAAACACATGTAAAAAAAATTTTATTTATTTTTACGTGGGATCCATACTCTCAACATGGCCCCTCGCGTGTGATGAATTTTTAAGTCAAACACTTAGACAACACAAATTGGGTAACATAGAGCATGTGTAACGACCACACACAAGGGACAACATGCTATGATACTATGAAGAAAGTTGAGTTTTCACCATAAAACCAATTGACAAAATATGAAGGGTAGCACAACTTACTTATAATTAAGCTCATGCAAGGTCCCTCCTCCCATCAATGTAAGATTCATTCTCAACACGCCCCCTCACATGTGGCAAAGTTTCAAGCTTAACACGTGAACAACACAAAAAGTGGAGCACATGTGGCTGTTGGTGACACACCCCACCCTCGATACCCACGTGGATACCAAGGTCGGGCGTGCTGGCCGACACTCGTAAGTGACGAAGCCATTGAATGCATGACAACACTTAGTTTATGCAACTTAAACCATTAAATAATTTGCGGAAATAATACAAATATACACAAGGTTCAGAGCGTACTAAACTGAAGCAACGGAAACAGAATAATAAGTCAAGTTCCTAGAATTTATATCCATAACAGGGATGGATATTATTAGAGAAACTGAATAAAAATGAATCCCTACATGGTCGGGAAGAGAATCAGAGCTGCCACTCGTATGCCTTAACTTCACCAGATGTTCTATCACTAGGTCTTGAAGGGGGCGCAAAAACAAAAGGTTTGAGTGGACGAAAAATAAAAGTTTTCTAAATACTTTTCTCTTTTCAACATAGTAACCCCCTATTTAGAAATCAGTATACTTGAAAAATTATATTACCGTAGTATAAGTCAAAACATACTTTATATGTATAACTGAAAATAAATCTCAAAGTGTAATCCATATAGAACCATTTATAAGTCTTCAAAAGTTATGCCGCAATATAGGTCAATAGATATAATAGGGAAAACCAACACAGGGTATATGTGCAATCACCCATGTACGTGTTGAGGAACATCATCTCAATCCCAGTACAAGCACTTTACGTTATCAATCAATTTGTACTCCTAGTACCACACACATGTAAGCATTTGCGTAATAGCGCGTCACACCCAAGTCCTTACGTAGTGGGGCCTTTTCCCCAAAAATAAACACAAACGTAAGATAAGCTTGCACTAAGGTATTTACCGGACAATACCTATGGAGTACAGTGCGTGTGACCCAAACATGTGAGACTTGTCCTACGGCCGTGAGACGGTACTATAACGTAGTGAAGCATACCAAGTGTGTTTGAAAACATACATATATACATCATGTGTAAAAGTGAAGAATATCGTATACTTCATAATTTCCCAAATATTTCAACCTTGCATAAAAAGTTATATTCATTTGGAACCATATATAAAAAACCAATGTATTTATGCATAAGCGAAATCATAGTATAAACAATAATATATATCCATAAATATTCATGCCTCAAAAATCACTTAAAAATCATAATTATATCAAGCCATAATTATTTCATAGCACAAAAATCATTTAATAAAACAAAAGTCCACTCACTGGTGCTCGGGAGTGTAATCTCCCTCGGTGTTACCCTCCTCGAAGCGTGGAGTCGAAGAATTACCTATTTAATATTAGGGAAAAATGTTAAAAACATCCCCTAATAAATAATTATAACCCTTATATATTAAGAACCCAAAAATAATACTACTTTAGCGAAAACGGGCTCCAAAAATGATTTCCGGGGCCCGAAAACCTTGCCGCTGCCGTCCACCACCTTCGGCGCCGCTGCACGACCCGGGAAGCGGCCGGACTTGCCACCACGCGCTGGGAGGAGCCAGCCCCTGCTGACGTCATCCCACGCGCATGCTGATGACAGCCACGCGCCTGCTGACGTTAGCGCCGTTAAAGTCAACGGCGTCAGTCAAACTTAACGGAATATACCTTTTCTGACGGAATATTCTGACGCCGTCAGGAATATTCCGTTACCGTGACGGAATATTCCGCCACCTTCAATCTTTTTCCGGTCGTCGGAGCCGCCGCCTGGTTCGCCGGATTTCTGGAAAAATTCACCGATTTATCCCAAAACTTTAAAAATTCATAACTCCTTCATTCCTTGGCCAAATTTAACTTGCCATATATCAAAATGAAGGTATTGACGAGTAGAATATTTTCATACCAATTTCGGGCCAGAAAAATGGCCGGAGATGGCCTGAAATTGGCCGGAAAGCTTCGGGAAGCCCTAATTCCGTTCTCCTTCAAAACTGCACCAAAATCCACGTTCTTTATGTCGATTTGAACCTACTCAATGTAATAAAACCAATGGAAATGGTTTCGAGGCTTACCTAAGTTGGGATTGTACAAAAACTTGAATGGCAGTTTGCCGCTTTCGTTCCGGCGTCGGTTTGGCCTGTTGGGCTCGAGTTTGGGGATTCTGAAATCACAGTCTCATCCAGAATGACGAGACGATCGTAATGGTTATAATCTTGCGTGATGGTTCGACGGTTTTGTGATTCGTCCAAAATTTAGGGTTTCGTGTGTACAGTTTAAGTTTTGGCCAAGGGAGAGAGAAAGAGAGAGAGAGAGAGAGAGAGAGATCGTGGATTTGAGAGTGAGGGAATTGTGTTGCTGCACAGCAGCCAACCCACAACCCAAAAACCCTTATTTCAACTTACGGTGTGGAAATTACTAAAATGCCCCTACACTTTAAAGTTTTGTAAAATGTTCGTTTTAACTCCGAATTGAGTTCCTCTTGCATCCACGCGTTCGTATCGACGGGTACATCTTGAATATGTAAAGAAAATAATTTTCCCATGTCGTCTCGAAAAGTCAACAAAAGTCAACATTAGTCACTAGGGGTATTTTGGTAATTTCACATAAAATTTTGGGACGGGTTGTAACAGTTGGACTTTACCTGTGGGATAACCTGCTCTGATACCATGAAGAAGGTTGAGGTTCTACCATAAAACCATTTGGCAATATGGGGAGTAGCCCAATTATTTATAAGCACATGTAAGGCCACTCATTTCCCCGATGTGGGATTGAAAACTCTCAACATGCCCCTTCATGTGTGGCCGTTAAACTTCACACATGAAACAACTTGCTCAGTTAAAGTTCCAACGAATGAGATTAATTATTAGTCACAAATTATTCAGTGGATGAAATTAATTTAGAATAAGTTGTTATGATTATTCCACTATCTACTCATTGTGAATAGTAAGTGGCTACGTGCCATGAATCTGAGCTTGGGCCTAGACTTGACATGACTGTTGCCAAAACTCCATTAACCATGGCTTTTCAAAATGGATGAAGGTGAATGTTGGATTGGATTTAGGATTTAGCCATGACAAAAAGTATGGGTGGTAATGCTCTTCGTAGAAATTGAATTTACTTCATATTTGTTAATATTATAAATTACTTTATAAAGAAAATAAATAAACCGTTCATAATGTTTGTAGTGAATTTGTCATTTGTTTTTGTATAATTTAATGACTAAATAATCTCATATTTTATTAATTTTTTATAAAAATAATTTTTATAAAGTGATTTTAATAATAAACAATTTAAATTATAAATTTAAAATCTGAGCAAAAAAAAAATTATGAATTTGAAATTTCCGAAACCGGCCACAAAGTGAATTGCGAGGAATTTCTCGTCAACCATAGAAAAACCAAGTTAATCCTCAGTTTTTTTAGTAAAAAAAATTATATATATATATATATATTAAATTTAAAGAAAATAATAGACTGAGAAGAATGGGACAAACATGGAATGGAGCCTGGAAGAGTTGACCTTGGCAGCTGGGCAGCCTGTGAGAGCCTGTGAGAGCAGTTCAGAAGAAAAATTGAAATAAATCTCTCTCTCTCTCTCTCTCTCTCTTCTCAGATTCAGATTGATTGGGATTTCGATTAGGGTTTTCAGTCTTCTTTCTTCTCTTCTTTCCTCCCCGAAGAAAGAAGAATGAAGAAGATAATGGCGCGGGAATGGTGATCAAATAAACCAAAAATCCCAAACAAAAAAAGCAGAAAAATGGGATTGAAGAATGCGTTCGACAACGCGAAGCCAGTGTTCGTGACGATATACGCCACTGTAATAATTGGGATCGTCTTCTCTTCTTTGTATGTGATATCCGCCATCTACTCCGGCAAGTCTGCTGCTGATTCCACCACCTCCTGGCTTTCCCGTCAGTTCCCTTTCTCTCTCTCTCTCTCTCTTGATTTTCTTACAAGTACCATTCATTTTCTGCAAAAAGCTTCAATTTTTATCACTTACATTACATATTGGAAAATGGGGTTTTGAGATTTTAGTTGCTCCTTTAATAACACATATGAACTTGTCTTTCTAACTAATTACAAATTTACAACTGCTTACTTACATTGCCAAGTGATGAAACTGTTTCAGCTATTACATTGTAATTGGGGAACATGAATGCAGCCTCATTTAGGAATTATATGATCAAAAATTTGACCTTTGGTGGTGCTTTCTTTTTTTGTTCTTTTGGGTTGGGTAGAAGAAAAGTGATCAACTCTGTGCTTCTTGTTTGTTCTTATACACCACGAGTGTGAATTTTACACACTGGTAACTGCCTTTGTATAACATATCTTCAAATTTTCTTTCCCTTATTTTGCCGTTTTGGAGTTAGCATCGGAGCTGATTTAATCCGTTCGGTCTAAGTTCGTTTGAGTTCTGCGCGGACTCCAAGATTTGGATATATGCGCCAAAGTTTGTGTATATTTGATACTGACGTTTTATTATCGATTACCCTGCAGTCAGTAATATTGTATAACTCAAGACTTTTTCTTTTTTTTTCCATTGCACCCTTTGTTGCAATGGTTTGTGTTTGTTCAATAAGCAATCTGTCTATGATCCCAGTCTTCTCCCTGTTCATGCGTGTGTTTTATTTATGTGAATGCACAAATTGTTACAGATGTAGGTTCTCCTCCTTTAGAGCAAGCACCCAATGTTTCTCAACCAGAAATAGTTCAACCAATGTCCACACCTTCACTAGGGCCTCAAAGCATGTCAACAAGACCTATTTGGGAAGCTCCCTCGCACACAAAGAAAATGCCACCTTTGAAGAAATTTAGACTGAGCAAAGAACTAGTTCAGCAAAGAGTGAAGAATAACGTCGTTATAGTGACCTTTGGAAACTATGCATTCATGGATTTTATCCTGACTTGGGTTAAACACTTGACTGATCTGGGGCTTTCTAACCTTCTCATTGGTAAGCTACCCCGTACTCTCAGGCGTGTATTTTTCTTTCTTTTCGGCCTTTACAATTTGTATACATATCTTGTAGACTTGTTCCATTCCCCAAGTAAAAAAATGTGCTTGTTTTTCTGTTTTCGTTTGCACCTCTGAGTTTGAACTTGATGGGTTAGGTGCGATGGACACCAAACTGTTGGAGGCTTTGTATTGGAAAGGTGTTCCGGTATTTGACATGGGCAGCCATATGAGCACAATAGACGTTGGATGGGGATCGCCAACATTCCACAAGATGGGAAGAGAAAAAGTTATACTAATAGACTCAATTCTCCCATATGGTTTTGAGCTCTTGATGTGTGATACAGACATGGTTTGGTTGAAGGTACTTTTTAGCTAGCGTTCTAATTCTTAATTGTTTAGTTGCTTAGTCTGGTATTATGAGTTATCAATTTTCTTTTAAATTATAACAGGACCCGCTTCCGTATCTTGCTCGCTATCCGGAAGCAGATGTCTTAACTTCTAGTGATCAGGTTGTACCAACAGTCACCGATGACAGGTTGGACATTTGGCAACAAGGTGAAGATTTTGAATAAAAATACTTCTCTTTCTATCTCCATTATCCTTTGTGTGCAGTTATTCCATGTGGAGGATTTCTGTAAAACTTGTAGAAGATCTGATGATATGAAAATGTGTCCCTCCACAAATGATTACTATGGGTCTACCCCTTGGGGATACTAGTATAAATCCCAAAACTCCTCGTTTTTGTAGATACCTTCATTACTGTTCTTGGATGTTTAGGCATTTAAGAAAAGAAAAAGAACTATCGAATATATTTTTTGTCCTACTTCTAAAGAACCTATACTAATATGTTACTCTTGTTTCTATTTAATACTCTATGGATCTTCTTTATGTACATACCAAAGTTGGGTTAATATATATGTCAGTGTGGACTGTAGTATACTCAGGAATTCAGACACATGCTGTATGTTGTTGCAACTCCATTCTTGGATTTAAAAGATTCCCCAATGTTTATTTTTGAACATAAAGTTGTGCTCGTGTCAACGACTAAGATGCACAGTTCACACTCTAGCCACATTGTTTAGTACAGTCAAATTTGGACTCCGGCTTAACCTCTGGTCGCCCTGTTTATTTTTTTATTTTAAAATTTATTGCTTCAGTTATGTTTCTTTTTCATGATCGATAGAGTTATTGTTACCTCGCATTTGAGAATTTAAAAAAAATGAAGTATCTTCACCTTTAACAGTTGGTGCTGCCTACAACATTGGAATTTTCCACTGGCGGCCAACAGATCCTGCTAAAAGATTGGCCAAGGAATGGAAAGATATGCTTCTAGCTGATGAAAAGATATGGGATCAGAATGGGTTTAATGATCTCGTACGAAGACAGTTAGGACCACCAGTTGATGAGGAGAGTGGACTTGTATATGCTTTTGATGGAAGTCTCAAGCTGGGAGTTTTGCCTGCGAGTATATTTTGTAGTGGGCATACATATTTTGTCCAGGTAGATGCTGTAGCCTGTAGTTTTTATTTGATAGTTTGGCCTTTAGATCTATTTTATCTTTGCAAGATTTATAGTGTTTTCCTTTTTTCCGTTACTTATGCTATCAAAGTTAGGTGTCTTGCATGGACATAATTCACCTAAGGTATAAAAGGTTGTGTTTCACATAAGCCCTAAGCTTTAATGCTTTAATGACAGGCCATGTATCAACAGTTGAGGTTGGAGCCATATGCAGTGCATACCACATTCCAGTATGCAGGTACTGAAGGAAAACGCCACCGACTACGGGAAGGCATGGTTTTCTATGACCCACCTGAATACTATGATGCACCAGGTACTAAAAGGAAATATCACTGATATTGTGCCATACATTGTATATCTTCTCAATCTTATTAGGATGCATCTTTCTTTCAGTTGCTTGCTTAAGGTGAATGTTCGGTATCATTCTTTGCATCATTTCTGCTGAGGTTTCCTTCCAATCTCATGGAACTTGATCTTTCACATTTTACAGTTCTGTAATTTACTCTCATACTAAAGAAACTAAGGTACTGTTTGGTAGCTAGAATGAGCATTGGAATAGAATGGTACGTCTGAGAGTAAGAGGGTAAATTTGGAAGAATTGAAATGTTGGTATTATCTATTATTTGGGGGAATGAACATTCTATAGGAATACCCTTCTAATAATTAAAACACCAGCTAAATCTTTTTTTCCTTCAGAACTTCCAACTTCATCAGCAATCAAAAAGTTTGTGATTTAGATGTGAAAAGTTGATCACTTGAGTACATGGATGTGTCACTACATCATTTGTTCAAATAGTACTGATGACTATTTTTATACAATTGCTGCTTAACATCGTTTGTAACAAGGTCTTTGGAAATTTATGCAGGAGGGTTTTTGTCATTTAAGCCGTCTATTCCTAAGAGCTTATTGCTAGATGGGGAGCATAATGTTAAATCACATTTTTCTCTTATTAATTACCAAGTATGTGTGTACCTGCTTCCATTAACTTTTCACATTGGACGGGGTTATCAGAGTGTTGCATCTTATAATTTATATTCTAAATGTTTTTGTTCAGATAAAACAGATAAGAATGGCTCTTGCTATTGCTTCTTTGTTGAATCGCACCCTGGTAAGAAAACTTATGTATCCATCTGTTTTCTTTTATGTCACAGTCACTTAATATACACCATAGATACTGTGCTCTTTTGCGTATTGGTTTGGGTTATAAGAATAAGGTACAAAAATCAGTCCTCTAATTAATCAAACAACAGTGTGCTAGGATATGTAGTTATGGTTGTAGGGTTTAGGTTTATAAGTTTGGAATACATTATAGTTGAGATGAAATAATGCATTTTTCTGCATGTGTAATTTAATCTTCTTCTCTTTTATTTGTGATGTTTAGGTTATGCCTCCACTGTGGTGCAGGTTGGATAGGCTGTGGTTTCCCCATCCTGGTGTTCTTGAGGGATCTATAACTCGACAACCTTTTATTTGCCCTCTAGATCATGTATTTGAGGTATGTCCAGTTTGTTGGAGATAACTTGCATTCTCTAAGTTGAGTCAGTTACCATATTAACTCAAGGCTTTTTCTGCTAGAGTTTAATTGTTTGAAATGGTGAGTTGAATTACAATGTCATGGGACAAAAAGTAGTGATCATTTTTATTAACTTGGCCATCCTTGCAATGGGCTCAATTAGAATTTTAGCCTTTTCCCCTTTCCACAATTTACATATGTGACGGACTCTTAATGACTATTTGTGCTGATTACTTTTTTGTTACTACCCTTGTTAAAAACCTATTAGGATTACTAGTCTACTAGAAGTGTCAGTTGTATTTTCTGATTGAATCTCATTGTCATATCCCAATTGCCATTTCTGAGCATGATTTATTGCAAAGGGGGTTTTCCTGGAGGGGATGGTTTCTGGTAGTGTGTTTTCTTTCTGAATTTTTTTTTTTTGGTGGATGTGGTGCGACTGCTGTTATGATGGTTGAGGGAATCTGCTTCCCCTGAGATATTTTTCTTTACTTATACACATCATAATAGTCAACTGGTAATACAATGTCTTTTCAGGTAAATTACAGATGAGCCACTCGTAACTTAGGCCCTAAAACATGTTTTATTCTCGTGGTTTATTATTTTGTCTCATAGATACCTATGTGGTTTCCTCCACTTCACAAAAAAGTTAACTTTGGTTGGAAATTAAGCACGTCTGTGGCACATGATTTTGGTAAGATTTCATCAAAATCATACCTAATCTCTACTTCTCTTCCATCAATTTTCATTTAAAATCAATGATTTTTTGTTACTGAGGAACCACATTAAGTATAAGTGTCATGAAGTAAAGCCCAAGGACAATACATGTTTTACGATCTGACCACAACATGTGTTTGCATAATTTTCCATTTTCTCTATCCTATGTGTGGACCATTTGTGATATAAACATTTAAAAGGTTTTGGCTGAGCTTCAAAATGCTTTATCTCTAATCCCTGATTAACAGAATATGAACTACAATAAACTGGAAAAGGATTTGAGGAGAGAAAAGATGGCATACAACGGTTGTTTAATTATTTTCCTGCACCTAGACCTGTTTCTTCCCACCCAACTTTTATTTGTCTTGGGAAGCTCTTAAAATCTATGTCAATTAAAATTGTTGTTGATACCTGTGAATTTCGTCATTTGTTAAATCTTACATCTCGTTTAAACTGATTAAGATCCACTGTTTAGAATAATGGATTTGTACCGAGTGAAGCTTCCTAAGAATTGAACAAATAAATCATAAGAATATTGGTGGATCTCAGGGTCCAATTATGAATCCCCTCTGGAAACTAACAAAAGTTTACTGTGTTGCAGGTGAATATCATGCTCAAGGAATTACCAGAGGAGATATTTGGGCCTCAAATCGGTATTAGAGAGTACTCATTCTTTGACAATCCATTGATGCCAAAACAGGTAAATGAGTATCCACGAAATTTGTGTCAAAAGTATCAGTTTTATTGATTCTATCCACGAAATGCGAACAACTTCGTTTATGAATTTTTTTTTTAGGTGAAAGAATCATGGATTGATGTCCAGCTTTGTCAAGAAGGAATCCGAGACTGCATTGCTTCAAATACTACCAGCCCTTCAGGAGCACTCAGATTTCCAAAGAGAAGCAACGAAGAAACGGTAACTGAATTAATATGTGTGTGTGTGTTTGAGCGCATGTGCGTGTGTGTGAGTGCATTTTATTTCTTTCTTGAAAGAGTATACACATTAATATATGTATTTTTTATATGCCCAACAAACCTTGTTTTCTTTTTAACCCTATTAATAAGCAGTGTCTTTTGAATCCCGATGTTTTAACTCTGAGTAACTTAAACGATATTGTATTTCACGTGTATATGCAGTTCAAGACAGTATTCTCCTCATTCAAGGATGTAAAAGTAATTCAGTTTTCTTCTATGCAAGATGCCTTCGCAGGTTTCATTGACAAGGCAAGTCTTCTCATCTTTTTCGACTTCTTTTTTTAACTTTGGTTTCATATCAGTCGTTGAGCATGCACTACATACTTAGTTATCATGTGCTGATCTGATGCTTTGTGAAATTTATGGTCAGGCAAGGGAAGAGAAATTCAGGAATCGTGCAAAGCGGTATGTTGGTATATGGTGTTGTGTGGCTGAACACACTCCTGGTCACATATACTATGACATGTACTGGGATGAGAAACCAGGTTGGATACCTATCCCTCCTCAAACCTCCGAGGATGATCACCCACCACCGTGAAACCTCGCGATACATGTATGTGTATCTGTCAAAATACAAACAGCTGAGCATGCGAGAAATGCGGAGAGAAATATCTGACGAACGAATTAGTTTCTAACTTACATGAATCGAAACGAAGAGGACTGCTTCTGCATATCCATGTTTGTACACGGAGGAGAGGCTGTATCGATCCCTATTAAGAATGGGAGAAATGTTGTTGTGTATCAGTCAAATTAAAGAACTCTTTTTCAAGTGTATCATTCATCATCTTGGAAAAATCTTGGGTGGTACGTACTATTCAATGGTACGGCCTTTGAATGGTCTCAGATTAATTTGCAGTGGGACCCAAATAAATCTTAAACTATTCAAAGTTTGTACGATTGAATGATACGTACCATTGAAGTAGCTCCAATAAAAGAAATGGAAAACTTTTTATTAATTTGCACATCTATTCTTTGTATATCTTGTTTGGCCTTGGAGAAATGTTACCAATTTACGCCTAATGATCGATCGAGCAAAATATGGTTGTCAAACCTTGAAATCAATCCTAGTAAAAATGCAAGTTAATCATGGAAATGTGCTTATTGCATAAAGCATTTCAAGTGCTTTTGAAATTCAAAAACATTTTATCTAAAAAAAGCTTTGAGTCATTTAAAAGCACATCCCAAACAATATTCTTTGTATATCTTGTTATTTGGTGGTCTTGGAGAAATGTTACTAATTTACGCCTAATGATCGATGGAGCAAAATATGGCCGTCAAACCTCCTGATCCTTGCAGCAACCAATTAACCGGAAAACTAAATCTTAATTAGTACAATCAAGTCCAAATCTTAATTACCATTGCAAGTAAAATATCTTCGATATGATGATCTGATGGAAAATAAAGAAATTCTATGAATAAGATTATTGACGTGTTACATGTTGCTTTCGATCGATCAAAACCTTTTCCTTAATTAATTCTCAATTACCAATTAATTAATTAATTAATTAATGGCTAGCTAGCTCATGAATTCGATCTGCAAATTCGGTGGGAAACTTTTCTTAGCAAATCATTTAAGGTTTTCTGAAGATGAATGAATCAGAAACCTTGATAGAGAGAGATGAGAGAAGCCACCAACACAATCCAATCATAGAATGCATACATCGTCTCTTCTTTCCGATTATATAAATACATCGTGTCAACGGTTTTGATCAAAACTTCACCATCTTCTAAAACTAAGACAGGGTTAAATTCCTAGTGTAAACGCAAGGACAAATATTTCCAACAGTCCCTATTCGACACTCCTCCAAATTTGGAAGGTTATTACGCAACGGCGGCAACGAATGCAATTTCTCGTCCGTAAAATCAAAATAAAATATTGAGCAGGGATCCCTACAGTTTAAATCTAGCCAATGCAGAGCTCCCTTGAAAAAATAACCTTGGCCGTCCAAACAACGAGAATCATTCTCGAGGTCTTCCAGAATCCTCCATGAACCCGTTTTTAGTGCAAAGATGGCAATTTTAGATGCGTGACCCAAATTCACCTTGTAGTCTTCAGTGGCAGAATCATAACCGAATCCATAAAACGAATGGTGTTGTGAAAATAATCAAGGTCTGGTAACTTACGGGTTTGTCTGGTACTAGGGTTCCATAAGACGATTCTAATAGGGTAGGGGACCAGGTGTACTGCATCAAGGATATATATTCTAAATTTTGCTTGTAGACATATCAGACCATTGCAGGAACCCACAACGGCTTCTTTGTGGTTGAGAATATCTGCTGGAAAATCATGAAGCTCCTCCTCGTAGTAGTGATGACTTGCTAGGGCATGAGCAGCAACATTATGGTGGTTAGGGTTCTTCAATGCTTTGTAGTTTATGATTTGACACGAGGAGGATTCAAACTTTTGAGGATAAAAGTCTGAGCACGGGCCTGAGAGTAGAGGAGGGCGTTGAAAGAAGAGGAATCTGAAGGCGCTGTTGCTGGTGTCGATGTCTGTATTCACTACTAGGCTGAGATGCTTCTGCTTCAAGATTTAATCTCTGGTGTCGATGTCTGACAAAATCACCACCAGAGATTAAATCATGCCAGGAATTAGATACGCTCCGAAACCTCAGTAAAGTTTTGACTGGAAGCCGTGATAATATCTCCACAATCATGTCGTACGAGGGGACTGGCTGTCGCTGCCGCTGCTGCTTCTGCTTCAAGAGACCGTCCTCCTCCACCTCCGCGTTCAAGAGACCGTCCTCCTCCACCTCCGCGATCGCCATGTTAATTAGCTATATAGGTAATTAGGGTTTCTGCTGCTTAACGCTACGCTTAATTGGCTAGAGCGTATATATATAAGCTGAGTTAATAATGAAAATTTTGAAAAACTAGCCAAAATTTGAACCATAAATAGAGTTTTAAATTTTTTTTTTTTTGATAATTTTAACCAAAATTTGACGAAAAAGTACTAAAACACCCTTGTTGACTATAAATTGCTAAAACTAAATTATGCAACATCTTTTATTTAGGCCCCGTTTTGTATTGTTTTTTTTTTTTACTAAAAACTGCTTCACTTTAAATTTAAATAGATAAAAAGTGTTTAATAAAAATGAAATATACTGCTTATTTTAAAAGTTATGGCATTAAAACATCAATTTTTAAAAGTAGCATGGAAGTTGCTTTTAAAAGCTGGTTTTATAAGCAGTTTTTTTTTAAAAGCAGAGCAACCCCAAACTAGCCCTTAGTCCTAATCGTCTTTCTCCAATGAGCCCCACTCCCAATTTTACTTAACAAGTTCATGATCAATGAAATGCCAACAGAGATGAAGAGAGAAGAAGATGCATATTAAAAAAAAATAGTTCTTTTAATTATTTTAATTAATAAAGGATATTGTAGTATTTTTATGTCAAATTTGGTTTATAATTCTTAAAATCTAAAATAATTGGGTAAAATCCTATACAGAGTCCAAATTTGAGTTATTTTTCCAAATTTCCCGTTAATAATTAGATGCAGAGTTAGAGTTGAATTGGAGTGGGAGTAGGAGTTGGACTCCAAAGAAAAAGAGGGTAATTACGATGTTGTTCTTCATCTGGTACTTGTAGGTTAATTAGGTTAGATTATGAAAGGACTCTAGTAAAGCCAGTTGTATAGAAACAGCGAAAATGGGTGCGCACAACCGTCACTTATTACATTGGAGCTACATGGTACGAACAACGACTGGAACTTATTACATTTGGGCTACATGTCACACATTACATGCGAAATTTAGGATAAACAATTTAGCATTTGATTTATATCCTCCCACGTTTTCCTTCCACTGTCTTCTGGAAACTCAAACGTCTTTGCTTTGGTGATCGCCCTCATATGCTTGGCCTCACATTAAGACGAGACGCTAGTTTTTGACCAAAAGATCGGTCGGCCTGCATTTCAATTGCCACCAGCACACAACATCATATTCCAGCACAAAATCGCATCCAACTATACAAATTCACAAATGCGAATACTTTGCAAGTGTGTACTCACCTGAGACCAGTAGGAGATCCAAATGCTGCGAATTTCGTGGGTGACACGAGGGTCGGATAGGGCATCAACCCATCGGTGTAGGAATCGTTCTTGCCTGCAATGAGGATATAGATTATGAACAAGCATGATGTTTAAATACATTTATTTCCATGTAGAGACATCATAGGGTTGCCAGGTACCTGTCGGGTGCCCAAGATCTGTATCTCTCTCCAGGTTGCTTGAAGTTGTTCTCCTTCTCAATTATGCACTGCATAACCAACGAAAGCAGCATACACAAATTAACGCAAAGTTGCTACAGGAATCATGATGTGCAATACACTAGAAAGACTCATAATACAAGAAAATGAAAAAACTATGTAAACTGACCCTTTCACGCTTTCCAGTGCAGATATTAGGAGGAATTGGGAAGGTCTCAGCATGGCGAACAGGATCATACCTTGATGGGAAGTAATTAACCTAGAGAAAACAGTATGTCATGTGATCAGAGAAAACTTTGATAAACAAACAAGCATGAAATTGGAGCACGCGTCTGAATCTTGAGAAATGCAAGTGTAACCGGCACGAAGGCATTCAATAAGCGACAACAATTGAGAGAAAAAGTGGTATCCATAGTTGGAAAAGAAAATAAAAAGAGCAAAGTACCTCCTCATCCCTGTGCATGAAATTCATAAATCCCTCATGGTGATTGTTGTGATGAGAACACTTGGGAGCATTAACTGGGAGCTGCAGATAGTTCGGGCCAAGACGGTGCCTCTGAGTATCAGAATAGGAGAAGATTCGAGTTTGGAGCAACTTATCATCTGAATAGTAGACACCAGGGACAACAATGGCGGGGCAGAAAGCAAGTTGTTCATTCTCTGCAAAGAAGTTATCAATGTTCTTATTCAGCACCAAACGGCCAACTGGCTGCAGGGGAAGAATATCTTCAGGCCAGGTCTTAGTAACATCAAGTGGGTCAAAGTCAAATTTGTCTTCATGATCAGGATCAATTGTCTGAATAAAAAGTTTCCACTCAGGGTAGTTGCCAGCTGCAATGGAGTCATAGAGATCCTTGGTAGCATGGCTGTGATTAGCTCCTCCAACCTTAATAGCCTCGTCCTCCAACAAACACTTGACTCCACAAGTGGGTTTCCAATGGAATTTCACATAGTGTGCCTTCCCAGCCTTACTGATAAGAGTATAGGTGTTAACACCAGAGCCTTCCATGTGCCTGTAATCTTGTGGAACTCCCAGGTCATCAAATAGGAAGGTGAACATGTGCAGGCTTTCTGGATGGTGGGAGAAGAAGTCAAGGACCCTCCAACTCTCTTGGATGTGGGACTTAGGGTTCGGTTTGAGAGCATGGACCATGTCCGGGAATTTCATTCCATCACGGACAAAAAAGACGGGGAAATTGTTTCCCACCAGGTCAAAATTACCCTGTTTAAGAAGAATAAGGTCACAACATGAGTCTCAAAAACAATATGACTAAATGACTTCCAATAGCTATAGATAGTTGATAATAATGTTACAAAGAAATCAACAATTTGTACAATCAAAACAATATTTAAAAAAAAAAGCACAGAAAAGAAAAGAAGGGAATGAATGCCATATTTTATGGAAGTCACAAGACTACAGGGTTTAGTTAAATACGATTAAAGCATTTTATAGTTTGTCACTGGAGCTGCCACTAGAGATACCACTGCATATTTATTATGAATAAATATGCTGTTGAATATAATTATGATCATCGAAGTGTCAAAACTCAACTATCATTATCCAGAGGTCATACAACATCAATAAGCCATTGAAACCTCACCTCTCTGGTGTAAAACTTCACTGCAAAACCACGAGGATCCCTCAGGGTTTCAGGGCTGCCGCGCTCATGGATAACAGTGGAGAAACGCACAATGACAGGTGTCTGAACTCCAGGGGCTCGAAGGAAGTCAGCACATGAAAGGTGAGAAATATCATGGGTGACCTCAAAGAAACCTTTTGCACTGGCTCCCCTAGCATGGACAACACGCTCTGGAATTCGTTCCCTATCGAAATTGGCGAGTTTCTCCACCAGATGGTAGTCCTCGAGCAGAATTGGACCTGACAAATAGACGAAGAATTTAATTCTTAACTGCATCTACTAAACTCAACATAATCAACCATCCAGATTACATGCAAAAGATGTGATAAGAATGAAATTAGTGGTTATACAGTTTATAAAGTATGTCAAATATATATGACTGCTCTCACTTGCAAAGACAGTAACTTTTATTTAGTTTCAGGTAACCAGATGATCAAAAAAATCCATCTTGACAACCCGAAAAGCAACGAAAAAAGGGGGCCACAGGAATCCAATGAAAACGAACAGAGTGGGAAGTATAGTTGAAATTTTATAACATAAATGTCAAATAGGGAAAGTTATAACTGCAAATACAAATATATATATAGTTATAACATCAAATACAAACTATATATATATATATATATATATATATATATCTAAAAAACAACGAGTTTCAAAAGATTAATCATTCCTCAACTTGGTAGTGATACAAACATCCAAAAATCATCTTGTAGGACACAATACCATAGCCAGAATATCGAAACTTTCTCGTAAAACACTAATATATATACATACACACACACACACACACACACACATATATAAATATAAAGAACAGCATCAAAACATGATTATGATTATTGACAAGGTGCTTGAAAAAGCGATGTGCAACTAAAAATAACACAAAAAGTACAACTTCATATGCAAATTTGCAATTGAAAATCCATCAAAAGCAAAAATAAATAGATAAACCAAAAGGGGATTAAGAAATAAATTACCTCTGGATCCAACAGTCAGAGAGGAGTTGTTGTTCCAAACTGGAGCACCGGAATTGGTGGTCCAGAACGGGGAATTGAAAGCACTTGAAGGGCGGTGCTGCAACAACAACACACACACACAAACAACACACACAAACAAACATTAGAGAGCTAAGACAATAAGGGCTCTGTTTGGTTGCCGAGAAAATATAATTCAACAAGAAAATCAAACTTAAATAGATCAAATTAAAGGATAAATCCCAGAAAGATTATGATTAAGATTAGAGAGTAGTACCCTGTAAGGATCCATGGATGAAGGTCAGGAGAGAGAGACCTTGATGGAGAAGGTAAGAGAAGAGAGGAGAGCAGAGGAAGGGGGTAAGCCACTCACTCAGATGGCAATCGAAGGCCAAAACGTAAATTTGGGGGAATTTATAAACGCTGGGTTTCGGCTTTGGGTATGGGTCGTGGGTGTGGCTCGCGCTTTTGTGTGAAATTACCATTTTCGCTCTCAGTCTCACGTTATCGTTATCCACACGCACAGGGACAGTGGAAGGTCAGTACATATCTTTTGCCAATTTAGCGTCGCGAGTCGGAATGATTATCGCCAAGCCCTTTGAACGACATTTTTTGGCATTTACATAGAAATATGATAAATACATTCCGGGTTTCTATTTGGTTTATTCAGTCTGGTGATTAATTAAGAAAAGTGTGGTGAGAGGTTAAAAATAGTGTGTGGAAAATCGGTTCCCTTTTGCATAGGAAAGTGTTGCGTTTCCCGTGTTCAATAAGTTCAGGCTTGAAAAACGATTTCTTAGGTCATGGGAGGGAGAGGGGGGAAGGGAATCACTCTACCCAGTGACGGAGCCAGCATGGGTTTATTGGTTGGCCATGACCCCAACAGCTTCAAAATCTCTATGTATATTTGTTTATATATTTGTAATTTTGTATTTAACCCTTATAAACAGCTATGACAAACTAAATCACAACTTCCTCCTTATTCTATTTTCTTCTATCATTCTTGTCCTCCTTTTCTCTCTTCTTGTGCAACTCCATTGCGAGCACCAAGTGCTCAATAAAATGTCTCAGTTGACAAGCATTAGCATTCTTCAACATTACTAGACAATATCCTGTAACTGCCCTCGACAAACCTCTACAAATCATAGTAGTTGTCAAAATACTTTGGCATAAACTTCATAAGCTTTCAACAAGCCTCTCCAATGAAGTTTTTTTTTTTGTCAAAATCATGACCCCATTATTTGAAAATTCTGGCTCTGGCTCTGCCTTTGCCTCACCCCCTTGATATTCACTTTCCTTTCCTGTTAGAAACCAAAAAATGCATTAATTATTATCTTTTTATGAAAAATTTGTCCTCATTAACAATTAAAAATGCCCATTATATCTCAAAAAGATGATATTTCCTATCTACTTTCCCATTGTTACCAAACATGGAAAAGAAATTTTGCATTTCCCTTTCCCCTAGGAAAAAGACATGGGATCCCTTCCCTTAAGAAAAGCCATGGAAAATAATTTCCCATGAATTCTTTTCCGTGTACCAAACTCAACATATCATGTGCCAAGTCCGTGAGTTTTTTATTTTCAGAACATATTTTAAAACATTGAATGATTCTAGTTAATCTAGAAACATTGTTTTTTTATCTGATTCGTCCAAAAATCACCATGGCCAAGTTAGTCGACTATGACACTACCATTGCCCTCTAAGCTCAAATTGTCTTACCTAAGTTTAGAGTATTGTCTCTTGTGAAAGAAAATCAACCTAATTTCAAAAAAATTTAAACTCATTGTTACCCTTAAAAATAACAAAAACATTGTTTAACAAAGAGTCCTTTCTTCTTTCCCATTTCACTATAAAACTATATTATTAGCTTATACAACTTTGCCATGTATGCTTAGAAGTTATAAATTTAGAGTCACTTAGTAATACGGTTTAGTACTATTCTTCTTCACTTGTAAGTGAGAGGTCTTATGTTCAAATCTCGTAGATGGCGAATTTGAAACTAATTTATTCCCCCTACCACTAAGTGAAAATATATCCTTGTATATAACAAAAAAAAAAAAAAGTTGTGATCTCCCATTCAGAAATTTATTATTTATTTATTTTATAGTTTTGAGAAAAATAATTTAAAGGGCATTTTGGTCATTTTAAATTTTACTCTGGTGTTATGGGTTTTACGGTAGATGATATTTATAGAGCTCCTGTTGGGATTGTAAATTGTAAATAATAGATTTTATTACAAGTGGTGAACTACAATTGGCTTAATCTCTTCATAGGGTACGTAGGCAGTCTAACCCAAAGGGTTAGGTGCAGCCATAAATAAAGGAAATGGGTATTATGTTGTTGAACTATTGATTTTAGTCATCTCTTGAGTTTCAGGGTGTGACAAATTGGTATCATAGCATTGGTCCTCGGATCTTTGCATTTGAGCGGATGCTGATACATGCCTTGTTGTATCAGTTGTGTCAAGACCTAGAATTTAACAAAAATTCTTGGGTGCTCCGAAGTATGGGGTACTCCAGATTTTTTAACTGTTGGATCTTGATTTTTATATTTTAAAACAAAAATTTAACGGTTAAAAAATTCGGAGTATTCCGTACCCCGAGGTATGCAATAAAGACTCAGAATTTAGACTTTTGTGACCTAGAGTGGGAGACTAGCAAATCTAGTCTATGGGGAATAACTTGGTTAGCTTCAGACTTTACGTAAGCGGATGACTTAGATGGGACTGGCTACAGTGCTCGCAAGCATTGAATGCTCACACCTATCTCACCCTCTTTCTCCCCCTCTCTCCTCCCTCCTCCCTCCTTTTAATGGTGAGATCGGTGTGAGCATTCAATGCTTGCGAGCACTGTAGCCTACTTCGACTTAGATTGTGTGAAGTCTTGTGTTATGCTTACGTGGCATTGCTTCTGGCAATGTGATTCATTGTGCTGATTTGTTGAGTTTAGCGTTCGAGATGACGTTGCTCTATCTTGTGAAGTTTATTTGATGATTGCTTTCTTCATCTTCTTATTCCTTCAGATTTCTATACTTTGAGTATTTCGATTATATTACAAGTTTTTCTAAATTTCGATGATGAAATTTTTATAAGGTGGAGAGGATGTGACATTCCATCCCAAATTGATTATTTATTTATTTTACAGTTTTGAGAAAAGTGATTTAAAGGGTGTTTTGGTCATTTTAAATTTTACTTTGGTGTTATGGGTTTTATGGTAGATGATATTCACAGAGCTCCTATTGGAATTGAAAATTGTAGATAATAAATTTTATTACAAGTGGTGAACTACGATTGACTTGATCTCTTTACAGGATACGTAGGCAGTCTAACCCAAAAGGTTAGGCGCATCCATAACTAAAGAAAATAGGTATTATGTTCTTGAACTACTGATTTTAGTCATGTCTCGGGTTTTGGGGTGTGACAAAAGTAATGAATTTGGAAAATCAAGAATAGGAGAGAATGATTGAGTCTAAGATCAATTATCGTTATAACTAATCTGATTCATGATTTTTCTAATATTGAATTATGAACTGTAATGTAGAATTTACATACTTTTTTATTATGCGTGTTAGTAAATGTAGTGGAAGTCATAATATGTTAGTAAATACCCAAATTTGTTAAAACCCAAACTCGTTAATTTGGTTTCCACCAACGCCGTGGTGTCCAACTGTGAGATGAATTTGGTGTCTCTATGCTACGATTCATGTTTAGGTTTTACTAATTCGAATTCGAAATTGAATTTGGATTCAATTTCTACGGACGACGATGACGACGAGGACAATTTTATGCCTACGACATTTGAGAAGATGGTATTTGGCTTTATCTTCGCTTAAATGACAAATTATGGTGGCAACTCGAGTTTCATCTTCGCTTAAAAGATCTCTTAGCAATTTTGCTATCCTATGAGCATGACATGGTCACACACCCCGACCCAGATATCCAAAAGAACACCAAAATCAAGGCATGCTGGCTGACACCCGAAAGGATGATGAAAACCTTGTCATGCAAATGATGTGTAAAAGTGAGGATAAATTAAAACCAAAGTCTAGAACTAATTAATACTAAGAGTATGAGTGAGCTGAAGGGCAGGAAGAACCCTTATTACAATGCATGCAATGTCAGAGCATAGTTAAAGTGTAGTAGAAGTATGAATATTCCCATCATGGGTAGGATGGATATTACATAACTAATAGAAAAGGAAAACCCTACATTAGCTGAAGTGGAAGTTAGAACCACTAGAGAAATCTCGCTCGTCACAAGTCCAGCTACTAAGTCTTGGAGAGGCATAAAACAAAAAGTGTGAGTGGGCAAAAATAATAGTTTCAAAAACCTTTACTTTTCGTAACATAAATAACCCTCTCTATAAAAACATGTATAATTTCCAAAATCATACTACGTATAGTATGAAAATTACAAATACAATATTAGGGCACAAATGCACTAAATATACGCTCAGTACTATATACACGTGAAGCTGGCGCTAAGCGCGTCACAGCGCTAAGCGCGTCACATGTGAGTTCTAGCTGCCTAATGTAAACTAGTACAAGCTGGCACCTACAATCTATTCAAGGTGAGTGTAACCGTGTAGATGTGAACATACACGTGAAGCTGGTCCTGGTCCAGACGAGTGCTAGGCCTCTGGTCAATGCATGTATGATGAGCAAATAAAATATGTATGATCATGCCATCATAATTTCATAAATCTCAACAACATAATTTATACTCATACTCGTAAGTAAAAGCATGGCATGATATAAAAATGCTTCACAAAACCATTGTGGAAACTATATAAATAAAAGTTTAGAAAACAAAGCCCACTCACTGGTACATAGTGGCTTCTGTACTCCTCATGATAAGTCTCTCATATATGCAAAACAACTATACTAATCATGAAACTACTCAAAGTTCGTAAATACTAAGAAAAAGACTCGAAATTCCCTTTGTTTGCTCAAAACAGGGATTGAAAAGACTTAAAAACGAGCTCACGCGCCACCACAGGACTCATGCATTCGTAGCGACGAGTATTACAAGAATACGGCAAGTATGAAGACAAAATATGAAATGAACTCAAAAGTCTACATAGGATTTCCACTTAGTCTGTTCAGATGCAATTTGGTCAATTCACACTTTCAGAAAATAATACAATAAAATTATAGTCAAGTCGTCACACATAGAGTGTGATTGGAGATTGAATTTCTAAATTTCTATAAATTTAGTTAGAACTAATTTAAGAAGCTCATTGGAGATGCTTTTAGTCTTAGAGTATCTCCAATGGTGTAGGCAATTGAATAGGCAAACCCATTTTGATGAGCCACGTATGCAAATTTTGCCTACTCCCTCAAAGTATGCAATATTGCATACTACACCATGAGTAGGCAAATCGTGCCCGACATATCTTTTTATAATAAAATATTTCGTGTGGAGAAAGAAGACAAAACTAAAAGATAAAAATAGATGTTATAGATAAAAGAAAATAATAAAATATAATTTTGCTTACTTGGTCTGTCTAATCCATGAGAGTGACAAACTTTTCCATGAGGCAATTGAGTAGGCAACATGTCACGTCAGCCTTTATATAGTAAAACCTCTCTATAGTGATACTATATAAAGGAATAACCTTCTTTTAGTCATAAAAAATTTTGGTCCCAACTCATACCGGTTTTATATAGAATAAACTCCACATTGTAATAAGTTATAATGTTTTTAGGTCCCGTCTTATGGAAACTTGCCTCCACATAGTAATAATTGTTAATAAGTCCAAAAATATGCAATGTCACAAATAAAAATTTAAGATGAACTAAAATATTTTTCTAGAGTTATTTGGGCCAATACTTTATTTTTTAAAGTTGATGCCACTTATTTGAGCTTGCGAGTATGTAACACCTCATCAACATGGACACATTTGTGTTGAAGCCAAAAGTTTCAAGCTTCTCAAGCATGTTTAAAGTTTCTTAGCATGAAACTTTTGGTATGCTTTTAGAGGTTAGTTGTCCCTCTTTTTTTATTGTCACATTTTGGAAATTGGCATGCTCCACTGTTAAATATAGTTCTTTGCAAAGGTGACTATTACCATTGAATAGGTCTAGAACCAATACGATATTGGTGACTATAAAAAAGTGACTATTGCCTCTTTTTCTACTAGTGTTGTATCCATACAACTTTCATTATGAATTAACTAAATAAAAAAAATATTATTTTACTACACTTCTATTAAAATAAACCTCATTATAGCAATAAAATTGATTATGTCTCAATATTATGACATAGAGATTTCACTATAGTACATTTTTGCCTCCTATAAATGGCGTGGGATTATGTGAAACAGTGGCGGAGCCACCTTAAGCCAAGGGTAGGCTCGGGCCTATCCTGAAATGTTCTCTTAGTCATCAGGAGAAAAAAAATACGCGGTCACTCACCTTTGAATTTGATATCAAGAATAAAGAATAAATAAATGTGCTTCTAATGTTTTATTTTCAACTCTTGATATAGTTGACCATGTTATGTTTTTATATATGTTATGTTCATTTCAATCTAAAGTGTGCTCCTCCTAACATAAATTTCTGGCTCTGCCACTGATGTGAAACCTTCTTAGAGCAAAACTACATAGAAAAAAAAATACCGCTTCAAAAAATACCACTTTCTTTAGCTCAAATATAAAAATATATGTCCACCTAAAAATATAATTATACTTTGGAAATTGTCTAATTTTTTAAAATCAAAATTGATCCAACCAAAAAGAAAGAAAATTAAGATTGCATTCACATAAGTGCAAAGTCATTGAAACGACAAGGGCTAATATATATCGTGCAGGTATGCGATATATTGCAAATGGTCGCCGATATTTTATGTTGTAATCCAAAAAGACATAAATATTTTAATGGGAAAAACTGAGAGATCGAGGTGGGAAAAATTATGTGAATAATTGAGAACGTCATGCATTCATCCTTCCTTATCCTAGTTTTGGTGTTTTGCTAACATCTAAGCACAACCACTGATGGCGGGTGATATTGTCCACTCACCAGACGCCACGTATACCCCAAACCACCTTGAAACGTGTGCTCTTAGTAGTTGCACACAGACTATCCGATTCCGGGATATGCTTTGAAAACTTGAACTGGAACATCCTATTTTGGTGGTTTAACTTTAGTGGTACGTACCATTGAATGGTACGTACTGTTGAATGGTTTAAGATTTATTTGAGATCCGCTGCAAATTAATCTGGACCATTCAATGGCCGTACCATTGAATGGTACGTACCACTGAAGAATTTTCCGGTTAGTTTATACAAACATGAAAAATATTGTCATTTGTTTTAATCAAGTCATATCATCAATCGGTATCATAGTTAGTTGGGTTAAATAGTTAGTTGTTCAGAAAGAGAAAAATAAGCGAGATTTGAACTTGCATCAAAATATATAAACATAATTGCTTTCCACTATTACTGTTTAGTCTTTTTTTTACTTGTAAACTAGAAATTCAATGATTGACCCCACAGTTAGTGAATTTGATATCAAGTTAGAGGAGTGCTAGCAATCTTTGTACTAACCTTTGCATGTAGACATTTTCACTTCTTCAAATGACACATGTCATTTTATTACAAAAAAAACAAGATTTTGGCTAAAAATTAATCAAGAAAAATAGAAAATATAATTTTAAAAACATTAAAGTTTTTTTTTTTGTGTAAAAAAATGGCACATGTCATTTAAAAAAAAATAAAAACGTCCAAATACAAAGATTAATACAAAAATTGCTAGCATTTCTCATCAAGTTATTCCTCTTAATAAAAAAAAAAACCAAGAAATAAAATTAGAAAAATAGAGTGTGAAAGCTGCCAAATGCTGCTAATATGCTGATAAGGTTGGAATGGGCCGTGAGGTGAGATTAGCCACACAAGCCTGTGCCTCTCTGGCCCACTTCAATTTTGTTACATCAAACACCCACCAGAAAAATCACTCTTTCCTGGCTCTTGGTTCGCTCCATAAGCTCTTTTAGATTTTTTTTTCTTTTTATTGGTCTATAATTAAACAACTATGTCCGATTTAACATGTTAGAGCATCTTCAAGAGAGTCTATAAAAATAAATTTTAAGTGTCAAGTAAGATTTTTTATGCTTCAACAAAGTTGTCGAATAAGTCTTCAAATTTAAAAAATGTCCTACACTCTCTATCCCACCCTTCAAACATTCTTTTTATTATAATAATATATCTTTATCAACTTTTTTCCAAGAATGAAATACTAAAAAAAGGTCACATGGTAGAAAATAATAAAAAAAATACTAAGATTTGTGTAGTCTGTTTGGAGCAAAATTGTGAATCAACAAATTTTAGTTTTCAAAATTCCATGTAGGTCAACAAACTTATATTTGAAGAGTCACATTTAGAAAAAACTGTCGAAGATGCTCTTAAATTGCAAAATAAGCATAAACAATGTCATATTGTGTAGAGGGGTTCATGATCCGGTTCATTACAATCTAAATGGGGTAGGTACGGTACGAATTAGACCGATTTAACTCAAGAGTAAAAATATGACCAAACCAATTAGAAGATAATGATTTGATTCAGTAAGGATATCGACCCAAACCAAAACCAATGTCAAATGGTTTTGTTTAGACCTAACCAAACCATTTTTCAACTTGATTTAGGGCATTCGGTTAAGCTATATTATAACCAAACTAATTCATTACGGTATGTTCACTTTTGAACCGTTTGACTTTTGTTTTAGTCAAACCTCAAACCAAAATTAAACTGGCCATTACAGTTGTAAAATAACCGATTTTATCAGTTTAGTCCAATTGATGCCCACCCGTACGGTTCGCTCTTAAAATCTAAAACTGAACCAAAGAAGTTATACAGTTAGGCTATTTCCAGCCAAAGGCTATAGGCTATTTGTAGCTCAAATTTAGCAAAAATCGGTCCCCAATTCAAAATGAATCTTTTTTTTTTTGGTCGATGGGACAAAATGAATCTGTTAAAAAGAATCATGACTAAAATTAGCCATGGGCTGGCTACATATAGCAAGCTCTCAAGCTTATCAGCGGGCCCCAACATGTGCATTCCAAGCCAAGATGCAAAGATATAGCCTTGCACGGATGGAAATAGAAGAATTTAACCCTTATTTAAAACATTAATTTTTGAATGGCTAAAACATAGTCAAGGACTAAGTTCATGACGGGAGATGACCGGCTTGTCTCTACACAGCAAATGTCAAGGAAATCGAACCAATCTCAACCTATACAAGGCCGGTTCTTGTTTTAGACTCTTCAATTTTCCCAAAAATTTTATTCTAAAAGCCCAAAAATTTGAACCAGAAACAACCATTTTGTATTAAACATATTTAGTGACTTAAGCTAAAATGGTTTAGCTTCAAAAGAAAATCAAGAAAAACTTTTAGAAGTGAAGTTGTCAAACGAATTAACTAGCTACTGGAACAGAGTAATTAATCGACTAGAACAAGCTAAACTTAACTAGTATTTAAGTAACTGAAATTTAAACTAGCAGCTGAATTTCGATCTCATTGGCAAATTTCTTACCAGTTACCACTCACACGTATAGCATGTGTGAGGTTTTCTGTTTTTTTTTTTATACAAGCGATACTTTAAACGCTTTTAACCGCTTGACCTACAAATTGGCTTTGTCCGTGAGATTTCTAGTTTATCAGTAAATTAAAAAGTTGTTTGTCTAACACATCAGTCCTAACCAAAACTGAAGCAAAGCATTACATTTACAACCTCTTCTGCAGTGTAAAAGACCCTCAGAAAGGAGAAAACAAAGGTATATGTAGTCCGAACAATTGCGGAGCAGTGATGAATTGAACTGAGATAATACACAGGTAAGAGTAAAACCTACCTATTCTCTTGTTGGGGAAAACGCCATGAGTGACATATTGCAGTAGACGAGCCAGCGTCAGTTTCTCAATGTGAGAGTTGAAGCAACTTCACAGCTAACAACACAAATGTGTAATGTGTTTTGAATGCTTTTCATTTCCCGAATATATTTAGAGCTCTCATCTTTTGGATCTCTTTTGCTGCATAATATGCATTGAGTACTAGAGTTTAGTTAATTAAATCAATCCAAGGGAGGATTATGACTTTTCTAATACAGTTTCGAAAGCAAGCACTAAACTGTGAATCATAGGAAACATTTATTCTTTGATTTCTGTTAGACATTTGTATAGGATTACCTTCCTCAACCGATAGCTGCATTGATCTTTTCTCTAGCTCAACGGCATGTCTGCTAAGCTCGGATGAAGGTAAACAACGAAGCACTAATAGCATCGGGAACAAAGAGCATTTTCAGTACTGAAAAATTAAAGGCATAAGGTAGGTATAGAAAAGTGATATTTTAAAGCAGCAGTGACATACTCTGGATGTATTCGCTCTGATCAGACTCGTCAAAGTGCTTCAAGAGGTTCTGCAGATGTAGAAATCGTTCTGTCCTTTGCTCATCACGGTTGCCCTCAGAAATAACCGATTGGGGAACATCACATTCAGGAGTAAATCTAAGGTGCCTGGAATGAGCAGCCGGCACGCCATCACTAGCCTTTCGAAGAAAATTTGGAACTGGTGGTTTACTAGGTGAAAATTTAATCGGAGAAGCCAAATGCGTTGGTGCAAATGCAGGTATACAAGATGTCTCTTGCTCCTGCTGCTTGTTTCTTTCTTTAGGTAGGTCTGGCTGCCTTTGCGAACAATGTCGTTTGAAATTTAGACAATCTTCTGTCACACCTTGAGCTCTTCGCTTTCCTATTTTTGAATCTAACTTCTTCACAGCCCCACCATGCATGAGATGATCACTTGCACCGCTGATGCTCGTGAACTGGTGGCAAGGAGGGCTCCGAGCAAACTCAGGGCTGAGTATCTTAGTTCCCGAAACCTTGTTTGGATCGGCAACTAGTCGTCCTAGAAAAGAATTCTCAGGACAGCTAGGCATACAGCTTCTATTGTCGTTCTGTACATCTCTCAGCGCTACCTTTTTCATTGGTAATGTGGATTGCTTATGGCACATAGATGAACCAAGCACACTGTTGGCCAGTGCATTGTTGCTGAGATTCGAGTTCATTATTCGAGGGACCAGCCGAACCAACTTGGCTTAAATTCTCTTAATCAAGGTTCTGGCTGCAGAGGCATTACCGAAAACCGAAAGATCAAATCAATAAATCCATCCTTGGTTGCAGATATAACTACCATGCTACAACACATTATCTTAAACGAAGGTTTCGAACTTTCGAGCAATAAGGTTTCGAGCTTCTGTTTTCCCTTCTGATGTGCAATTCGAACAGTAAGGTTTGAAAGACAATAATTATAGGGGCAACTGCAACATTTTCAGCATGGAAGCCAACAATCCATGCTGAATTTGTAAATCCCGTCAATTACGAAAGTAATCTCGAATTTAAAACATCCACTTTTTCCAATCAAATAACAAAACTATATTTCAACAATCCAATTTCGCCAATTACTCGCAAGAAAACCAAAATTGATGAGCCCGCGAGGCCGATTTGAATGTATAAACAATTGGAACAAAAAGAGGAACTCATATCGCAATTGTATGGTCTAAAGTGAGAGTAACAGTAGCATGATCACTACAGATCTGAGCTGGGTGACACTCCAAGAGCCATAGGAAACTAAATTGAACAACATTCATTCGTTCGATTAAGTAATACATATCTGTGACTCATCTGTGTCATCTGTGTGTGTGTGTGAGAGAGAGAGAGAGAGGAGAAGTAATGGATTACCGTTGGAGTTGAAGAAGTTGGAGATGGAGTGGGGAGATCTGCAACTGCAAGTAGTTTTGGCAATGGATCTCACTCTCAGGCTTGCCTCAGGAAAGGAGAGTGTTCAAAACAGGGAAACTGGCTCCAAAGGAGGAGGCCAAGACGTTTAAAATTTGTTTAAAATATACGGGGGGCCCACGCTGTACCGTAAGAGCCACTGCGCAGCCTGTGCTGTGACTGCCTCCTCCTTTTGACACCTGTCTTCTCATTTAACAGAATTTTAACTCTGTTAGCTTTTTAGGTAACGCTAGAGAGACTTGAACTATATTTTGTAAACCACACATGAACCGCCACGACACATTTTTTGTAATCCGTATTCTGTTAAATGAAATAAGTAGACCATCAAAATATGGCTGAGTTCTTTTTCTTTTTTTTCCTCCTTAACAATAAAAACTCAAATAACCCTATTTTCACGCCACATTATGCCCTTCATCTTTGCTGCTCTGTTGCTCTCATAACCCAAGTCTCCTTCTTTTGTGTGGTAACCAAATTTCACCGACCCCAGAGGAGGCCATGTGTACTAAAACATACCAAATTGATGGAATTGCCCCTAAGATTTCGTCAGTGCTTAACCTTCAAATGTGTTGAGCATTAAATGCAGGAGCCGATATCCACCCGTGAATCAAGTCCGATAGAGGAGGCACCTCTACTAGGCCAGCGTGTTCACCATGCCTCACGTGATAGATTTACGTACACCAAGGCGTTGGGCCACCTCCACTAAACAGAGTTGGCGGGCTCAACAAGCCAAGTAAGGCCCAATGAGGATTCCACAAGTCCAGAAAATGCTAGCATACGAGATCAGCCTAAAAGAGTTTGTTAAGCCTCTAAGGATATTCACACTAATAAATCTAGCAACAGAGAATGGAGTGATTGATTTAAATGTGCTAGCAATATCTCTCACTTGGATCAATAAAGAATGAGTGACGTAAGGTGTTTGGCTTAGGGTTTTTCTCTCTTTTTCTTTGAGGAACAAAACTGATTTCACTTAGCACACGAGAAAAAATACAAGGAGTATTTATATACCTCCTTGTCGCACCCTTTAGCCGTACCTCCCTAAGGTTTGGCGGTATGGACTTTATTCCATGCGCCAAGCCCAATCAATTACCCACTTTAGGTTTGTGACTTGGACTCCTTTTAATTAAATAAAGCCCAATGCCTATTTAATTAAAACCATGTCCAATAAGCCCAAATAATTAATCCAATATAATTAACAATTAATTATATCTTATCATCATCCATATAACGCTACTAGAACTTATCATATACGTGTGACCTCTTAGGTTCTAACCAAAGCCGGCAGTGAAATTAATTAATGAATTAATTTAATTTCACAAAACATGAGTGATACCTAACAACATATCAAGCAATAAGTCTTTAAGGGGAAGATAGTATGTAGGCAATTAATGGGCTAAATTCCTGTTAATTCTCAAAATTACAAAATTAATCAAAATGGCACAAAGTCGCCCCAAAATTCAAATTGGAACTACATGTGGTTTGATCTCTCACAAAGATAGTATGTAGGCAATATAGTACAAAATTTTAGATGCAACCGCACCTCCCAAACACAAATGAATTTTTCAGATCAATCTCGGCAAGAGCAACTTCGTATTCATCTTCCCTAATACTGTTAGGGTCACACATACATCCATACTCTATCCGGTGGATGAGTACTTTGGTATTGTAGAAATGAATTTTGGATAAATGTTTGCTATGTTGCTTCTCCTTAAGCAGCTCCTCATACTTGGTAGCTGCTACCACGATATCTTAGAGGTCATAAAAGGTAACATCACAAATTTCTTCTTGAAAGTATACTCAATGCCTTATGAGAAATAGCTATGCGACAAGTTAAAACTACACTTCACCTTCAACCTCTTGAATCAAGCAATGAAATCCTATGTAGACTCCTTCTCGTATTGTTTCACTTCAGTCAAATCACTGATAATCACTTCAAGCTCGATCTAATAGAACTGCTCGTAGAAATCTATCTCCATTTGTCTCCAAGTGTGAATTGAATTGGCTGGTAGGTTAGAGTACCAATGAAAAGCTTGCCTAGTTGTGGAAATTAATATAACTTTTCTTATAACTATTTATATTGTTTATAATATGTGACGTGCCTCGTGACAACCGAAATTCGCCACATATACCATTATGTGACAAAATTTTCAGTATTATATAGGACGTTTTTCCGTAGTCACTGAAGCCCTGTTTTCTTGTAATGCATAGTACACTTATTAAGTGTGTTCTCTAGCCTGGTCATTACCATAGTCACCACACGTGGACAAAACTACACGTGGATTATTTGCTTAACTACAAACTGTTGTGTTACATATCCTCAGTGAGTATTACACAATAATAACATCTATAATATTAAATAAAGTATATAATTTGTTATCTTTATCTTGTGAGGTATTGTTGCTGGTCTCGTGCAATTTTTGGGGACTATTTGACTAAGAAGACAGTTGCAGTGTTTGTGGCCTCATTTGGCCCCATATCCATGATACTTATCATTGTGATATCGACTCTATCTTCCATGATGATATCGATGCAGGGAGGTAAAATCTGCAGACTTAATTCTTCTAGGAATTAATTGATAATTCTAAAGTTAATTTGAATATAGGAATGCATTGTTAAATTTCAGTGTTTAAGTTTACAGTAGGGGGAATGGGAAGAGAAAAAAGAAATTGAATGGTACTTTACGAATAATTGATACGAAAAAAATTGATTAATAATTTAGTTATACAAGAAGGACTTGATCCATCTAAACAAAACATAATCAAATCGTACTTGTGCCGGGTTTGTGCGGTCTGGCCATTTGTACAACTATAGGTATGTTCACTCCCATTCTAATTTTAATTCATTTTGTATAAGATTTCACGTGAAATTTTAACAAATAGAAAAATCTGGTCATGGAAATCAATATTTTTCTTAGATTTTTATATTGTTTATAATAAGAAACCACTATGAAAAAGTACGCCATCGAGCCTTTATGGCTTGCGACCATAGTACGCTTCAGTGTGTTCTCCAGCCTAGTCACTGCCATAGTCCCCACACGTGGACAAAACTAGGTGGTTTATTTGCTGGGACTCCAAAATGTTTTGCTACATATCCTCGGTGAGTGTTACAAAACAATAATATCTATAAATATTAAATAAACTATGTTAGTATATAATTTGTAATTTGTTATCTTTCTGTTGTAGAGCATTGTTATTTGACTAAGAAGATAGATGCAGTGTTTGTGGCCTCATTTGGCCCCATATCCATATCATTGTGATATCGACTCCGATGTTCCATGACGACATCGATGCAGCGAGGTAAAACTTGCAAACTTAATTATTCAAAGAATGAATTGATAATTTTAAAGTTAATTTGAATATAGGAATGCATTGTTAAATTTCAATGTTTAGGTTTATAGTAAGGGAATGGGAAGGGAAAGAGGAAAGTGAATGGTAGTTTAGGAATAAATGATATGAAATAAGTTTATTAATATTTAGTTCTACACGAATGACTTGATCCCACTAAACAAAACAAAATCAAACCGTACTTGTGTCGAGTTCATGCTAGTCTGGCCCTGTGTACAACTCTAAGTATGTCCACTCCCCTTCTAATTTTAATTCATTTTGTATTAGATTTCACGTGAAATTTTAACAAACAGAAAAATCCGATCGTGGAAGTTAATATAACTTTTCTTGTAACTTTTTTTATTGTTTATAATAGGAAACCACTATGAAGAAGTACGACGAGCCTTTATGGCTTGTGACTATAGTACGCTTAAGTGTGTTCTCCACCCTAGTCGGTACCATAGTAACCACATGTGGACGAACTTACAAGTGGTTTATTTGTTGGGGACTACAAGATGTTTTGCTACATATCCTCAGTGAGTGTTACAAAACAATAATATCCTATATTAAATAAACTATGTTAGTATATAATTTGTAATTTGTTATCTTTCTCTTGTAGGGCATTGTTGCTAGTCTCGTGCAATTTTTGGGGACTATTTGACTAAGAAGATGGATACAATGTTTGTGGCCTCATTTTGCCGCATATCCATGATACCTATCACTGTGATATTAACTCCAATCTTCCATGACAACATCTATGCAGAGAGGTAAAATTTGCAAACTTAATTCTTCTAGGAATTAATTGATAATTTTAAAGGTAATTTGAATATAGGAATGCATTGTTAAATTTTAGTGTTTAGGTTTACAGTAGGGGAATGAGAAGGGAAAGAGAAAAGTGAATGATAGTTTAGGAATAATTCATACGAAATAAGTTGATTAATAATTTAGGTGTATAATAATGACTTGATCCCACTAAAAAAAACAAAGTTCAATCGTACTTAAGTCAAGTTCGTGCCAGTCTGGCTTTGTGTACAACTCTAGGTATGTCTACTCCCTTTCTAATTTTAATTCATTTTGTATAATGTTGGAACCAAATTTTCTCACTGCTGCGGACAAAGGAGAGTGCCAGAACGACCACCTATAAGAAAGAATAAACAACCGTAAAAGTCCTAAGGTACTGGTGTGGTACCTGCCAAAGGGTCTCCGACGGTCAAGTTAGTATAAAGAATATTAGAACTCAAGCAGTAGGCGAGAGAGTAATGTGTGTGTTACCATATATGAGCCCTAAGATGGTGTATTTATACTAGTCAAGAGAGAGTCCGTTTAGGATAGTGAAATCCGTATTAAACTGAGAGAATCCTATATGATATCTAGCATAAGATATTGCTTCCTTTTAGGATTGTGATCACTCGCGGCTCAAGCCAACCCTAGATTGTAGGAATTTCCAAGAATATAGAAAACCAATCTGATCCCCATTCGGATCAAGTTTTTGTGTCTTGCGAAACAAGTATGGTCAATCTCAGCAAGGATTGCAGGCCTTGCATGCCATTCTAAAGCCCAACAGGGTGTGGTGGCACCGTTGGTCCTTTTAGGCGACTTAGTCCGATTCAGAGTCGTTGAGTTCATGACCAGACTTCAGTGGCAATGGATAGTTACTCAAGAACCATACCTTTCAAAGTAGATTGAAATAACTTGCCCTTCGGAATCCTTTTACATGTGTTAATCCAGTTCTGTTGCCAATGCTAGGTAGTGGAGACGTTCTGGATTCAAACATGCGATCTTGAGAATCGTGTCATAAAGACAGCAATGTGAGAGAGAAACAAGGTAGCACTTTTTATGTTTTCTAGAAATTCTAGCTGTCGAATTCATGAATCTCGAGGCGAGTCATTCTGGATTCAACAACTATGTGATTTCGAACAAACCTTTCTATAAACCCCTTATCTTCTACTCATTTTCTTCCACCGCATTCAAAATTCTTATTCTCTACGCAAAAAACTTCTTCAAAGTTCTTCCAAAACTTTTCGGTCTTCCTTTCCATATTTTTCGACAAGAAAAATGGCATCTTTCACCGTTCAACTTGCCCCAGCCACAAACTACCACATTTTTTATGAGCCATTTGCGATCAGGATTCGCAGTCAGAATGACTGTGACACTTTCGTTGAACAACGTCGTGAATTGTTGAACTGCTGCAATGTCTGATGAGAAGCCGACGAGGATGTACTCGCCCCTCTACCAAATTCATCTAACCCAAAGCGGCCATACACTAAGGATTCATCCTTGGTATCTTGATTTGGGGGCTGATATTCCCAATTTCGAATTTCATCAAGGAAGTCCTCATTTGTTACAAACTCTTATTATGCAACATTACTCCGACACCTTACCGGATCATCACTTGCTTCGAGCTTCTCAACAAGTGGTACGGCAAGGAGCTCGGAATTAGTAGTTCCAAGTCTTGTACATGATGCGACACAGTACAAAGACCCACTACTTCTTTCTTTCAGGCAAAGGCAAGCCTTCACTAGGACACCTGCATCACCAATCTGCCCAAATATGACAAAGATTGGTACAAGGATATGTTGGTCGTCGATGGAGAATGGGAAGGAAACATCTCCAAAGTCAGGGTTCAGAATGTCCCATCTGTGGATCAGAACTTTGACAATGCCATTAAATATGTCGAACCTTGCTGCCCTTATTTCATCAATCGGGCCTTCAAGATAATTTTGGCGGAGCTCCACGACTTGAGATAGCTCATAGCTTCGGAGCAGAATGACACCAAAGGAAGGGATGACATCGTTAGGCATTGCTCCGAGATACCCATTCTGGAGCCACTCTGGATTAACGTTATCGACTCGAAGAAAGGGGTAAGAACCATTGAGGAGCCCAATGAGCCCAAGAAGAAGAAGAAGAGTAAGAAGTCTGGTGAACCAACTCTGAAGAAGTTCGAGGACATGGTTTCACGCAAGAGGAAGTCCACCAATGAGGGAAGTTCAAAAACTTCCCGAAGGAAAGTTGACAAGTCCTCTAATGCCGGAGAGTCATCTTCAGTCGAGGTAAGAACTTCTGAGGCGGTGATCCCAAATGTCCATATTGAGAAGAGAGAGTTGAGAGAAAAGAAGAGAAAGAAGCGCTAGTAAGTGACAGCGAAAGGTTCATTAAGATTCATGGCAACTTCGCTGATGATAGAGCAGAGTGTTAGAGTTATGCCCTAAAAGCCAATTTATGTAATATTGGACATTATGTAATAACTCCATATTAATTAATTAATAAAAGGGCAAGTTTTATTCATTCATAAGTTTGGCTTTATATTATAGAGATAATATACTATGAATGAATCTATAGGACTTAAGGTATGGAAGCAGTATCCTAAATGACATTAGGGCAGGGAGACTTGTATTCCATAGACACTTAATCCTTAAACTAAGTTCCTAACAATTTGAAAGTCAACTAGACATTGACTATTTGGTAAGGCTGGTGTATATCGCATTAAGGTTAGCATGGTCTCGTGCTACGCGTGTTGGACATGTGGTGGATATACGGGTGTTTGTCTGTTGAACAAGTTCACTGAACACTAGCCGTCCAAGAATCTTAAACGTATGGCTGCTTACCGCATGCCAAATAGTTCGAATTGTAGTATGCAAATAGTTATTAGACCTGAGGCATCATAGGTATTTTATATTTGTAGATATGAACTTTGATTTCACCTCAAAGCCCTCAATGAGATCGCAGGGGCCGATAATGTGATATTTGAGTTCATATGTATGAGTATGAAGATACATGAATGCACAATAAGGAAGCCTTTTGGTAATTGTTCAATAGAAGGAGATATCCCTTGAAGCTACTAGACGATCAATCTCGAAAATCTCTAGTCAGAGTAACTGTTGATCAAGCTATGTTTTTAAGAATTGCTTCAACCTGAGATGCATCATGGTGATTATCGATATTTATATGTGATTTGACATAATTTCATATAACATAAATCTTGATCGAGATATAGATGATAGAAGAACCAAATTGTATTATAACTACAATCGAGGTTCGAATGAGTATCATGATTAGTTCGCGCTTAGGTACAATGCCTTTGATGCGTTAACTAGTGTCCAGACTTGGTTGGCACTTACAAAATTCGTCTCGGATTTAAGATTTCTAAAGGATATCTCACAAATTTGCACTTAATAGACACAATTATATGTATGTATTAAGTCTATTGACAATGTACGACAACCTCAAGTCTTAACTTGATTAAGACTCGACTTTCTTTCTAACTACATTCCATAAAGTTCTCCGAACTTATTTAACAGACATCATATTTAACAGTATTTATCGCGTAAGGTACAAGTAAATCAATTAAGCTTATATCTTACGCAAAATGTAAAACGTTTCTATTCCTATTCGAATCTAACAAAATTCTTGCATGGTTTGGTCAAAAAATTAGACAAAAAAAAAAGTTTAAAATGTAGAGATTTTTTTTATTGTAATAGCTGTCAAGTAATAATAGCTCGGATTTCATAATCCAAAATAATTGACTCTGAAATTACATCACTCGAACAGGAATAAAATAAAGAAGGAGAGTGAGTCAGAGCCGTAGGAGAACATCTAAAGTGGGAGATGGTGAGTGCCGAGGCACGATCCCTCCTTATTTTACTCATCCCTCGAAGAATTTCTGATTCCATTTGCTTTCTTCAGCCTTCATCACCTTTTAGAATCACCCCCCACTGATTCTCTCAATCTCTTTTTTCTTTTATTTATTTATTTATTTATACTTTCTTATTTGAGAAAGCACCTGGCTTCTCGAGGCAAGAGAAGTTACTTCTTAATTTATTTGGTAGTTGATTTACAAAATTTCGTATTTATAATTGAAATTGTAATTTTTACAAAAATTCAATTAAAACTAAGGGGGTGTATTCAATTCAGATTTTAAAAGATTATGTCAGAGTTTTTATAATCCATGGATTCTGTAGACTCCATGGATTGTTTTAATTCTATATAGACTTTGACAGATTTTAACGCATTTTATTTCAGTATTTGTATGGATTTTAATAAATCTATGGATTGTTGATTGTTCTAATATCAATAATAGGATTAAAAAAATACATCATTGAAAACCAAAAGAGTTGTCATCTCCAAATTATCTGTTATGTATGTCAAAATACAACATTGAAAATGCAAAGAACCAAAAAATGCAAAGACAATTATAAAGAAGCATACTCCTCCATTTCAATCTCATTATCATCATAACCCTCTTGATCTTGCAAACACTACTACCTTCTCCAACACCTAATGTTCTTGCATCAGTAACACTACCCAACCCGATTGATTTTTTTCCAACATCTACAACATTCCCAATAGCAATTTCGAATGCTTCATAATCTTGAAATGTTCCATAGCGTAAGTCGGTGTCCTTTGGGTGAGCCTAGAAAAAAAAAAAAATTATTGCATTACTTCTTAAAGTATTTGTAAATTTTAAAACTAGTATTTAGGAAGCTCACCTTAATATATTCCTCCTATACTTCATCAGGAGCAGTGAACCTCTTTGTAGTTGAATCAAACCCAAAACCGGAGTTAAAACGCATAAGGGTTGAAAAAGAATTCCATCGATTTTTAAACCATTTCAACCGGCTTTGGTAATTGTTGTATGTCTTTTGACATCCAAGTTTTGCATTAAGAACATGAAGTATTCTTTCTTCTATTGTTTGTTTGGTTAAGCTGCCATTATTGTCACGGCATCCCCGAGTGACGGCATCAACCATGATTTCTAACAAAACATCACTCTCTTCCTTGGACCACTGCTCATAATTCCCTCTTTTTTTGACATCTTGTTGTTGATCAACCATGATGATATTACTATATTATACAAATTTAAGCTTTTATTAGTATGTATATAGAATCTTTCGTTATACTAATATACACTAGGTTATCTGCACTAGGTTATACTAATATACAGGCCAACCACTTATATATGTATATATGCCAATGATGTGTATATTTCTTTTAGTTATCTGGCTTTATAATAGTCAATAGTGAACTCATTCTAATAGATTTGACTAGGGTCATGTGTTCTTTATGACTCAATGAATCAATTAACAACTAACACCAATAATATTTCAAGAGATGGTAAAAAACGAAACCTATATGCAACTATCAGAGTCCAAGAATGAATAAAATATGAAATAGACAAGTTAGCATGTGTTCCAAAGGAAACATATATATAAAAACCCATAAGCAAGTGCGCGGATACATGGTTTGCTTCTATCAAACAAATATATGGCCGAAGCTTTCACTTTAGCAGGGCTGGATAGAAACCCTAATATAGTCGTCTGCATAATACAATTGGATTGAAACCCTAATATTTATGAATAATATACATAATACCACAAACCATTGAGCATAATAACAATAACGTCAATAGATTAGAAAATACCAACCTTGAGTGAAGAGGTTTGTTCGTCTTCTACAAGGTCAAGAAAAAGTCTGTTCGTCTCCCTTCATCTTCTATTCTGAGCGAGCGTCAAAATCTTTTGGTAGGAGAAGAGATTTCTGAATGGATTTTCTATTTATACCAAGGACCCTAGAATCCTACACAATCCAACGATTAATGAAATCTTTGAAAGTCAATAAACTTTTCAATACCACTAGATTTCTACGGATATTTTAAAATCTTAATTGAATACAGCAAAATTTTAAAGGACTTTTTAAAATCCTAATTGAATACCCACAGACTTTTAAAATACAAAAAAATCCTATAGACTCCAAATTGAATACACTCTCCTAAGTTTGTTTATTCAATTCATTGTAGCAAATAGATAAACGATTTGTAATTCATTTATCGAATTAGTTCATCTGTGTTTATACGATTTTGATAATCAAACGATCTCATATTCAATTGATCTTTTACAAAAATAATCTGTACATAATATTTTATAATATGAACGGTTCATATCATAAACGATGTCATTCCTTCCTATTTTATTCCGATTCTCCTCTTAATCAATCTCTTTCCAAGCTCACTATACTGACTCAGTCTCTCTTTTCTCTCTCCTTCGGTGAGCTATTGGTTGACTTTAAAGCGAGAAGTACAATGTCCATGATGGGTTGCATACGTGTGTGGTGGGGTCCATTTGTGCAAGTTAGAATCTTTCTCAGACAATTTAATAGCCTGGATTGGAATCATAGATTCATAATATATTCTTAATTTCCTCAAGGAAAGATGAGAACTTTGGAATTGTGGGGAGCAGAAGGAACTCTCTAGGACTAGGAAATAACCACCTCCTCATTTCAGAGCTCTTTTCTTAGGTTGTTTGATGTCTTGCAGACAGCTTTTTATGGGTCTGCGCAGAAACTAGTGTCCGAATAAAACCAAGAAAAAAAAAAAATAACCCACTTGACTTGTGATTGGTATCTCCAAGAATCTTCACACAGTGAGTTATTCTTATTCCTTTTTCTTTTTTATTGGTTTTTCTGGGTCTCAGAAACTGGATTGCTTCTTGTATTGTGAAGTGAAATGCTTGAATTTTCAATTGGAATCTTGACTGTAAGTGAATGAAAGATTGTTCCTTTTTTTTTTTCTGGGTAAAAATTTTGGCACAAGATTTGACCAGCTCTTCTTAAGGATATGTGGGAAGTGGGTTTTGTTTAATTCCTTCTGGTCTTGCCTTTTGATTTGGAATCATTGATATTGGAAGATTTGATGGTTATTTAGTGGTGATATGATATCTGATTAGTTTTTGCATCATTGAGTCGTATGGGATTTCTATGAGTGGAAAAGAGAATCAAATCTTTGTATATATATATATATATACACACACACATACAATTTAATTCCTGTTGCTTTGCTTTTGTTTAGTTTACTTTACCTTGTTGATTCTCTGAGAAGCGTTGTGTGCAATTTCTTGTGTTATTTGTTGTACTCAGAAGAATTTTGTTTATGATTTTGGGGAATTCAGAGAGACTCGGATTTGAAGGCCGGACGCTCAAGACTTGAATTCTTGCCAAGATTAATGAGTTTTGGAACCTGAAGGAGGCTTCTGCAAGGGGCCGTAATGGACGATGGTGTTCTGTCACCAGCTACCATGCTGGGAGCTGAACCTGATTCCGCTACGGATTTAGATTTCATGGATGAACTGTTCTCGGAGGGATGCTGGTTGGAAACAACAGATGGACCTGAGTTTCCTAATCAGAGCCTCCCCAATACTTCTGCCCCCTTGTACCCCTCGTTTTTTTGGCATACGTTGGAGACCAATGGCAATATGGCCATGAACTCGTCTCAAAACAATAATCAAGAGGAGATGCAAAGGCCATTCTTTAAACAACTCGAGGAAGGTCCTGTGAATCCTCAGTCTCCTAGCCAGAATATGGCAGAAGATGTTGTGGGGTACTCTGGTCAATCGGCAGATCCTACGATTGAAGGTCGTCAGTTGAGCAGAAGGTGGTGGTTTGGTCCCACTGGAAATGAAGGTTTTGCACCATCTGTGACGCAGAGATTAATGAAGGCTCTCGTGTACATCGGAGAGGTCATGAGAAACAAAGATGTCCTTGTACAAGTATGGGTGCCAGTGAATAGAGGGGGTAGACATGTTTTAATAACGAATGAACTTTTCTGTCTTAATCCTAGCTGTTCCAGGCTTGCTAAATATCGAGACATATCTGTTAATTATCAGTTCTCAACTGAGGAGGATTCAACGGAGTTGGTTAAGGGGTTGCCTGGCCGGGTTTTCTCAGGTAAGGTTCCTGAGTGGACTCCTGATGTTCGATACTTTAGAAGTGATGAATATCCACGGGTTGGCCATGCTCAACAATATGATGTAAGTGGAACTCTAGCCCTTCCAATTTTTGAACAAGGTTGTAGGACTTGCTTGGGCGTTATTGAGGTTGTTACGACTGACCAGAAGATAAGGTATCAACCTGACATTGACAGCGTTTGCGAGGCACTTGAGGTCTGTACTCTTTCCTTGTATCATAATTTCATTCATTTGGTCTTCTTCCTTTCACATCACTGCAATAGGCACTTGGAGTTTATTAGGCTTGTTGTGAAAATTGACAAATATTATTACAAATGTTGACATCAATCAAAGTCCCATCAGTCTTAGAGATGATATAACTATAATAATCAAGTTGTCGAATCATACTATTTCATTAGCTTTTGGTGACGTTCAATTTTTCTTAAGGGCATCCTCATGCCCAATCTGTGTGCGTGGCATCTAACTTAACATTGCAAAGGTTCTTGCTTTATCTTCTTTTGTGTTTTTATTATTGAAGCAAGTTTCTCTTTTGTTAATCCTCTAACCCTGTTTTCCAAACCGAGAGAATAGTTAATGGATTTAAACTTAAACTGCGGGAAGGAAAGCAAGCCTCTCTTAACAGATATTCCGTTGCACCCGTGAATTGGAAACTCAATTCTGATGTTTATCACTATGAGCTTCTGAATCAGTGCATATAAACTCCAATTTGAGGATGGACATATGAGTAGAAACCTCTTTTTTTCGTTCCTGTGGTTACTTTCATTCAATTTACTGGAAATAAGAGAGAAACCTTATCTTGAGTCTTACGTTGATAAACCTTTCTTAGGTCCATGCTCCTAGATAAAGACTTTTGAGATTCATATCACAAGGGTCTATAATTACTTGTCGTAGGCTGTTTGCATGAATCTTGTTTTCTGATGTAGATAAGCTTTACAATTTGCAGGCTGTTGATCTTCGAAGTTCTAGAAATTTGGGTATTCAAAATGTAAAGGTAAACGGATATTTTGCCTGAAGGAAGATTGATTTATCACATATTAGCATATTCTGATTTTTGTTCTAAGGTGTCATTTGGTGGGATTATCTTAGCAGGGGTGTGACAAGCTCTCTCACGCTGCGTTACCCGAGATCCAAGAGATCTTGAGATCTGCATGTGAGACGCACAAATTGCCCTTGGCACAAACCTGGGTGTCATGCATCCAACAAGGTAAAGATGGGTGCCGACATTCTGATGACAACTACGTCCACTGTGTTTCAACTGTGGATCATGCTTGTCATGTGGCTGATCGTTATGTCCAGAGTTTTCATGAAGCGTGCTCTGAGCATCACTTGCTAAGAGGCCAAGGCATCGTTGGAAGAGCTTTTATGACTAATCAGCCATGCTTCTCAGATGACATAACTTCCTTTTTCAAGACAGAGTACCCTCTATCTCACCATGCCAGGATGTTCGGTTTGCGTGCAGCTGTTGCAATACGTCTACGGAGCATTGACACCAGTTCAACTGATTTTGTCCTGGAGTTCTTCTTGCCAGTGGAGTGCAGGGATCCTGAAGAACAGAAAAAGATGCTTACTTCACTGTCCTTGATTATACAACAGACATGCCGGAGCTTACGGGTTGTCACAGACAAGGAAGTTGAGGAGGAAACTAATTTTCATGTCAGTGAGGTGATAGCCCCGTCAGATCCCGGACCAAGTAATATTGCTTGTTTCAAAGAGGTTCAACAGAATGGTAATGATGTCTCAATGTTCCCAAACGAAAAACCACGCAAGGTGCTGAGTGTGAAATTGTCGAAGTTAAGGCAGCATCAAGAAGATTCAAACCTAAAAGGTGGTGTTGAGTGTGGAGAAGAGTTTTCTGCTTTGGGTGAGGGTAGCTTTTCAAGTGTTGGTGTGAGTAAGACAAGAGAGAAAAGACGTACCAAGGCAGAAAAAGATATCAACTTGCAAGTTCTTCGAAAATATTTTTCCGGTAGTCTAAAAGATGCTGCAAAGAGTATTGGAGGTAAGCGTTTCTTGTGATAAACCTGCTTCCTTTTTGATGTTTTAGTTGTGAATATTTGTATGGAATTTTGGTGGTCTTCAGATTAATGGGACTGCTGGGCGTATACTTTGTGCACTTAATAATCGTTTTGTTTGTACAATCTGTATGGTTTACGTATGCACCTTGCAATCTTCCAAAATAAAGTTTCTCACGTTAGTATTTTCTGTTTCTCCAGCTAATACCAATTGAACTTTAAAAATATCTACTAACACGCTAATGTCTTGCAGCATTCTATATTTTTGTGGATTATGTTGAACTTTCTACTATGAAGGTTTCGTCTTTCAAAATTTTAATGCATTTCTTTTTCAAATTTATCATGTTTAGTTTGCTCCACAACCTTGAAAAGGATATGCAGACAGCATGGGATTAAACGTTGGCCATCTCGAAAAATCAAGAAGGTTGGTCACTCTTTACAGAAACTCCAACTTGTAATCGACTCAGTTGAAGGCGCATCTGGTGCTTTCCAAATCAACTCTTTCTATACGAACTTCCCAGAGCTCTCGTCTCCAAATTTATCAGGGACCAGCCCATTTTCAAATTCAAAGCTGAGTGATCAACCAAATCAAACAAACTTGTCACCTGAAGGTGGTGTTTTGAGCCCCCAAGCTACCGCATCAAAATCTCCCCCATCTTCATGCAGTCAGAGTTCCAGTTCAAGCCAATGCTGTTCCAGCAGGACACAGCAACATCCCTTCTCATGTAACGTCGCTGGTAATGATGATCCAGTTGTTGGAGATAACTCAAGAGATGGTGTGCTAAAGAGAGTCAGAAGTGAGGCAGGATTGCATGCTTTTGGCCAAGATCGAACAGAGCTACTGCCAAGATCCCAGAGCCAGAAAATTCTCTGTGAACAACAAAATCTGCAGTCTATTTCACCTTCACTGAAAAATAATGGCCGGGTAGCTCAAGAAGGGGAGGTCCAAAGAGTAAAAGTTGCATATGGGGATGAGAAAACCCGGTTCCGCATGCAGAGTAATTGGAGATATGAAGATTTGGTGCAAGAAATCGCAAAGCGATTTAACATACAAGACATGAGTACATTTGATATAAAATACTTGGATGATGACTCAGAATGGGTGTTGTTAACATGTGATGATGATTTAGAGGAGTGTATTGATGTATGCCGATCTTCACAGGGCCACACAATTAAGCTCTCTCTCCAGATTTCTCGTCACCATTTGAAAGGTTTGATAGGTAGACCGTCATGATTGCAAGATGCTTCCTGAGTTTGCAAACACTGCAGTAGCAGAACTTTGCAGCAACAAAATGGAGATGCATCCGTTAGTTTTAGTGGGGATGTTGAAACCTCGCTGCATAGATCGGAGCTTGAAGCATGGAATCTTCGCAATGTAAATGAAGAGTAATGTAAAGATGGAAGTTTTGCGCCTCACAGAACCAAAGGCAAGGATGCTGGAAAAGAGTTACCAAGTTCAAGCCACTCGCTTAATTGTACTCTGTTGCTCTATTAGCTAGCTGTTAGTGTTTTCCCCTTGTTAATTACAAGTTAGTTGATAGTCGTCTGTATACTTACATATTTTTTTGCCAATTAAAATAGTCCTGTTTATTTATTATTATTAATATGTGAATTGGGAATGCTTGTGCCAGATTTCTAAGCATTGAGTTTTTTCTTTTTTTTTTGGGGGTAAAACACTGCATTGAGTCAATTTCTAAGCATTGATAATGCGAATGTTCCATGCGGGGTATAATTGGAAGAAAAGAAAATGGTCATTTTGAGAACTATTTCGTTTCTAGTTTTCATTTGTCGGTTAGACATATCGAAGAAAATACATGAAAATGGAAAATGCGTACAGAAGAAATGTTGTGTGTTTGTGTTGCTGTCAGTGAACATCACTGAAGTACACTGTGTTAACCCCTATAAGCATCAAGAAATTGCGTTAGAGGAGTCTTAGAAACTAAACGATATTGTGAAAACTGAAAGTACTTATCAAATGAGATGCAGGACGAATAAGAGGGATTTTAAAAGAACGATTAGATAATTTGGGATTCGCTCAATCATGGGCAACGGAGCAAGCTCAACGTTGCTAATTATGGATTCACTCGACAGACACGACCAAGCCAAACGCTTGATTTGAGAAGGAGAAATCACTCACTTCAATAGCACAAGACAAATTTAATCTTTAACCAATCAAGTCTCCCTAAGGCCCCAATACATCAATATTTAAAGGAACTAAAAATAAAGGAACATAAATAGACTACAACTTCCTAAGGAACTCTCAGCATGCTCTAAATGTGACTTAACAAGAAAGTTGAGGTTCTACTATAAAATTAATTGACAATATGAAGAGTAGCCCAATTACTTATAACCACATGCAAGTCCCTTCTTTTTCTGATGTGGGATTAATACTCTCAACACGCCCCCTCACATGTTGCGAATTTTCAAGCCTAGCATGTGGACAACACAAATTAGGTGACGTGAACCACGTGTGGCTGTTGGGCTTTACACATGAGACAACCTTCTCTGATACCATGAAGAAAGTTGAGGTTCCACCATAAAACAAATTTGTAATATAGGGAGCAAGGATTTAAGTTTCGGCTTCGGTAGATATATCGGTAATCCAAATTTGGAGAAATATCGATAAATATATCGATATCGGTAAAAATGTTTAAACATCAAATCATGGAAGCACATGCATGGTAGTTGAGACAATTTTTTTTATTGCCTTTCAATTTCAAATTACATGATTGAGATACTGACTAGCAACTATAAGAAATCTTATGATCGAAATTGCACCGAATTTCCATCGAAATATCTCTAAAATTTATCAAATTGGTAAGATATTGGATCGAAGTATCGAAGCCATGTGATTGTATTCCGACAAACAGTGAGGAGAATCAGAGCTGGACCGAAGTATCAAAGCCACGTGATTGTATTCCGACAAACAGTGAGGAGAATCAGAGCCATGTTGAATTCAGGGTTTCTGTAGCACCTTTGGCAGTGGATAGCCATTACCCCATTGCTTGAAAAAAACCCATATATGGCGGTACTGGATGAATTTTCAATCGAAAGGCGCATTGCATATGATCAACCAAAGCAAAACTATCCATCCACGCTGCCAATAGAATCAAAATAAAATTCCAGTCTTAGACCTTGGCTCTTGAAACGGATCAAAACTGTGATGTAAAGGTCTATGTCTGATTCAAAAGTGATTAGTTGAAAATGAGTTTTTTGATAAGCTCACTTTGAAGAAAGTCTCAAACTGATGAAGCCGCAAGTCAGTGAAAACCTACATAAAGGCAAAAAAACTTTCTTGAACTGTGATATCCCACATCGACCAACGGAGAGGGGGTGATGTGTCTTATATGTACATGCACACCTCCATTTAGCACGAGGCCTTTTGGGAGCTCACTAGCTTCGGATTCCATTGGAACTCTGAAGTTAGGCGAGTTTGGGATAAAGCAATCTCATGATGGGTGACCCACTAGAAAGTTGCTCGTGAGTTTCCAGAAACAAAACCGTGAGGGCGTGGCCCAAAGCGGACAATATCGTGCTACGGCAAAGTCGGTCCGGGATGTGACATGAACACTATTTAATTTTCGAAGAGAATCGATTTTCATATGATTGAATGTATCTCAACGTATCCTCGGTTTTCGGTGTCAACCAGTTTCTAATGCAAAATTCAAAACAAAATCACAATCCATGAGAAATTCCAATATGTTATCTTGGTGGAGGACCTTGTTAACGCTCAAAATTGAGAGGTCAGCAAAGATTAGTATGGTCAACCCTTGATGGGCTCTAGATATAAAGCTAAATTATAGACAACAAGGTTTAAGTAGTTCACCCTCAAAATTGGGCTACGTCCACTGTAGTGATACATAAAAATTTGATGTGGATTACAAAAAATGCTCTGTAATAGTGTAATGTAATTTTTTTTCTTGTGATCCGACCACTTATAAGGAGTTCAACACTCTTATATAGGTCCTCAATGACCCCAAAAGTCTTGGGCCTTTGAATTTTTCATCGCTCTAGCATTTAACGAACTTAACACATAGACACTACCTATGGGCTATTCCTTCATTATCCACACGGCATGTGGAGAGGAAGTGACATTTGCTCAGAGCTAGTTGCATGGTTTTTCGGGCCAACATGTACCGAGAGACCGTTTGGCCTAGAATAGTTGGAAAGCAAGAAAGCCGAGCACTAGGTCTATCAGTCTTTACGTCCCTTCATAGACTTCTGTTCTCGTTGATGGCCAACGTGTGAACTGGAGTTAATGTCTGGGTAGACTTGTCATTAGGACTTCGTGCCATAAAGTTGTTAGAGTTTGCCAATTGGTTTGAACGGTCGGAAAGTACTTTAAGTTTAGTGCTCGTCCTACTTGTCCATAGACAATCCAGAGCAGTAGGCGGTCAACATTTGTCATTGTGGTAGTACCCTGTCTTCTAGATTCCTTGGGATGACTTGTAGGCCCAATATCTTGATCTCATGATTCTTCAGTGGGCTCTCTTTAGGGTCATCTTATTAGGTCTAACAACAACTATATATTATTTTAAGGGTCTAAAAGGACCATGCGTTAACAAGTCCCCTAACTCCTTGTTCAAGGGTTCCTTCTTGGACATGGAGTTGTAACTGTTAGTCGAACCTTAAAATAATATAGAGTTTATTGTATTGTTTTTTTTTTCACAAGAGGGTAGCGTTCGAATTTTCTGGTGCATGTTATGCACGTGTCTTGTTTTTGTTGGCGTAGTAGGCATGCATGATGTCGTGGTCTGTGCGGTCGTTTTACGTCCCTTCAGTTTTAAAACCGTGCCAGTCGTCTGCCACACGTCACAATTTGGTGGTTTTGGCGCTCCTTCTTTAAACGGCGGAGATGGAGCGCTTATTGGCTATATAAACCTACTCGCTGGGTAGTTTTATTTTTACTTTCTTCCCTTTTACTCGAAACGCTGCGAAATTTGTCATGCACTTTTCGACGACCAAAATCTTCAATCGGAACAACCTACAACCACTATTCCCTACATCTTTCGATTAGTTATCGTGCTTTTGCTTCTATGTATGTTTTTCTTCGGTTTGTAATTGCTTGTATTTCCATTTTGGGTAAAAACTTCAACTGTTGTTGACTGCCGATCTTAACATCATCGTCGGGAATCTCTGGTGAGATTGATCGGTGGTGTAGAGGAACAATATGTTGTGATTTGCGATTCAAAATTAGGATGATGCAGAAATTTGGTTTGTGTTACCCATTTCGTTTTGGTATCCTGTTTGGAGATTTGGCTTCTTGGTTGGATTCCTTGCTTGGTGGAGAGATTTGGTTACTTACCTATTTGATTAGGTATTGAATTTACTTCCAGATAGGATTAAGATTCTCATTGTAACCTAAATCCTATACTCTATAAATAGGACCTTAGGGTTAGTTTATTTTGTGTGTAGTCACCATTGGTTTAGAGAGTTTTTTCTAATTGGGTTTTGGGTGGAGGTCACTGTTTGGAGTCATGAGTGTGTGGCAAATTCATGGCTCATTCTTTTAGCAATTTGGTGAGAGTCAATTTGTGAGTTTGTGAGTTAGAGAACAATTTGGGAGAGACTACTCCGTTTGTTTTGGATTCTTTACTCGTTTGATTTAGGGTTTGTAATTTGTGGGATTTGGGTTGTGAGAGTTAAACACTTGTTTGTAATCTCTGTTTGTTTAGTGAAATTACTCGACGTGTTTCGCCCGTGGATGTAGGCTTTTACACCGAACCACGCTAATCTCTTGTATTCTTATTTTGAGATGGTTTGTTTCTTCACTTTAGCCTACGACGTTGATATTTGGTACTTTGTTAGAATTTGTTTCTGCTTGCTCATAAAAATACTACAAGTGGTATTAGAGCCAGGTTTCGACTTAGGCTTTGCTTGCCAGTCATGATGAAGTTTGTGTCGTCAACGAAATTTGATATTTGAAAAATTCGGCGTCTTGTCAGTCTTTACGTCCATTCATAGACTTCTGTTCTCATTGATGGCCAATGCGTGGCCTGGAGTTAATGTCTGGGTAAACCTGTCTTTGGGACTTTGTGCCATAAAGTTGTTAGGGTTTGCCAATTGGTTTGAACGGTAGAAAAGTACTTTAAGTTTAGCACTCGTCTTACTTGTCTGTAGAAGGCGGTCGTCATTAGTCATTGTGGCAGTACTATGTCCTCTGAATTTCTTGGGCTAACTTGTAGGCCCAATATCGTGATCTCCTCATCCTTCAGTGCGCTCTCTTCAGGTCCATCTTATTAGGCCCAACAACTATATATTATTTTAAGAGTCTAAAAGAACCCTGCATTAATAGACTTAGAAGGGACTGAGGAGTATGCATGCAATGATTTTAGAGCACGTCCAACTCTTGCCCAACCACCAACTGCGCGCAAGCGGGTATCCTCTCCATTGGAACCATGGTTTGAGGTGAGTCAAGTGTACAAGTATTTTTTGAACTCATTTGTTTAGAGTTGATGTTAGCCAAACGCACAAATTCTCAAAATATATGATTTCTTGCTCTTCTTTTTTTCTGTTCCTTCGTCGGCAGCAGTTCTATAATTTACACATTTAACTATTTAGAAATTTCTCTGTTCATACATAATTCAGCTGTAAAAGAACTAGGCGACCCTACGAAAAAGAACTGGTGTGGCCGTAGTCGGCATTCTTCATAGTTGCGGGGGAACAGATGTCTGATCTTGTCGCTGCTCAATCGGCACGCGTCTTGAAGGCGGACCGAACATGCTCAACAAGACCTGTAAACAAAACGTCGTTATTCACGCAAGTCATGGTTTCTATCTCGATTAGAACACATTTTCTTTTCAGCTGCTAGATATTGTTCCTGAATTTTATGATTTCCATCAAGGATGGCAAGGACGTGATAAGAAAACTGTACTAACTTACCGGCAAGAACACGAGCCCGTGTAAGAAACCAAGAAGAACCAATGCTAGGTACATTTGGAAGTAATACACCTACAAAACATAAGAGGAAAAGATGTGTTTAAAGACTTCCGGCAGTAATGGCCGGTAAGATTGACAGTGAGAGTAAGATCTAGTACCACAAAGATTTCCGTCCTCGAGAAACAAAGTACAATAACCCCAACTAACTTTGTTAATGTGATTCCACTGCAAAAGCATGTCAAGAGAGAAAATGGAAATGTAAGCTTAGATCAGATAAAATTTATATCTGTATCACACAATAGCCTATTGGCACTGCACTTGACACTTTAGCTATTTGGTAAAGAATGATCAACAGCAGAAGATGCTCGGAGATGTAACAAAATAAAGTAGGAGTTGAATTTCCCCCTTTCTTAGGAAGGAGGGTCGGGAATTGGGATAAGTACCTGAATACAGAGGCACCCATTGTAGCCAGAGCCTCCTTGGTGCGCTGATCGTTATCTCCTGTGCTAACCTGTACAAGAAATGTTAAGTACACACTTCAGAAGAAAAGGGTAGTGTGTCGTCACCAATGATAACTTTGGTTCTGTTCTGTGAAGCCATTAACCAAAATACCCCAAGATTTGAAGGGACTTTGAGCATCACAGAAGCAAACAACAGCGAGGAAGAGAAATCAAAAGTGAATAACTAAAGATAATGTTTAGGAGAGTGACACTGACCGAGAAAGAATGTGTCATATGCACACAAAACTCAACAGAAATGCCCACTGCCATTACAAGATTCACAACAGAGACTGCATTCAATTGGATGTTCAGAATTGCCATCACACCCTGTAGAATGTTATCTAGTGAGAAAATGTGACCGCTAATACAAGTTTTTTTTGTTTCGAAAGAGAATTTTGTAACGAAGAAAGATCACCATGAGATCCACTAAAATCATTGCCAACACCAACAGAATAATTGCTGAACTCCATAAGCTACAAAACAAATTTGAAGGAAGCATATTAAAAATAAACACCTCTTTGCAAATTTAATTTGCTAAGTTAAGGAAGCTGAATACAACGAGTAGTCTTGCCTACAATTACGACAATTAAACGGAGGGCTAAGAATATGAATACTGACCTGCATGTGATAGCTAAACAAACAATAAACACAGCAGCTGGTACACCGAAAAATATATCCGGATTATTCCTTTTAATAAATGAAACCACAATTCTACCATATGCACATCTATAGTAGATAGATACAAGCTGAAACTGAAATCCGAGTTCCAGAGAGGTGACATTCGAATTTTATGAATTTTTTTCCCCCTAAGATACAGTTTTCAAGGCTATCAAAAAACTAACCGATGGCTATAGAAAGGTTGATCAGTGCTGTTCTCCAAATATCAAGGTATTGCTCAAAGAACATGTAATAAAATGAATACGGGAATATCTCAATCTGCACCAGAAAATAAATATCAGTTCGACAGGCATACCACGAGCAACACACTAGTGATTCAAGCTAATTTATTATAGTTCAACTGTCCCAGTGTAGATAAAGAATGAAATTATGAACCAGTGGCTTACGGAAAGGGGCGGCACAAGACTGTTGTACTCAATCTAACTGTAAAATTTGGGGTCTCTTGTCAAATGACTCAAATGAACCAATGGACCCCTTTGTATGAAGTCTAACAAAGACATTAACCCTTTCCCATTTGCATGGGTCATGATGTGAGCATAATAGACGCCGAGTCATTTGCAGACGTGGACACAACCACATTGGCTAGAGTGGATGTGCCTATGCACTCGAGTCGAATTTCCCTCCCCACAATTTAGATCAGTTTAAACTAGAATATTGCTTTGTATCAAAAACAAAAAAAATAAAAAATATAGGAGTCCTTTTGCGTAGTTTTCATATTGGGTCGTTTCACCATAATTCCATTTTGAGCTGTGTTTTCTACTTATTTACAATACAGATTTTGGTGTAGCTTTATAATATTAAAGATGTACTGTAAATAAATCAATCAACTTAGCAAGTAGCCTTCAAATTTTACCTTCAAAGAATCAGAAAGTCTGGAACTGAGCTCCCGAGCAGCTCTCATTGAATTTATGTAGTCAACCTAAAATAAATTGTAGATATTTAAGTGATGGGGCTTACTTTAGTGTTGAAACTTAGAAAAGACGGGAAGTGGAAATCGTTTTTGATTGATCACAGATGAGATACCTGCTTGTTGAGAGGTGTATGATATGTACGAAATGATGATGCTTGAATAATGCCACTTTCATTGCCTGATAACAAAAATACGATTAACTTATTAAAGAGTAAGTTCAAATAACAAGCCACATCTAATGGAAGTTTAACCTGAAAGCAGATAAGCCGTTTGAAAAGAGAAGTCATCATAAAGGCACAATATTCCATCAACAAACCTTTGAATTCCACACTGCTAGTGTAAGCTCCATGGCCACCTTTAGCACAATCATTAGAGGGTAGAGCATTGAGGAACCATGGAAGTTTTTCTTTAAATTGTGTGGTAGATGGGCGGTCATTGCGAAGATCTGAATGACGAAAGCACTGACAACAACAAAATTGAAAATGAGAATGGATGTGTTCCCTTCTAGACAAAGAAATTCAGTTAAAACATTTCTCTGTCATGCCGTGCGTATATTACCGTAGTACAGTCTTTGCACACTCCACCTAGGCTACAGAGACTATCACTGGGAGAGCAGCAAGGTGGCTGAAAAAGTGGAAAGAGAAAAACTTAAATTTAGTATCAAGGGGATTGCAAGCAAAACAAAAACAAGATGATTTGTGCTCTAACAGATTTACAAGCGGACAAGAAAAGCATTATTATCATTATTCTCTTTCAAATGTAAAAGAAATTCCAAAACTGAAGACAATTCAACAATTTTGAATGTAAAAGGAATTCTAAACATCAGACCACGCTTCCATAAGCATACTAACAATCATACTAAGAAAAATGTATCGTCACCTGATCATCAGGAGGGCAGTAAGTCCCATCTGTAAACTTCCGACAGCACCCAAATGCTTCTGGAGATATCCACACAAGAAAATCATCAAGCCATGAAGCAGCAGGCTTAGCAATGTAACTTGATTCTGGAGTTAAGGATGCTCTTGCAATCTGCGGAAACAAAAGGACAATTCAAATTCATACATACAAAAACAAAAGAACGATTCAAAAGCATACATACAAACAGAAAATTCAAACACACAGATTCTGAAATTAAGGGTGCTCTACCATTCTGCAGATACAGAAGGAAAATTCATACAAACACCCAAAAATAGAAACTAAGGGTCAATCAGACATAACGGATGCCAAAACCCTGACACGTATTGGTTGACCACAGAAGGAACCATAGACAGACAGAAGAATGAAGGACATGGAAAACTTAATAGCTGAGTTGAAAAATAAAAGCTCAAAGAGATATGTACCAATTCACTTTCATAGGAAAACGAACAGACAATTCAGAGCATTGCACATCATATTAAATGTGTTACGTACTAATCTCTCTATATAATTACAGATTGAGAAAACCTCAACATATCTTATTAATAATTTAATATACTAATCAGCCTAGATATGAACTAATATTAACACATCGATTACTCTAGCTTAGCAGTAAGACTGGAAAGAACCAGCTTGAACTAGCAAGGGACATTTATTGTTGTACGATTATCAAGGAAATACTGGCATGTGAACAAGAAAAATGCAGGGGGCATTTTATTCTCTAAAACAGCATCCAAAATCTTATAATTTTCCCATTATCCAAAAAACAAAATGGAAGAAGGTTTTACCTCATTTAAAAGAGAATCTGAATCACATTGGCTAATTGAGCACAATTGGTTTGTATGTCTTGACTCTGAACTGAGGAACCGAACAACATTGGAATGAAGCAGATTTTCAGCCAACAGAAGCATTAAGATAAGTGTTTGCATAAGAAAATAATAAAAATTTGACATCGTAAATAGCAATTGAGCTCCACGTTATATTAAAGCACTATACATGAAAAGGTAAAATGAAGAAAATTCCTTTTATGACTACAAATAGTATACTATAGTCGCTTTTATTTGTAGATGTTATGCATGCCAACTGTCCCTGGGATGCCGATTCCTAAAGGGAATAGTAGTTCCCATAGCAGATAGCCACTGTTGGGCTTGTAGATGGAAAATAAAATCAAATGCTGAAGCACATCATATTTTGAAAGGTAAAAAAATTTCATCCGATTATATGTGATTTTCTGGATAGAGTATCAGCAGCAATCTCAAGACCAATGACTGTTATATGATATTATTATATATTGACCTAAGAACTAGATTTTCATAGCTAGTTGTCACATACATCCTAAAAGAGTGAACATGAATAACAGTATGATACCTATAATTGAAGTTCTTCACAACAAAGTATAGAGGGGGTCCAATTCGGAGATACTCTGAAACATTATTGAAATACCCCTGCAATATATAAAAGACAGTGTTACCTCAAAGAAAAAACAGAATAATCGATAGTATGAATGCATTTTGATAACTAGGCAACCAACTTATAGACCTGAAGATAGGAGTCTCGGGGAAGAACAATCTTTTGTTCCAAACCAGGCTGAATTCTGGTGCACAATGCCTATAAAGTTCAAAAGAATCAGAAGTTAACTGAGGAAGGTGTGGGCACACACAGTAAAATGGATATTTACATAGAAATGAAATATATGATACGTTATGGAGGAATACTCAGAACTCACAATGCTAGCCAATGCAAATGCAACAAAGATGGAAATGACAACTATCTTGACTCCCCAAAGACTGAGAATGGGAGCATGGATCTCCTGGAAATGCAAAACAAACAAAAAAAAGGAGAAAATACAGCATTGTTAGAAATTTAGGTAAGCAAAAAGCAAACGACTATCATCACAGAATTACCACACGCAGTTGTTGAAATAAAAAAATAGCATCAAAGTTTTTTATTGCCAACTGTCTATATCATCCCTATGATCTATCCAGACGGTTTTGTAAGACAGTTTACTGTAGTAAAAAAAGCAATCACCTTCATATAACGAGTCAGTAAACCAGGATTTCTCTGATCATTACCTAAATAAGACAGCATTCAAAAGAAAAACATAATATGAGAACAAGAGTAGGGTAGATTGAAAATTAGTATTGGCATTAAGGAAAATGCATCAATCTGAATTAGTTACAAAAATATTCCGATACCTTTGTCAGAGTTAGTATATGATGAAATTTTCATGCATGGGAAACAATCAACCCTCTTATCCTCAGTTCTCCGAAAATCAAAAGCAATCAAAGCTACAAATGCAGTAACTTGAAGGAGGAAGTCCAGCAGAACAGCTAGTGCTGCAGAAGAATATGCAAGAGTAAGTTTGGAGAATAGGCCTGAGGTAAGACAGCAAGACAACAAAAACGTATAACAACTATTTCACATATCCAAAAGTTATCATGGATCAGAATTTCCAACCCGCAAACATGGAGAACACGCGGCATGCTGGCATAGGAATAAAACTTCCAACTGCAAATGCTAAAACCTCTGATAGACTAGCTAGTGTTATTGATGGTCCAACTTCCACTAGTGCATTGCTTATTCGGCCTTCTAAAGGCAACTCCAAGGGTTGCCGTTTGACAGCATTCACCAGTATACACATATTATCTACCCCAACCTGATAAGATTAGACTCCGGAATATTATAAACTACAACAAAATCAGTTACCCATACACATTATGAACATTTTGACAAACCAAATTTTCAAGCGATACGTGTATATATATATATATATGGGTTAGGATCCGGGGACAAGCATTTTTGACACACATTTTGACACCCATTTTGTAGGGCCCACTTCGTAATGTATTTCAATGATCCGAACCGTCTATATTTTAGTACATCATTCATAGATCATCATTGCAAAAAATTAGACAAATCCAAAACCATTCAAACATTCATTTGTAGTCAAGAAAATGGATGAATAAAGTTTTACAAAGAAACACTAAATTTAATCCAACAGTCATATGGTTTCGGATTTAGGTGATTTTTGGTAGACATGATCTTTGAGAGAAGACATAAAAGATAGACGGTTCGGATTGTTGAAATACATTACGGAGTGGGCCCCACAAAAAACGTGTGTCAAATGTGTGTCAAAAGAGTGTGTCCCCGGATCCTAACCCTATATATGTATACACACACACACACATTATATATATGTAAGAATGTCAAGGAACTTACAGCTAGAACAAGAAATGGGATAACTTCCATGATGATTAAGGTAGATTTTACTCCTATAACACTGAAAAATCCCACTGATCCAAGAACTGACAGCATGACAAGCACAACTCCAGAGAGACCAAGCAATACCTGGAGGTCAAACGTGCACAATTATAGTGATATAAATGATGTCTCAATTTTGAATCAAAGGAAAACCAAACAACACGTACACATACGAGCAGTATTTTCCAGTCAATTAAAACAAACTAAAAATAGTTGAGAACATACCTTAGATGAAATGTAAAATGATGATAAACGAGGTGAATCACCCAAAGTAAGAGAGATATAAGCAAACATCACAAGATAGCTTATCTGCAATGAAATACGAAACCGTAAAGGGATAAGTAATTTAAAAGATTCATATGATGGAACTTGTTCCATATAAACGAATAAAAAATATTTAACCCGCAGAATACATCATGTACAGTACTTATGCATTACAGTATATTCTGAGCTTTGATTATAAAAGGAACCATGCAACTAAAACGAAAGAGAGAAAACACTTACCAATATTGTAATAGCATCTGCTGTACTTTCTCTTTTAAGTTCTTCTTCAACAGAACTTTCCGATGAAAAAGAAAGTGTTAAGTTTCTAGATTGCACCATTTGCAACAATTCATCCTATCACAGAGAAGAAAATAAAAAACGGTTATGAGAGAAGTATGTCTACTTTCATTCAGGACAGGCAGGTAACACGAACAAGAACGCAAAAAGTAAACAATTACAAGAATTAAGCTAGACAAAGAGTAAACCTTTGCAAGCTCAATAAAGGCTTTCTCCCATGCCACTGCTCTTTCAGTTTCATTCCCGTCATTACTAAGAGCATTGTTTACAGGATAAGTTACAAGAAATGCTGACGCCTGCATTGAAAAGAATCATAATGATCAATTAATACTCAAAGAATTCGATCTTCTTATCAACTTGAAAAGGTGAAAAAAATGAATTTGTTCATGAAAAAAACAGAAAAATCATTACCTCGGAGTAGTTTTTCTCAGAGAAGCCTCCTAATGCTGTGCTAGGATCAAGAGGACCTTTAAACGCACTCATACATGTGTCAGCAGATGAATAGTGCTTCAATAACACAAAACACAAATGTTAACAGGTTTACTATTTCCAGGTTCTTTAAGAAATTTGGAATGGTAAAAACAAGCAAGAAAATCAATTATACAAAAGGCTGCAGAGAAATGTATGCATATTAAAATGTATGCTTATCTAGAAGAAAAAAAAGGGAAAATATGGCAGATCTCTACATTCTCATTATTTGAGAAATTGAGCAGAAAATAGATGCACATAATATAGATCAAGCAGTATGACCAGTAACAGAGGCATTAGTTTTATCCATCAGCCTTAAATAAAAATTAATAAAAACAATACTGTTTTGTGTTACCAACCCTGGCATTCTAAAAATAACATACCTATAATAATAATGATCACGCATGCTACGATACGATGCACATATCATGGATCATGGTTCATGGGTCATGGAGCAATAACAAACGCACCTCACAACCCAAAACAGCTTTAAAAACTATTACAAACAATAATACTGCAGGCCCAACTTTGTCTTAAAAACCCTGACATTGTCATTTCAATAGCCATTTACACTGGAAATGATGGCCCAAAAGAAACAAAAAACATCTAGAACAGTTAATACAGATATACAGAATCTCGTTAGACAATAAATTAGATTCACACTTCAGATAAGTTGTAGATGGAAATTATAAGAATATACCTCAAAACAATACTTTAGGTGTTCAACCCCACCATAATCATCATAATTTGCAGGATCCATTTTGAAATACTGGAAAGAGAGAACATGTTAATAACAATTTTAAAAATATCTAGCCTCTAGGATCTTCAGCTATACTGGAACCGTTAGGCGATTCACGGATCCATTTGTCACAATGCAATAATTTTTTGAAGAATAATGCTAGGTGCACCAAATTTTTTCACCAAATTTGTGCACCAAATGATGTGGCACCAATCAAATTTGTGCTTTAACTTAAGTTGGAATTTGATTAATAATTGTAATAAAAATTTATATGGTGTAGAATATGTCACATCATTTGGTGCACGAATTTGGTGTTTGTAGCACTATGAAGAAATTGCGGTATAACACCTTAAAAAAGAAAACCGACACATTGTCAGTGCGAGTTACATATTTAGGTACAGGCTTTAAGATACTCGTATCACACTCAGAATGATTGCAAAAAAATGTACAAAGTGCGAAAAAAGGATAAGCTAAACAATACAAATAAAAAATCACAAGTTTCGTTTATGGGCACCCATAATGCATCAACCAAATGTAGGCCATCAAGAAGAGTTGTACCTGTAGGACACTTTGAGTGGCGCAATCTTTGTCCATTGGCTTCATGCAAATATCAGCAAGAGATATCGCTGAGCCAGAATAATTTCCTCTAATTCCATCAACCTGTCAAAGATGAGTAATGTTGTCTAAGAAGTATTCTTTTACCACACATCAAATGCAGAAAAAACAGAAAGAACAAAGAAAATTGGAGTACATATCAAAACTAAGAACATTTCTAGTCTCGTATAGCCTATCCAATCTTATGAGATAAACACTTGAATTCTGAAAAGTAATACTAGAGTCTGGAAGGATTAATACCTTCTTCTGTATCTCAAAAAGTAACTTAATATTGTCATCTGTCACAATGCTAGGTGATCTACCATGCTTAACCTCTGGAATTGTTGCTAATATTAGCTGCAAAAAAACACAAGGTGTGACATAAGTTTCTCCGCAAGTTGAAAGCTAAAGGAGTTGAGTCGAAGATACAACTTCACCTATACTACAGCAGGCTTCTCATACCAACAACAAAGTGATGATGATATGTAACAACTAGATAAAAAGAAAAGGCAACTCATTTCCAAGATATGTCTGTTGGCTCTATGCTTTTTTTTACATCCCAGTTCTGCTACCTTGGAAAGTTAACCTCATTGCATCACGTAAAGTATAACACCTCATAAGATGAAAAATAGTTCACCAAAAAAAGAGAGTGTAACAATGTAGAACCTGCTCAATTCTGTAGAAAGGAGCTAGGTGGCTATCAAAAAATTGCTTCTCTTCTGCTGCTTTACTCCCAGGCCCTACCCACAGCTGCAACATTACACAACTTAAGTTGAAGAGAATGGTAGAACTCCAACAATAACATAGAATGCTTCTGGCCATAACAAATTAAAATGTAAAACTTATATATCTAGTGACATAAAAAACTGTGGCATGCATACAAGAGTTTAAATGCTAAACGTCCACAAGAGAACCCACGTCGAGGTTCAGAAGGGAAAGTTTAATTTTGAATAAACCAATGGGTTGTAGACTAACTTCACAAGATTTGAAATTGATGAACCTCATGAGTTATCTAGACACATGCTCCATTGTATAAAATTCAGTCATGGTTCCAAAAGGCCAAAAACGAGAAAAAGAAATTTTGTAAAATAACTGAGAGCACTAAAACTTATTTCATTCAAAATAGTGATCTGATCACGTTTGCATTTTTTAAACGCATAAATTATATAACTTAAAAAGACTATTCAAGTACCGAACCGAACCTTTTCAGGCCTTGTTTCCACTTTGAAACGGATAAGACCCAAACAAAGCAGAAGAACTACAGCCAATGATGAGCACAACACTAAGATTGGATTCCTAGCAACCCATGTTCCATATCTCCTGTACATCAAAATGTAATAATTTAAGCAAGAAACCAATTCTGCCTTAACTGAGTCACTGACAGAAAATTTTGACATGGAGCAATCATTCTGCAAGGAATAGCAATCACCTGAAAAATTTTGACATGTACCCTTGCACAATTGAAAGTTGGACATCATCTCTAACGTGACGAGCATCTTCAAATACCTATTACCAACAATTTTAGTGAAACATATGCTTTCAGACTCGAGATTATGGCAGTAATATAAGTTGAGCACAAACACAGAAAGCAATTTCATGAAGCGAGTTAACCACAGAAGCTAAAGAGGAAGATAATACTGGTAGAAAACTATATACTACAGAGACAGTTTTTTGTGGTAAAGAACTTTGCAGATACAGAAGCAAAGAAAAATTCTGTAAGCATATGTCAGCTAGAGAGCAGTCTCAGTAAGCTAAGGAATATAACAGAAAAATAATTGAGCACAACACAGAAAATATATCGTGTGTTTAGACTACAGAAAGCTAAAGAGGAAGACTATACTAGAAGAAGAGGTGATAAAAAAATTCCAGTGAGAATTCCTTCTTTTGTAAGAAAATGAAGAAATAGACTCAAACCAAATTCCTAAGCATATCCCCCACTTTTATGTGCATAGTTCATCAATGTAGGTTGGTAATCTGATATGATATGAATAAAACAAAATTCATTATTTAACACGAGAATTTGCAACTAACACGAAAATGACAACATAATGGGAAAAACGAAACATAATTAAATCCAGGAATGTGGCTGGTAAGATCAGGAATGACATATATGACCCATAAACCTTTGCAGATAGATGAAACACAAACAGCTAGTTAAAAGTAGTAGAAACAGATGGCGCATCATAGAATGCACTTAAACTGTCAAATGAAAAAACGCAAAAGTAAATTTAAACTTCTAAACACAAAATAGATAAATGATATAAATTTCAGATCAACACATGCATAAGTAAACGAATATATATAAATGTACGTATATCGCGAAAGAAAGGAAATTGATTTCCACCTGCATCGGAGGGGTCTCATTCTTCTCCCTGTTAGAATGAACTTCTCCATCATCCATTACATTCCACAACGGTTTTGTCCTAGAAGCTGGGTTGGTTTTTCTAGTCCGATGAAACAAAACCCACCCAAAGAACACAGAAACCAGTACAATATATAGAACAGCAACAGCAAGGTCAATACATTTAGCCTGCAGTTGTCACAGGAGTAAAGCATATAAACAAAGCATCTATAGTTCCTGACTTCACAGTACCTGCATGAAATCTTCATCCAGTATGATCAAGCTAACTCATGTGAGATCCAAAAGCTTAAAATATACTAAAACATGCTCTCTCACCTTAATCGACCCAATTCTCACTGAACATGAACCTCCTTTTCGGGAAACCGGAGAAACTGTGTTAGAACAAACTGTAGCTGAAGGGCAGTCACCACAGGAGCAGCCCAGTGAATTATCACCGCATGAATAAGTAGATACATTCATAGGTTTCATCCCAGATGACTCAGTAACACTTGAAGGGAATCTAATGGCATATGGAGAACCTGGCACATCAGGAGGTGCTCGTCTACCGATAAAAGCAAACCAGTCTGCCATAAACCACAGTAAAAACACCGCTGGTTATTAAACAGCACAAACTAAGGCATTGGCATACAAGCAATTGACCTTAGAGAAAAAATGTAGACCTCAATTGCATAATGTAAACAAAGAGATGTTCTTGGAATTCTATAGAACATGGAACGTCAATCAGATATTCCCTTGTCTCTGCCAATTAAGTGACCAATGGTCAATCATTCCCCACTACCAGCAAAACCAAGAGGCTAAAAGACCCTCATTTTACAATAAACTAAATGGTGCAGCGTTATTGCCACAGTTACATCTTATCAGCTGTTGCAAAAGTAGCCATGTCACTTGATTAATATATGCCAATTTGATATGCTTGTCTTTCCGTTATCATTCCCCACTTAAGGGCAAAATCCATATAGTGTGCATTTGTCTGTGTGTCTGTATGCGTGTGTGTGTGCTTGTGAGAGAGAGAGAGACAGAGAGACAGAGAGACAGAGAGACAGAGACAGAGACCTAATTTTCAATTTTAGAAAATAAACTTACCTTTAAAATTTTTAGCACCAGCACCAATAAATTCCATAGCTCGAGAATTCATGGTACCGAACTTGACATCCTTGCAGGAGTCAAATAACCCTTCACCAAAGTCATCAGTCATATAATAATCAATCCCATCGACAGTCATATTTTTGTTAACCTGAAAACGGAATAAGCTTTCTTAAGTAACTATGTAATCTTCTACATATCAGTATTGTCTCTCTCTGAGAAGAAAGGTAATCATAATCTGTATTCGAATAAATTTAAAAAAATATATAAATATTTCCAATTAAAAGACTAAATCGTCGCAGAAAATTCAAACTTTAACCAACGAATTAAGAGGGTAACAACATCCTCATGTAATTCAAGAATTATTTGCTTTCTTTTTCCATTTTTCATCAACTATAGGAAACTCAAAAGGTTCATGTGCTAAACATCAAGTAAATTAAACATATGGATGAATTTCCAATGATTTCTGGGACTTAATCCTTTTACCATATAACTGAGAGCTTTCATTTCTATTGACATAATTCTATAAAGAACGTCATACATCATACAAAGCAATAGCTTGCAGTAGGTCCCTTTAGCAATCCAAGAGATGTACAAGCTGATAAAAACATACTGATTGACAAGAAATTATGTAAAAGCATGAACCAATGTATTTTGTTGCGCTTGAGTATATATATATATATATATATATATGTATGTATATCATTCTTATACTGTTATACATATAATTAATTAATCATAAGATTACAATGCAGGATGATGTACGAACACAAAATCTATTTCAATATGGATCCAGTAAAATACAAAGAGGGTTTTCTGACCTTGGCTACAGAAGTCACATTGATAAATAAACTCTGATTTGGAGAGCAGGTAAGCTCACAAAACAAATTCAAAAAGTTTCTTAAGCATGCCGGACAACCTACAAGAAAGGGAATTGCCTGCAAAAAGTAGAACACAACTTAGAAGAATACTAATTATATATTTTGGGGTGAGGGTGAAAACTGAAAAGATTTTGGAAAGCAAAATAAATAACCTAGTTTCTTAGCAGAGTGGGATTACGACCAACTCCAAACAGAAAAAAATACTTACTTGCTGGACCTGTGACCGTAGTGTGTCGAATTGAGCTTCTGTACAACAAACATTTCCAGTAATTGTTGGACATAAACTTTGGACCTTGGACGAAAGTAAATCATCTGGCTGAAACACATAAAATATGCGATTATTGGGTCGATGAAATACCTTAAACACACACATTATGATAGAACAAAAAGCAAGGAGGACTTAAAGCTACTCTGTTACTGGTAAAGAGTAACCGGTTCTACCTTCACAGATGGGGAACCGAAAGGACAGTTTAAGTACTTTCCATCACTACGTTGTCCGCAAATGCCATACATTGCGCAATATTCTTCAGAATGCCTTTCCCTGGACAACAAGAAAAATGAAGAGTAAGAAATTCTCAATACTCAATATTAAAGAAAAGAACAAAACTCAAGAAACCTCGATTTTTATTGTCATATTTTGATTCATCAGATAATTAATCGAAGGAACTAAAATTACGATTCTCGGAACTAAAAGATAATTAATTGAATAAAAATCATAGAAACACCACATGAGCAGGACATGATTCAGAGCCAGGGCATGATATTTGAATAAAATTAAGCGATTTAAAAACAGCTAATTTAAAATTAACTTCCAGTCACCGTTAGTTTTATTATTATTAATATTTTAGTGAAATTTAACTAAGCACACCATATGCAACATTGAAGTGAAAAAATTAAGCAGAATTAAATAATTAAATAACAATTAAGCCTCGGAAGTTTGCCAATGCGGAAAATAAAATTGATATTTTGTGCATGTAAAATGTCAAGGAAGCCGCCTCACCCCGCCGCCGTAGCATCAGACGTCACGGAGGTCTGAGCAGCATATGCTACGCCCAGAATAAATAACACCTGCACAAACAACATCAGTGAAAGTAAGCGAAGCGAAAATGTTGTTAATTATACTCGAAACGGAGTCGAATGCGCCTCAACTAATTCAATTCAATTCAATTTTGAAGTGAAAATTCTGTTTGGTTACTGAGAAAACTGTGAGAAAAACTTGGAAAAAAAAAGGAAACAAAACGAGAAAAAAGGCTCGAGTTCTTTTTCCGTTTCTTCAGCTTTTCCTGGTCCTCGGAAAAAAGCAAGTTGGAAAATCGGAAAACGAGAAAGAAATTCCGTCGGAGTTTTTTGGACGTCTTCGGAAAAAGGAATTGAAAGCAGAGGAGGAAACGAAGTTGATGCTGCTTGCCTGGAAGAGAGAGAGGGGAAGGAAGAGGAGGCACGGACGGCGGAGGGCCATTATCCTCTGTGTGCGACCTCAACCCTCAATCCAGTACGGAAGAGTCCAAAACGCAGCGGATAATGCGGAGGAAGACGACCCTCTGTATATGCGTATGCGCGTTTATCGCTGTGTGCTCTGTATGTTTGTATGCGTCCCTGTTAGACGGTGAAAGAGGAGAGAGAGAGAGGAGAGAGAGAAAAGAGTCAAAGAGCATATTTATAGCTACTGCTGAGGGAGTGGGAAACGAAATCAACTTTATTTTGATCTTAAACACTCTCTCTCTCACGCCATCTTCAAGGGGCAGCGAACTCAAGGAAACGACCGTAACCGAAAAAAAAAAAATTACTGGTTTCATTTACGAATTTGCCCTTGCTTTCGGCGGAGCGTCGTATTTTCAATGTTTTTTAAGCAAGTACTAGTTGGGATTTTTGGGGATGCGGAGAGGGAATTTTTGGTTCTGTAAATTCAGATGAAACTGGAAGGGGGTTATTTCGGTAATTTCAGGGTTTTGGGGGGTTGCGGGTGTTTTAGTAAGTGGAAAATAGGTTGACGACGTTTAGGGGGTGGACTTATTAGGTGGACAGAGAGGATTGATTTGATTCAGTGATTACGTAAGTATGAGATGAGATGGTTGATCCGTGAAGTGGAATTAAGTCCGTTTTGGAAGAGAGAGAGAGAGAGAGAGTGTGAAAGTGCACAAAATCTTACGCAGACACATGTATGACTTTGGAATTGAGTGCGGTTGTTAAGTGATAAAGACGCATGTCAGTGTTACATACCCAAGTATTTTTTTACTTTCGCTATTTTAACTATTAAATTTTTATTTTAAAATATAAAAATTAAAATAACGGTTAAAAAGTTGAAAGTATGGATATTCTGAAACACCTAAAAAATTTTTGTCAGTGTTATTGAGAATAGATAAGCCTTCATATTTCGTTTAGGAGATAATATATGTGAACAATAAAAATAAAAAAAGATAAAAGAGAATATACCAAAATAAAATTTTGAAAGTGAAGACAACTTAAAAGAGAGGAAAAGATAAAAGAGAGTATACTGAAACAAAAACTTGGGCTTAGAAAACAAAAAATTTGAAAGTGAAAACAACTTTTAGTTTTTATATTTTACTTCTCATTGTTATGAAACTAATGAGGAAATTGTAGAGAGAAATGAGAATGAGAGATAGTAGAGAAATACAATGTAAAATGTTATCCAAACTTATATATTCATCTTTGATATAGAACACTTATTTATAGGCTTTACAATGGTAGGCATTTAAGCTATAAAATGTAAGTTAAAAGCTACTAATTATAATCATAAGGACATAGGTTACAAATACTTAAATGGTGTAGGTTATGGGTGTTGTGGTGGTCATTCACATTCTATGAATTTATAATACTCCTCCTTGGATGTCCACCATACAATAATACAGTTGTCTCATTAAAATCTTACTTGGAAAACTCAGTGGGACAAAACCAAAGCGAAGGAAAAATGAGTACAACATTCTTCTGAATCCTTAGTATGGTGTTGGACACGCTTGTGATGCCTCATTAAAACCTTGCTAGGTAAAACCCAGTGGGACAAAAACCTAGTCAAAGGAAAAAAAGAGTAAAATGCGCATATGTCTTTTATTTTATCACAATATTGTTTTACATTTATTATTACAATTTAATTCTTTGTTTTATGTCAATATTTTATAGGTAAGGATGTGAAGTCCTATACACATTTCAAAAATTGTAGAACTTGAAATTTTGATTGTACCTAGTCTAAAAAGGATACTTAATGTATCATTTCTAGAACTTGAAGTTTTGAAAATTTTGATTTCTCGTTATCCAATTTTGTTATTATACTATTCTATTACTTTGTACAATATCATTTTAGTTGAAATTTGACCCCGAAGTTCAAAGCGCAAATATCCTTTTTAATTTGATATACTTACTAGGAATTGAAGTTTTGATATATATTAAGATGAACCCGAAGTTCATAACAGTTTCATGAATTCTAATATTATGTGTAACATCCCGTTCAAAATTTAAATTATTTTATTCCCGAAAGTGGGAAATGACGTTTTTACCCCTGGGTTGACTTTTCGGTTGACTTTTGCGTCGTAACTCGTACGACGCATTCACTTGTATTTTCTTGACGTGCTCGTCGATACGAATTCGTAGACGCGAGCCGTACGTCGTTCGAACTCCGAATGAGTATTTTACGGGCGTTGATTTTCGGCGTTTCCCGTATTTCAGTTTTGAGCAGTTTTGGCTTGTTGGGCTGGGACCCAATTGTCTGCAGGCCACGTGCGCCTATCCCAGAAAATCTGGGATTCTTGTCTGGTTTTGTCTCATGTGGCCGAGCCACATCTCCTCCTTCTCCCTCTTTGTCCTGCAGACTTCAACCTCAAACCGTGGCCTTCTTGGCCATCTTGTTGACAGCCACCTTCACCAATCTTCACCCAAAACGAACCCAGCAACCCAGGTGTGGGTGTCCAGAAACCTGGACAAACCCAGGAACCCAGAACCAGGTAATTCTCTCAAGCCACCCGTGGCTTTCTTCTTGGTTCTTCTCGGTTTTTCTTCGTGCAACAATCCCCCACTTGTTCTTTGGTGCTCAAACCCAGTCACTGGAGGTGACTTTGAACCTGGAAGGCCCAGTCTGCCATTTCCCAGAAAACCTAGAAAATTGTTCGTCAGAGTTCAACTTTTGCCGACCTTGGAACTGATGATTTGGAGCTCGAGGAAGCTCAAGTTCAGCACCAAACCATCTCTGGAGACCTTGGGAACCCAACCCAAGGCCTGGAAGTCGAAATGGCACCGTGAACGGAGAAGTCAAGTTTTGGCCGAATCTTCCTCCCCATTTTCAGGCCACTTCTGGCCAGTTTTTGGTCCCCAAAATGGTAAAATCTTGTTCGCCTCATCTCTAGCTTCATTTTGGTACTTGAATCGTCCAATTTGGACTTAAAACGAAGAAGTTATGAAGCTTTGAAAAATACCTAAAAATCCGGCCAAATTTCCAGATTCCGGCGACCGGAATTCTGGCAGGGATGACCGGCGCTAACGTCATCGGACCGGGTTGGACCGGCCTTGCTGACGTCAGCAAACCGGTTCAGACCGACCTGCTGACGTCAGCAGACCGGTCAACGCTGACGTCAACGTTGACTTTGACTTTGACCGGCTCGCGCGTGAGCCGCGCGTGGAGCCGAGCTCCGCACCTTCAAGCCGCGCGTGAGGGCGCGTGGAAGGTCCTTTTTCGAATCTGTTTTCACGGGGTGACTCGTGACGACGTGTACTACCTCGGGGTAGTACGCATGATAATTTTTGAGGTGTTTTGGACCTCCAATTTGCAAAAGCAAGGGATAGGTTTAATTAATTCGTTAATTAGTGACCTTTATGAGTTTAATCATTGTACCGGTGATATCTCATATAGGTGGGGCCTATCCAGAGGACTACCGGGGCTACCCAGGACGGGGTACTTCGACCCGGCTACCTACAGGTGAGTGAGTGGGTCTTTGTTTGATAAATGTATATATATACGTATGGTTTTTCAACGCTTTCTTTAACTGTTAGCGTAGTTGCATATCATTACGTTTGTTGGAGGTAGAACATTCGTATTATATTGCCATTCATGTTTTATACTGTTGCTCATCAGTAGATATATAACACCCCAGGTATTAGTACTCAGTCTTGTGGCCAGGACTAGCCTTGACGTTTGGAGTAGTCACTACCAGTACCGCTACGCAGCTTTGGATCCATTGTAGGTACTAGCCTGTTCTAGGTTGCACTAGGCAACTCGAACTTGTGTGACTGCACTTTGTGCACCAGCGCTTAGCGTTAGACTCGCGTCATTGTAGTACTCAGCGTATTACTATTATACCTAGCCTGTTCCTCGTGGTTTAGCCACTTTGGACTTGTGTGTTTACATATGGGTGAGCAAATCAGTAAAGATTTATCGGGGAGTACCCGAATGTTTTAAATGATAGTATTTTGAGGTTCATGCCTACGGGCATGACGTATTTTCTCAAATTATACTTGTTTTCAAACGAGGGGTTACTAGACTTTGAAAACAACGGTTTTTATCAAACTTTACTTTTTGACCCACTCACCGTTTTATGTTTTGCGCCCCTCCAGGTTAGTTGGCTGGGAGCTTGTGACGTCGAGGCGCGGTGGTATGACAATGTAGGGAGGTTTCTACGTTTGTATTAAATTTGTATCCCTCACTCTACTCACACTGTGTATTCTAACAATTCTTCCGCACTCTGTTCTTAATATTCATTCTTAAATTTTCTAAATGGCTTTCGTCACTTTACACGTGTCGGCCAGCACTTCCCGACACCTGGCGTGTCTGGGATCGGGATGTGTCATTATGAACTCGAAGTTCATGGCTATGTTATTTATGAAAGACCAAAGAAAAAAAATGACAACGAGAAGCTGGTAAGCATTACAAACACATGCAATTGCAAGATATTTTTAGATAATGTCCCACCTTTGTACTCTAAGTTAGTTTCGGAAGAGGAATAATATCCAAAGCATGATGTTGAAAATGTCAAACATGAATTGACAATGAATTCAATCTCATCTGATTTGCTCTACTCAATATATATGAAAAATGTCAATTTAGTATTTTTCCCTAAAGTGAATGAAGCAAGCAGTCATAATCGTGAGGAAAAAATATTTTTCAAATTTGAGACCCATAATATATCAATCGTTGAATCATCTCTAGTGCAAGAGGGACAAGAATAAAAAAAATCATCAAAGACATTGTCACGCATTAGTTATAAAGTGAAAATTTTTATTAAAAATTTGAGAAGCATGAAAGAATGCAAAAGAGAGAAAATTTAACATAAGCTAATACAATTTCAAGGTTTATAATCGTAACTAAAGGCCTGGAAAAGCCTCTAAGATTGTTATCATTAATTATTTACATTCTAGTAGAATCAAATATGAAAAAAAAAAATCATGTCTTTTAGTCCAAAAGCATCTTTTATAGTTTTCAAAGCATGAAAATTTTATTCTTATTCCTATGGTTTCTATAGGATATTTTGATATCCTTATGAGAACCTGAAGTTTCATTTTACTTGAACAATTAGTCGAAACCAAATGATTCATGCATACATGAAATATGTATTTTAATTATGGAAATAAAAATCTGAAATTTCTTGTCCATAATTTACATTAAAAAAAAAATGTGTTTTATATATAAGAACTAGAAGTTATGAATCTACATACTGTAATGAGACATGGAGTTCTTAATACAAAGATTTGTAATCCAAACAAGAAGTCGTGGGATTGTAATGTGGGTGTAGGTTATGGTGATCATCCACATTCTATGAATTTATAATACTTATTTTATTTTATGTCATCAAAATAATTTTTTCTACAATACATCAGAGCATTGAGTACTCTGAAAAATAAACAGTGAGATTTGAACATTGAGATCTAACTTCTAAAAAAAGATAGATTACACGGTAACAAATCTGAAGTATTCTCTACAACGAGGCATTGTAGTCACACTCCATCCAAATATTCATTTCACATTTCCTTCACCATCTTTTCTTGGGTAAGCCTTCTTCATTTCTCTTTTCTCCCACATTTGTTTCACTGTATGTAGTACAAAAACCAAACTCCCCAATGCAAACTGAGGCATGCGATGAAAATGCAATGAAGGGTTTCTAATATAGTAACTTAATATGCTTTTTTTGAATATATTAGTGAACTAAAATACTTTCCAATTTAATATGTCAGCCATCTCCACAACACTATGAATTTAAGGTACATTAGAAAAGATTTAGGGCATTAAGCGAAATTTTTTTATTGTTTTTTTCTTTTTCAATTGTTGAGAATACAATGAATTAGGTGTTGTGGATAAAATACACATGTGTTAAATGTGATTGTGTAAATCCTAGGTAGATATGGATTAGGATATTCCATTATGTGTGGGATTTGTTTCCTAATGTAATTGTACTTCTTTCACTATAAATAAAGGCACCTGGCATGAGGAATTAATCATCACAATACAGTATAATTCCTCAAGCCTTCTCTATTTTCTCTCTTCCCTTTGCTTGCCGCACCCCCTCAGAAATATTGGCCACAACACGTTATCAGCACGCTCCTGACGCTGCGCTAAGGAATCTGAAGGGCTTTCTGCAAACAAATTGTTCAACCATCATCATCAGCAATCCAGGTACTTCTAAAACACGGTCTCGATTGTCGATATTTTGTCAGACCTGATTGCATGAACCTTCACCATGATGCATAACCCAATTTTCTGCGTTTAAAGAATTATTGATCTTCTGCAAATATTGTGTTAGCATCGACATTTAATATATCTGAAATATATTAAGTGAATTGATGATCGTGTGAACGAAGGAAAAATTAAGGGTTTTTTCTTGTTTTTTTTTTTTCGCTTTTCTACAAAAAACATCAAATTTCGTTTTTCTGAAAAAAACTGGAAATTCTTTACCGAAAAATTTTTTTTCAAAAATTTTTTTTCTTTTTTTTGAAAAATAAATAAAAAAAAAAAAAAAACCCTAATCGGAGCCGAGCCGGCCTGAAGCCGCGCCGCGCCGAGCCGAGCCGAGCCGGCCAGAAGCCGAGCCGAGCTGACCCAACTGGCTCCAGCCGAGCCAGCCCAGCTCCAGCCGAGCTACCCCAGCCCAGCTCCAGCCGAGCCACGCAACCCCAGGCCCTTTGGCCTGCCCCTCGGCCCGCTCCATCTCCAGCCCAACTTGGGCTTGTTCCTTCCCCAGCCCGTAGCTGGACCGAGGCTCTTGGGCCCCGTTCCTTCTTTTTCTTCTCGGCCCGCGCCTTCTCCCTTGGCCCCTGATGGGCCAGCTGCATCCCAGGGCCTGTAGCCCAGCACCAGCAGCTCTGCTGCTTTGTCTTCACACAGCCCGTGTGGGCTTTTGGACCCCAGCCCTTGTTGGGCTCACCTCTGTCCATATTTTTTATTTATTTTCTTGCTGCCAGCAGCCCAAGAAAATAAAAGTTGGGCCTGCAGCTCCAACTACGACCCACCAAAAATTATTTGGGTCATATTTGCAAACCCCAAAGGTCCCGTAGACCTATATTTCACTACCCATTCACAATATATGTTAAAATTTATTATTAGTTTTTGTTCTCTATATATTGCGTTTGATTGCAGGTATATATGAACTTGAAGTTCATAAATTCGAACCTGAAGCTTCGAATAAGTGTCAATGAAACTTGAAGTTTTCTTAAAAAAATTAAATACCCATGAAACCCGTAGTTTTCATGAAAATTTAAACCAAACAATGTCTAATAGAACCTGAATGTTCTACTCCAAGTCTATGAACAGTTTTTCATAGTACTGACCACTATCTTGTTCCCTTCTTTGTAGCGACATGTCGAACTTGAACAAACTCGACTTTACCGCTCTGGAAGTCTCTGGAAGGAACTACCTCAAGTGGGTACAAGATGTGAAGCTCCACCTCACTGCTAAGAGCCTCAGGGCCACCATTGAAGCAGAGACGGATAACCCGGTTGGCGAAGCTGACAAAGCAACCGCCATGATCTTCATCCGAAGACATATGCACGACGCACTGCAGACCGAATACCTCGCTGAAGAGGATCCAAGAGCTTTATGGCTTGCTCTGGAAGAGCGCTTTGATCACCAAAGAGATATTTTCTTGCCTGAAGCAAGACACGACTGGCAGCACTTACGCTTCCAAGACTTTAAGTCTGTGAATGAGTACAACTCTGAAGTTTGTCGAATCCGATCACTTCTCAAGTTTTGCAAAGAAGACTTGACTGAACAGGATCTCCTGGAGAAGACCTATTCAACTTTCCATGATACCAATATTGTCCTGCAGCAACAATATAGGGCGCAAAAATTCACCAAATTTTCGGATTTGATCTCTGTCTTACTACTTGCTGAAAAGCAAAACCAGCTGTTGATGAAAAATCATCAAGCTAGACCTAATGGCTCGACCGCTGTGCCTGAAGCACACTCTAGCGAGAATCGAGGCCAAAACCAACGCCGGAAGCGTGGTGGTGGGAAAGGCAAGGGTTCTAAACCTAAGCCACAAGCCCAAGGTCGACAGAGCGTAGGCCCATCCAAGGGAGGAAATAACGCCCCGAAGCGCACTAATTTTGCTCCCAAAGCCTCAAACTTCAAGACTAAGAGCAAAGCGGTGAACCTGTGTTACCGATGTGGTTCTCAAGACCATTGGTCCCGCACTTGCCGAGCTTCAGCTAACGCTGTTGCTGAGTACCATTCAAGTCGTAAAGCCATAGAGACTAATCTCGCTCATGTGGAGAATCCCGAAGATACTACTCTGGAGATTTCTGATTTTCAAGAAGCAAACGCTCCGATGGAAAATTAGATTTTTAGACATAAGGCCTATATGTTGGCCGAATTTTCCCCACTAGTGGCCTAGAACCACCATGTGGCCGAAATTCCCCTAGCTTTGGTTTAAGTTTTTGAACAATTTTTCCTTTTTGTTTGGACGATTGTTTGGTATTTAGTTTTAATTTTGGATATTATTTTATGGAAATTATTTCTCGAATTAATTGAATGAATGATTTTTATTTATTCAAGTGACCAATTCAATTAAATTATTTCTAGGTATGTCTTGTGGGGAAGTTAGTTGTCTGGCAGATAGTGCAACTACGCACACCATATTGCGTGAACGCATCTATTTCACTAACTTCATACCTAAAATATCACCTCTGACAACCCTTTCAGGCTCATCCAACCTGATTGAGGGGCATGGCACTGCCCAATTAATGTTGTCCAATGGTACAAAGTTAACCATTAAAGAGGCACTTTATTCTCCGCGTTCCGGAAGAACGTTGTTGAGTTTTAAAGATATTCGAGATAATAATTACCACGCTGAAACTTCTGAAGAAAATGGGACTGAATTCCTGTGCATAACTTCTTATGAATATGGCCAGAAGCGTATTCATGAGAAGATGGAGCGCCTTCCAAATGGCTTGTACACAACAACCATTCGCTCCCTGGAAAGCCACCATGTGGCCGGCCCTAGCAGTGGCCTTGCACTGGAAAATTTGCTTTGGCATGACCGTTTGGGACACCCTGGACGAATTATGATGCGCCGTATCCTCAGTACTTCACACGGGCATCCCCTTACCCGAAGTAAGGATTTCGTTCTTCGCACTATCTCATGCCAAGCGTGCTCTTTGGGTAAGCTAAACACTCACCCATCGACACACAAGATCCAAACGGATCCTCCCAAATTTCTTCAGAGGATTCAGGGGGACATTTGTGGACCGATTCAACCATCTTGCGGACCATTTAGATACTTCATGGTATTGGTTGATGCTTCCACACGTTGGTCGCACGTGTGCCTCCTGTCCACTCGAAATGCTGCATTCTCCAAGCTTCTAGCTCAGATTATTAAGCTGAGGGCTCACCACCCTGATTATCCGATTAAGTCGATTCGACTGGATAATGCTGGAGAATTTACATCGAAAACTTTCGATGACTATTGCATGTCAGTTGGGATTGAAGTTGAACATCCTGTCGCCCATGTTCACACCCAAAACGGCCTAGCAGAAGCGTTTATTAAGCGCCTTCAAGTAATCGCTCGGACTTTGGTAATGCGAACCAAACTTCCGATATCTGCATGGGGCCATGCAATATTGCACGCAGCAATGTTGGTCCGCCTGAGACCCGTATTGACCCAACCATATTCTGCGCTCCAGTTGGTAACTGGATACGAGCCCGACATCTCGCATTTGCGCATATTTGGTTGTGCGGTCTATGTGCCAATTGCGCCGCCCTTACGTACTAAAATGGGTCCTCAGCGAAGATTGGGAATCTATGTCGGTTATGACTCACCTTCGATCATTCGTTACTTAGAACCTTTGACAGGCGATCTCTTTACCGCTAGATTTGCGGATTGTCACTTTAATGAGACAGTCTTCCCGTCGTTAGGGGGAGATAAGAACATAGTTGTTCCTGAAGAACGCCGCGAATTGTCGTGGTCTAACCCCACTATGTCTCATTTAGATCCCCGCACTGCTCAGTCTGAAACTGAGGTGCAAAGAATCCTAGATCTACAGAGCGTTGCTCAAAGCATGCCGGATGCTTTTACTGATCTAGCGAGAGTGACGAGATCACATATACCAGCTGCGAATGTGCCTGCAAAGATAGATGTACCAAACGTACGTCGAACCATCGCCCCTGACGGACGAAACGCCCCTGAAGGACGTTTGGCCGTACCTGCTGTGCGGCCCAGTACCCTGGCGGCTAGCCAATCATCTGCTCCTACCCTGAAGCGTGGCAGACCTGTTGGTTCAAAGGATTCACAACCCCGGAAGAGGAACCCCACGGCACTAACTAGTGAAACTAGTTCGAATCCTGCCATCGCCAACTCATCCTTTCCAACGCATGAGGTTATTCTAGATTATGGTAGTGTCCTTGAAGAGACCAATCCGCCTCCCGAAAATCGTGAGATTTCGGTCCATTATGCTAGCTTGGATGCACTTTGGAATAGGAATGAGATGATAGTCGACGATGCATTTGCATATGCAGTAGCTACTGATATCATGCTGAGCGATGATATTGAACCACGTTCCGTTGATGAATGTCGACGTAGAACCGATTGGTCAAACTGGAAACAAGCAATCCAGGTCGAACTTGATTCGCTTGCGAAACGTAAGGTGTTTGGGCCTGTAGTTCCTACACCACCACATGTGAAGCCCGTTGGCTACAAGTGGGTTTTCGTAAGGAAGCGTAATGAGAAGAATGAAATAGTGCGATACAAAGCACGCCTTGTGGCGCAAGGTTTCTCTCAACGCCCTGGGATTGATTACGAGGAGACTTATTCTCCCGTAATGGACGTCATAACGTTCCGCTACCTTATTAGTTTGGTAGTTTCCGAAAAACTGAATATGCAGCTTATGGATGTGGTAACCGCGTATCTCTACGGGGATCTTGATACGGAAATCTATATGAAAGTTCCTGAAGGACTTACATTGACTGGATCAAATAGTTCTAGACCACGGAACACCCTCTCAATTAGATTGAGGCGTTCACTCTACGGATTAAAGCAATCCGGACGGATGTGTTATAACCGTCTGAGTGAGTATTTGATTAGTCAGGGATATGTGAATAATGAATTATGCCCATGCGTGTTTATTAAGAAGTCACATTCCGGATTTGCGATAATTGCAGTTTATGTCGATGACATGAATCTCATTGGGACTCCCGAAGAGCTTGAGAAAACTGCATCGCACCTGAAGTCGGAATTTGAGATGAAAGATCTTGGGAAAACTCGATATTGCCTAGGCCTGGAGCTTGAGCATAGTTCGGCTGGGATACTGGTCCACCAATCGAACTACACCCAGAAGGTGTTACGTCGTTTTAATGAGGATAAAGCGAAACCTTCGAGTACTCCTATGGTCGTCCGATCGCTAGATGCAAAACGAGACCCCTTCCGTCCTAAAGACGATGAGGAAGAGGTTTTGGAGCCTGAAGTTCCATATCTGAGTGCAATTGGCGCTTTATTGTACTTAGCTCAGTGCACTAGACCGGACATCTCCTTCTCTGTTAATCTTCTTGCAAGATATAGCAATGCGCCCACACGCAGACACTGGAATGGTGTTAAAGACATCCTTCGTTACCTTAAGGGTACTACGGATTTGGGTTTATTCTATCCCTATGCATCTCAGAATAGATCACACCCCCTTGGTCTTCGGAATGATGCTTGCCTTGTTGGTTATGCTGACGCAGGTTACTTATCTGACCCGCACAAGGCACGTTCTCAAACGGGTTATGTCTTTACCGTTGGAGACACCGCAATATCTTGGAGGTCAACCAAACAGACCTTAGTTGCTACCTCTTCGAATCATGCTGAGATTCTCGCCCTTCACGAAGCTACTCGTGAGTGTTTTTGGCTGAGAGCTGTTGTTGAGCATATTCGAAGCAATTGCGGGCTTTCTTCAGTCGTTGATGTCCCTACAACGATCTTTGAGGATAATGCCGCATGTATTGACCAGATCAAGAAAGGATATATCAAGGGAGACAACACCAAGCATATTGCGCCGAAGTTCTTCTTCTCACATCAGCAACAAGAGCATCAGAACATTGAAGTCAAGCAAATCCGTTCCCAGGACAACTTAGCCGACCTCTTCACCAAGTCACTGCCGAAGTCTACTTTTCAGAAGCTTGTTCAAGGAATTGGTATGCGTAAATTGTCTGATTTGCAACATTGTTAGTTTCTCATTCGGAATATTGTCAAACTCAGGGGGAGTATCCTGAAGTATACTCGCTTAACCTTAATGTACTCTTTTTCCCTACGATCAGGATCATTTTTCCCATTGGGTTTTTGTTACCTGACTAGGTTTTAATGAGGCACCCATTCTGGGATGGTTATACCCTTGTGTACATCCTACTGACATCCGGTAGATGTTTAGTATTGACATTGCATTAACTCACTTTTCTCCTAGACTATGGGTTTTTGTCCCATTTTGGGTTTTACCATAGCCAGGTTTTGTGAGAGTTTTTATTCTTTTTATATGCAAGTTCCGTGATTGAGACTAGCATGTTTCTCTATTGTGCCTACGAGACGACTTCATCAACTTTCATCCTGAAGATCTGATGCGATATCTACTTGAGTATTTGCACACTCAAGGGGGAGTGTTGTGGATAAAATACACATGTGTTAAATGTGATTGTGTAAATCCTAGGTAGATATGGATTAGGATATTCCATTATGTGTGGGATTTGTTTCCTAATGTAATTGTACTTCTTTCACTATAAATAAAGGCACCTGGCATGAGGAATTAATCATCACAATACAGTATAATTCCTCAAGCCTTCTCTATTTTCTCTCTTCCCTTTGCTTGCCGCACCCCCTCAGAAATATTGGCCACAACATTAGGATATTTTTTTTCTCATATATATATGTAAAATAAGTGTATGAAAAAGGACGTTTTTTCTCATATATATATATATATATATATATATATATAAAATAATTGTATGAAAAAGAATATGTGGTTTGGTTCAAAGTGAGGCCTAAAAGACATGCGCCTTGTTCACCTTGCCTTGGGCTAACTCTAACAAAAAATGATTTTATGCTTGAGATGTGTTGTTTTTCTATGTATAGGTAAATTTATATATTGTCTTTAATTTGATGCTTTTTCTTTAATGAAAGTCATGCTTTAAATTAGTTTAAGGAAAACAACAATTTTTCTATGGGTGGTGATTTTCGCTATAATTTCTCCTTAACACTTTTTCTTTTTTCCATTAATTTTACTTTGATATATTCTGACACACCCCGACCCGAATATCCAGGTGGACACCGGATATCGAGGCGTGCTGACCATCACTCTGGAGGAGTGACGAAGTCATAAGAAATTGATAGAAAAATAAAGAAGGAATTTAAATCAAAGTTTGTGTTAAATTAATAGAAATACAGAGCAGAAGTGTATGGTGTGGATTAAGACCTATGAATACACAAATATCAGAGTTAGGTGCAGTAAGATGGATATAGAACACAACTAAAAGGAAATTAACATACTTCCACTGAGGGTAAAAAGGTAATATCAGCAGCAACCACGCGGTCTTGTCAGCTAACTAAGATCTATGTCCTGGAGGGGCGAAAAACAAGGGTGAGTGGGCCAAGTATTGTTTTGTAAAACGTTTTCTAAAAGTTGGGTAATAACCTCTCGCTGTAAAACCCGTAGTTTAAAGAAAATAGGTTTACCAACAGTAAAGATAATAGCTAAATAAACGGGCCTACGCCCACAAGGATGCGGGTACAAAAGATATCAACAGCAGTATAAAACAACACATTACTCATCGCATAATCAATGCACACAAGTCATGCAGAAAGTAGCTACATGACAGGCTGGGTGTTTAATAAATTACGCTCTAGCACTACATGCACGTGAAGCTGGCGCTAAGCGCGTCACAACGAGTCTAGTCGCCAAGGCGACATAGAACAAGCTGGCACTTACGATGGATCCAAAGTGAGCATGTCGGTGCGTGTGAACATACATGTGAAGCTGGTCTTGGCCCAGACAGTGCTAACACCGTGCAATATGCATGATAAGTAATAATTTGCTAAAACGTATAGACATGCCAACATTTATTCGATAAAGCCAAATAAACATGAATACTAAGTCATAATAGGCTAGCTAAAACATTTCACAAATTTTCATAAAATATGGCATGCTATACAATCATAAAATCACATTTAAACACATAATAATATAATATTTGGAGTAAAGAAGGGCCCACTCACTGGTAAGTAGTCGGATCGTAGCCGCCGTACCTCGCTTGAGCTCGTAGCTCCTCAGGATAGGTTTCACCTATATGGGAAGTTACTGAACTAATCATTATACAAGTCTATTTATTTAAAATAAGGAAAAGACTCGAAATCTCCCTTGTTTGCTCGTTTCAGAACTTGAAATCGTCGAAGAATTGGTTCACGCGCCGCCACACGCCGCCACAAGGCGACACGCGCCGTCACGCGCGCCCACGCGCCTTCAAGCACCCACACGCACGCTCACGTGCTCATACGCGAGCTCATGTGCTCACACGCGAGCTCATGTGCTCACACGCGCTCACACGCGCTCGCACGCGCGCTCAGGCGCTCACACGCGTGCCCGCGCACCTACTGTTCACTCGCCGTTAAAGTTAACGGCGTGCCGTTAACTTTAACAGAATATGCTGTTTGACTGACGGAATATTCTCTAATGGCGTTACGGAATATTTCGTCACCGTTAGGGAATATTCCTTGACGGCGTTAAGGTTAAACAAAATATACCTTTGGAATATTCCACCGGTTACACCTGATCTACTGACGTCAGGACCGGGTTCAATGACGTCACACCTCCGGTGACCGTTGCAACTTTCGACCGCCATGCTCCGCCGCCAGAAACTGGAATTTTCACAGGTTCTTCAAAACTCAACCATTTTTCACCCAAAAGGTGTCAAATTGAAGCTAAGGACAAGAGGGTTTCGAATTTACCTATTGGGGCCTCAAAAAGTGGCCGGAGATGGCCGAAAATAGCCTCGAAAGAATCGGCCAACTTTGAAACTCGCCGATCTTGGAGTTTCCTTCACATGCAGGGCTTGGGTTGTGTTCCCAAGGTTCCTAGGAGCCAGAATATGATGTTTTTTAGTTGGTTCGAGGCCTGGATCGTGGTGTTTGGCCGAGAAAAGTCTCGCCGGAAAAGTTTGTAATTTTTCTGGGTTTTCTGGGCTCTGGTTCTGTGTTTCCTCGGAGTTCCACGTGGTTCTAGGTTGAGGAGGATGAAGGTGGTGATCACAGGAACAAGGTTTGCTTGAGGGAAGGCCGAGAATGTCGAGGGTGAAGGCTACGGGGTGCCTAGAGTAAACTGGGTGTTTGTGTTTGTTTCTGCAAGCTTGCATGCAATCTGTGAGAAGGCCTCTCACACAGTCACGAGTGAAGGGAGAGCAGAGAGTGGGACAGAGGGTTGGCAGATTGACTTGGTGAAGTGGGTGAAGAATCCTACACGGGTAAGAAGTTTTAAAGGCAGACTCTCATGCATGCAGACAAGCATGCAACCCAAAGTCTGAAAAGAAAACAGAGGTGCAGAGCACCTTGGTTTCAAATGAAACCACAGGAAGACAATCCACTGTTTCAGAAAAATACCGCAATTTGGTAAATTACCAAATTGCCCCTGTTCATAACTTGTCCATTGCAAGTCCAAAATTTGTCCCGTTCGCGTCTACGAGTTCGTAACGAAGTGTACAAACTGGAAAGTACAATAAAAGTACGACATTAAGTCGATAGAAAATAATTGTCCATGTAGGACTCAATAAGCCTCTAAGGGCATTTTCGTCAATTTACACCGTCGGGAAATAAAATACAATAAAGTTAGGGACGGAATGTAACATATTCAATCCAAATGCTAGAGAAAAAATAGAGTGCAAAGGAGAAAATAAAAATGCAAAAATCACTTCCGTTTTGTATATGTATTCTACTCTAATTTGTGAATAAGGAGCCAAACATTATTCAAAAGTTTTATTAAGTCAGTCCAACATTGTTGGCATTCATTTTACTTTTTTTAGAAACATACTGGTCTTGTATTTAAATTAACTTCACACAATCTAATTATAAATGAAATTCATTATAAAAAAAAAATTAAATGAGTAAGGGGACAAGCAATACTCAAAAGTTTTTATTAAGTTATTCCAACATTATTGGCATTCATTTTATTTTTAGGAAACTAGACTTTAATCCCTAAATAAGATGAAGTTTAGATTAATGTATGATACAAGATTAAAAATTGATTTTAGTCCCTTGACTCTATTAAATGTCAATGTATGTATTCAATGTCACTTTTTTTTTCTCAATAATTTCATGATTTTCCTATGATTCTATTTAAGTATCCAATAATTTGCATTTATTTGTTGACATTTTGCATCAATAATTTATGGTATGAAATAAATTTTATAAGGAAATTTTTAGGTACAGAATTTTCGGTACACTTATGTATTTACATAATTTTTTATGTGTCACTAATTCATTATAATATATACAGGTACGAACATTTCACTAATTTATTATATATAATACATTTAGGTACGGACATTTCAGTACACTTATGTATTTGCATATTTTTTTATGTATCACTAATATTATTTTTGAAATATTTTCTCATTTAGAGACATTTATAATTGGAGAACGTTAAACATAATAAATGACTGACTAAAAAAAAAACTCACATTGAATATTGAAACAAAAATCAAATAAATTTTTTAATATTTATATGATGATGTGGAGTTCTAGTCAAAGGACTAGAATCAAATATTTAATCTAACACCAATTTTTAATTATATTTCAATATAATTCAAGGATTAAAGTTCATAAACTCCTTTTATTTTTGTACACATCTATGATGTATGGGTCAAAGATACTTAATTAATGATCAAAATCAATTTAAACTAATTCATTGTACATAAATAATATGAATTTGTGTCGTCACTAGCACTATAATCCCGTGTTATTTATCACCATTTGTACATAAAAAATTTTAAATTTGATTCTATAAATAATGAGTTCGATATCAAATTATTATAACTAGTCTTTTATATATCTCAACTCAAAATTTTCAAGTAACGTTAAACCATAATCCATATCCACGTTGTAGGCTTCTAGATGGTGCTAGGAAAATTCCATTGCAACAAATCAATAGGTCAGTGCGGTGGTTGTGGATTTTAATGCGGCTATAATACTTTGAACCAACTGATAACGCCCGAGGTCCCCAGTGACTAACGTTAATTAGCATCAATCCATTAAACCAACACTTTGAGGATAAATTAAAAGAGTGATGTTATTGATATTTCAAAAAAATTATTGTCCACTAGTTAGTCAAAATTTTAAACTAAAGCTTTATCATTTTCATTCTTTTGATTGAAAGACAAAATAAATCATGGTATGACATACATTAGAGATAGCCATTACCATTGAGTAGAAACTCACATGCATTAGAGATTGTATTTGTCAATTTTGTGCGTCTAAATAACACCACTTTTAAACCCACACCTATGTGTACAACAAAGTTTTACAATTGCCACTAATTAATGTCCGCAATTCTTTATTATTATTGTATTTGAATCGACTGGGTGCCGTGTTGGGCAGTGCTGATTCGATGAAGCTAATATAGTGTAAGAGGAATTACCAATGCAGTTATATATATGATTGATATGCACATCTATCCTACGTAGGTTTCATCATTAATATATTATCAGCTCATTACATCAGTTAATACATTACAAATTACAATGCATGATATCTAGAACTTTTCATGATTTCGCATAGGTACGTATATGATGATCTGAAGTCAAATATGGACAGTAAGATGATTGGGGTGATATATATATATATATATATATATATATATATATATATATTGTAATTTTGCTTTCCCTAGATATTGAGGAATTCACAACATCATAGTTCATATTCTGCAAACTGCGCGCAGGCTATATGATATCATGATACGTACTTTTTACGAGTGGAACTCATTTTCTCCTAAAATATGTATATTTGATCACCCATGGGTTAACCAACTTTCTGCACGCAGCTTAATTTTCTCTGCAAAAGTAAAGGTCAAGGCTTCCACTTAAAGCAAAGGCTCCTTTTGGCTAGACATGCCAAACTGATGATTCACAATAAAATTGCTTATGTAAATACATATGATCCATATCATGTTGCATTGCATTGCATGCTTCTTTTATCTTCTTTTGCATGTAAGTAGTTGGTAACGTTACACATATTTTGGAAGAAAATGCTTGCATATAATAACGTACAATATATAGACCTAACTACCTACCTTTTGGATATTGTACGTTATATTTTTGTAGCAAAAAGATAACGACTTGGCCAACTTGTCATATAGCTAGCTGGCTTACACCTCTCAAAACGTTACGAACACCCACGCAAATGAAAAACAATTAATTTTTAGCACTGCTGCCAACTTTGCATAATCCTTTGAATAGTTGGCCGGTTTGTTAATCATTGTTATGCATGCATGCATTTGAGACATATATCATTTAAAGTGATACACATTAACGATTATAATTCAACCATTTAAGTGGCAATTTTTTAAATCGATATTTCATACTAATTAAGAGGTGGGGGCATTTGAGCTAATGCACACAATAGGCCAACCACTACTATTGAATTTGTCATTCATAGGAGTCGAAACTAAAATTGTTGAGAGTTTTTGAGTCCTACATTAGGAAAATAGAGGACTTGTCATGTGCTTATAAGTAGTTAGGTTACTCCCTTATGCCTGTCAATTTTATGGTGGAACATCAACTTCCTTCATGGTATAAGAGTCAGGTTGACTCATGTGTGAAGCCCAGTGGCCGCATGTGCTCTACGTCATACAATTTGTGTTGTTCACGTGTTAGGCTTGAAAATTCATCACTCGTGAGGGGGCATGTTGAAAGTATGAATCGCACATTGAGAAAAGAAAGAAGCTTGTGCTTATAAGTAGTTGGACTACTCCCCATATTGCTAATAGGTATTATGATTGAGCCTCAAGTTCCTTCAAAAACTCTCACTTATAAGTGAACATAATTATCAAAAAATCATAATGCTAAAAACATTATCACTTCTCTTTAGCGATGTTGCTAATAATATTAATAGTTTCAATAATTTGGCTATTAATTGGTTGCTAGTTTCTGCCCAATCTTTCTTCCCTTTTCTTGTTTTTGTTTTTGTTTTTCTGTTGAGCAAAAAGGAACCTGGAATGCTCTAAAAAAAAAGGGGGAACCTTGGAAGTTTAAACCAAGCAGCCCCCACCCCATGCAATCTGAGAGTCGGTCAGTCGGATTTTGCATGTGTTTCTTTTTCACCCTTTGCCGTGACTGATAAGGATCCACTATAAAATTAAGAAAACGTATGTATGAGGTCAAACCAGTAAGTAGCTAGTGATCATTATATGCCTAAATACCATGTAGTTTGGGGATGGGCAATTAAGTGTAAAAAGAAAATTTGGTGTAACCCAAGACCATAAGCATATTTTAGACAAAATTTTTAAATTCATTGACCATAATTTCACCTCAGTAAAATTTTCTTATTTTCCATATGAGTTAGTCACTATTTATGAGTCAACTTTTCACTCATTTGTAATACTTGTTATAGGGTCAAACTTCAATAGTACGTATTGTTAAATGGTTTAAAATTCATTTGGAGCCCACCGCAAATTAATCTGAGATCATTGAATGATCCGACCATTCAATGATACGTATCACCTAAGATTTTTCCCTTATTATACCCTTAATAAGTTCTAGAGTTAATTGAAATCAAATTGCAGCTCCATAATTTTAACTTCTAATTTTTCGGTTTTCAGATTTTTTTGTTACAAAACTTTAATTAACATGATTTATGCTTCGTTTCATCCTTATCATCATCATCATCTTCTATTTTGACGTGAGTCTTCTTCCTTTACAAACCTACTAAATAGGTAGTCTTCTTCTTCATCTCTACAAGCATTAGATAGGTAAAGAGCTAGGATGTGCTTTCATTCGTTGTAGAATCGTAATGGCTGGGTAAGATACTCACTATGCTTATAGCTTTAATATGATACAATTTACCTTTTTTATAGGTTAAATTAATGGTTTAATAAACCCTCGACACAGATTTTTTTTTTCCCAAAGGTTTGTCACAAATTTCAACAATGCAGTATGCTTCTAGTTTTTTGTAAATAAATTATTAAATCTATTGAATAGATTTGTTCGCAAAAAATATAAATAGATCAATCCTCTTGAGTAATTTAATTTACCTACGCTATCGGTGATATAGATATGGCTGTCTTTTTGGTATTGTCTATTGAATTTTTTTCCTTAAACAAGTAGTTGTGACTTGTGATCACTTTTAGGGGACTGGTTACAGTGCTCGCAAGCATTGAATGCTCACACCGATCTCACCCTCCTTCCCCCCTCCCTCCTCCCTCCTCCCTCTTTTTAATGGTGAGATCGGTGTGAGCATTCAATTCTTGCGAGCACTGTAGCCTACTCCCACTTTTAGCAATTGATTTTGCACGAGTTTCATGAGTCTTTTCCAAGAAAGTTGAATATTAATTTGGTTTTGTAGGTGTCTACATATATGTGTCTTCAATTTAAACTTTTGATTAGGTTTCTACCTGACGTATAGATAGGTTTGAGAGTGTTATATTTTTGTAGCAATTGACATAGTTTTTTATGATATGCAGGTGTTATATTTTTGTAGCAGTTGACATAGGTTTTTATGATATGCATGTGTTTTATGTAGGGGTGGTTTCCGTTCGGTAACCGAACCGAACTATTGATCCCGATTACCGAAACCGAAAGTTCGGGGAGGGGATTTTTAATACCGAAACCGAACCGAAATGTTCGGGATACCGAAATTTTCGGTTCGGTTTCGGTATTAGAAATCCCTGAAACCACCAAAAAATTTCCGTGCCCAGACTTTGCAATTCACAAAAACTCGGCAAGAAAATACACACAAACACCCAAGCCACCCAAATTTGGCCGAGACCACACCATCACAAATTTTCTGAGAAATTCGAGCAAACACCATTCGGGAGCCTCATCCTCGGTTTCCTCTCTCGGACTACAACCTTGATTCGTTATCTATCATTTTCTACTTATGCACCCAAGCCTAAGCACCTTGCTGCAAAGCACCCACGAAAAAAGAGTACTGCAAATTCTAAGACCGCTGCTCCAATCTCCAATGAACATGGTAATGGCCTTCTTGCTCGGCCTTCTTCCTGTTAAGACGCGCTCCTCGCTTGTGGCTTTGATCTCTTAGTTCGTCATCCTCACTGTCAAACCAAACCAAGAAGCCCATAAAAACCCAGAACCTCGAACCCATAAAAATTCCTGCGAACCCATAAAAATTCCTGCTCCAATCTCTTGCGAACCCATCCTGCAAACCCAAATTCCCAAATTGAACACCCAAATCCCGCAAGCAAACCCAAACCCAAATTATTCCCAAATTCCCAAATCCCACAAGCAAACCCAAACCCTAATCAGAGAAGCTTCAATGGCTTCAATGGACTCGATTTTTGCTTCAGATCAGAGAAGCTTCGAATTTGGTTTTTGAATTTAGAGGTGGACCAGGTGGTGGTGGGAGATGGAGGTGGAAATCTGGAAAATGGAGAAGATGGAGGTGTGGTGATGGTTGACGTTGAGATGAATTGATGGTGGCGGTGAGGAGTGATGCCGACCAGCGTGTTTGATAGAAGGCGATGAGGACGAGAGGAGACGAGAGAGTGCAGAAACTTGGAGAAGGACAGAGTGAGACGGCAGGTTGTGAGAGAGAGAGTTTTGAGTTTTAACGAATGGTTGAGATCGAATCTCAACCAAATCAACGGCTAAGATTATTAGAATTATATATATTATCTAATAAAAATTTTAATATATATATATATATAGTTTCGGTTCGGTTTGGTATTACCGAAAATATGGTAAGACCATCCCGATCCCCGTACCAAAATTTCGGTATTTTTTCGGTATCGGTTACCGAACCGTTCGGGACTTTTCAGTTTCGGGAATTTCGGTATTCCGTTCGGTATTTTTCGGTTCGGTTTCGGTATTTCGGTACAAAATTCCCAGCCCTAGTTTTACGGGACTAACTATAGTGTTCACAAGCATTGGATGCTCACACCGATCTCACCATCCTTCCCTCCCTCTCTCCTCCCTCCTCTCTCCTTTTAATGGTGATATCGCTGTGAACATTCAATGCTTGCGAGCACTATAGTCTACTCCGTGTTTTATGGTCTAAATATTCAAAATTCAAATTTATGAGCAAAAAATGCATAAATTATGAAATTTAAATTGTTTCCCTTATTTACCTGAGGGCAAGATAGACATAAAAATAAATAATAAAACATTCAGACCTAGATCAATAACATTAAGTAACTAAGAATTAAAACTGGGTTTTTTCTAAAAATGTGTGTTGACTGGGTCTATTTAAAATACATAGATGCTAGAGCTGCATGCTGATTAAGATAAAAATCATATATATTAACTATTAAGTAAGGCAATGGATCCACGTTCATATATAAGGAGAATAATTTTTATGACATGAGTACACTATTATAGTAGCGTCTATTGTCAATGACACAAGAACACGTGAAGAAAAACTAACAAATATTATTATATTATTAACACATAACTTCGCACGATTTCTCTCATATAACAGTTGGCAAGACGGTGATCTATCTTAAAGCTAAGTGAGACTAATGATGTGAGTGATAACAAGATTCTAATTGTAGGACCAACTCTTCACTCGGTCAGCGACTCACCTCACCACACCAGATGATGATTAATTAGAGAGAGAGAGAGAGAGAGAGAGAGAGAGAGGAACACAACACACTCGGAGAAGGGGCTTTTGGCCTTTTAGATTTAGATTAGGCTTTTTAGCTAGTTCAAAAGAAGAGAAAAAGAAAAAGAAAGAAAAAGAGAAAAAAAGAGAGCGATTGCCATTCAGGTTCATGATTGCCACTCATTGGAATGCCATCATCACCATCCGCGGCACGCCTCGACTGATGATATATACATGGCCTGTCAGCATATTCAACCTCCGAACTCTCATATATTAATTTCGACAATTTAAGAAGCATGTGTTGGATAATAAGAAAATAAGTAAGTGTTTGAGATGGATAAATAATGGAATAATGCTTGTATTATCCCCATTTATGATTAACGTATATTCTTTGCACTAACATTATAATCGAAATCGTTCATTCTTTTTATTATCATCTAAAGATTATATATGCAAAAAATCACTCAATTTGAAGAATCTTTAGTCATTCATATGCATCAAACAAATGGATGGTTTATCATGAGAATAATACTTGTTATCAAAACCGTCGATTGGTTTGACATGCATAGATAGCTAAACGATCTTCAAATTGAATGATTTTTTTTGCAGATTTGATCTTTAGATGATGATAAAGCAAATGAATGAATCTGATTATGATATTTGTATGGTGAAGATACATTAATTATAAGTGGGTTATTTCTTAACTTATGATAAATTATGATAAATTATGCGAGTGTATGTTATTTCTTAACTTTATCAGGAAATAATATCTAGGTTACTTTTGAGAATGAATATCACATTGATGAGATGAGGGATCTTGTATGAGCTTATAAGTAAGTTGAGCTACTCTTCATATTGCCAATTAGTTTTATAGTGGAACCTCAACTATCTTTAGTTGCTTTGTCTAATCAAAGATTGATTTTATTTTTATTAGTTTTTGAGTTAGCCGTGTATCCTTGCTCTATATCATATGAATGTGTGTGAAATATGAGAAAATGTGCGGCTCCTCAGAAACTTTTAATCCCACAAACTATATGTTATGCGACTGTTCTCTTATAAATCAAATTGTAACATACTATATATGCTATACAATTTGATTCTACAACTGGAATGGCAAAGTTAACTCCCATTTGATTTCTCCCGATCTTAATGGGTCTCTTGGCAAAGTTAACAGTTTTCTGTTTTTGTATTTGTAATTTTTCTCAATTTATGCACGTTATTCTAATCTTCTCTCTTTCGTTCTAATTTTATGGGATATCTCCGAAGAGACTTGTATTTTTAATCTACCATTTGCATTATTTAGCACTTATTATCTTGTATTGTCTTACATAATTTTAAATTCATTCGTCTATCTGCATATTATATATCTTATTTTGTTTGTCCGTCCAAAACCAAAAGTAGCTGTCCCTTATAGATTTGCAATCTGCACAAGCTGCCATGTATAGTTGTAGTCTTCTCTTCTATACATGCATGGATCCAAGTACTGGGATGGGATCTTGTGCCTCTGCATTATGGTGTGTTTGTTGGAATATTGTGGACTTATACATCTCCAGCCGTGATAATGATAATGTCAATGAGATTTCAACTCATTCACATGATAAAAGCAATAAAATGTGAGCTTATGTTTGGACACTTTCAAATGTGAAGGTAAGACTTTAATTTCGTCAGTGTCGCGTCCCAAAAAACTGTCACGAGACAGTGGCGGATCCACCTTGTGGCAAAGGTGGGTAGCTGCCCACCCAGAACAAAAAATTGTAGGCCACTGAATTCATTTTTGCCCACTCAAAACGCAGAAAATTTGGGTTCTCTGTGTTTGCCCACCCAGTGGCCATGGCAGCTCGAGGAGTCCTCTGTGTTTGCTGGGCAGCGGCGGCAATCTGGGTTCACGAGGAAGAAGATCTGGGTTCGCGAGGAAGAAGAAGTGAACGGCGTCGTTTTTTTTTAAAACCCTGGACCAAAACAGCATCGTTTTGGTCCCTTGTTAAAAAAAAAAACGACATGCAGCTTATGCTGCTTCTTTCAAGAAAACGACATGTCATTTTTTTAATACTCAGATCCCTAATTGGAACCTTGTCAATCATCCCGTATGCAGTAGTGTAGCAACCCAACCAACCACTACCAGCGCCCCCAATCCATTTTCACTCAAACCCTCATTTTCACCCCAAATTCATCATTCACTCAAATTTTTTCATCTCCACTTCCTTCCTCAATCTCTCCGGCGCCACTATCTCTAAGACCCGCTCACCAACAAGACAATTTAGGCAAATTTTATCCCCAATACTTCTCTATCAAACATATTTTGGAGCTTCAAGATCAACTTCGAATATATATTCAAGATGTGCGTATGAGTAATGAGTTTGCTCAATTGGAAGGAATTGGTGATCTTGCAAAAAAAAAAATGGTGGAAACAGGGAGACATAAAACACATAATCATGTGTATAAGCTTATTACATTGGCTTTAGTGTTACCGGTTGCAATTGCTTCAATGGAGAGAGCTTTTTCTGCTATGAAAATTATCAAAAGTCCCCTTCGCAACAAAATGGGAGATCAATGGTTGAGTGATAGCTTGCTTGTTTACATTGAGAAAGATGTTTTTGCTTGTATTGATAACGAAACTATCATGAAACATTTTCATGATATGAAAACTCGTCGTGGACGTTTAGTTTGAATGATAATTGTATTGTTTAACTTTTAAAAAGTCTTTCTTATCTATTTGATGCTTTTATATTTCGCCCACTCAAGGAAAAATTCTTGGATCCGCCACTGACGAGACAGCGACACGTGCCTTCAGAATTCCAAGAATATAACGCTCAATCGTTAGAGCGTTCTATTTTCAAGTACCTTCAAGATACGTTAAACTCTTTTTAAATAAGTGAAAATGGGTGGATCAGAGGTTATAATAACAGCGAAAATTGAAAATATTTAAATACATAAAATATTTTACAATCGCCAACTGAAGGTTACAATAGTATAGTACTTCTATGTAAACATAAATTAAGATAAATACTGAGGAGCTGAACATATTTTTTCAAAATTCCTCATCTTTGATAATAAATTCTTTGGGTCTCACAGTCAATGTCTAGAAAAACTTGCCCTACAACAAAATAAATTCTAATACAATTTGAAATTGGCTTGTTGAAACATGTAGACAACATGCACTAGTGAGTATAATAGCTACCCCATATAGTAGCTTTTTGGTTGTTATTGCTGGAATAACAATGATGTTACCAATGAGAAAATGGTAGCAAAAGGTTAAAAAAAAAATATTTTAATGCATTTGTCACCATTGTGGAGTAACTATTACTTACTTTTTAGATTTTTGTCACATTTTTTTCATTGACAACATCATTATTACTCCGGCAACAACAACCAAATAACTACTGTACAGGATAACACTTTTCTTGTAGTATAATGATCATGCTAATAGTAATGTTGATGCAGGGTCTGTAATTCGAGATCATAATAGTAGCTGGTTCTTTTCTTGTTGGATTTGCTTCTGTTTTGCAGGCTGAAGTGTTGACTCTTCGTCAAGCACTCCAGGCTCTTCGACTGCAACTCTCAAGATTGAAAATTGAAGGTGATTCTAAGGTGCTAATGATTACTGATCGAGACATTCAATTACCACAGAATACCATATCCATTGTTCAAAATATTTGGCATATGTTGGAGCAGATCTCACAGTTTTCAGTTAAACATATTTTTCGTGTTGTCTAGCAAATTTAGGACATGCTTTATCATGTGTTCGGTTTGATAATTTTTCTAGTATGGTGTTACTTAGGTTAAATTTGACTTGTATGGGATAAGGATTCATAGAGAATCCTCTCGTTGTAATTTATTTTAACTTAAAAAAAATAATGTTGTTAGATAGTTTTTTACAACGCGCATGAGATATTGTTGTTAGAAGAATGACAACGTGAATTCTCAACCACTTAATAAAATGAGTCACAAATACTATTCAATTAAATCATGACGTGATGTGTTAGAGCATCTCCAAAAAAGATATATTCTTACGTTCGACGGTCAAACAATTTGCTACTGATAAGTGGAAAATTTTCACATATTTTGTCCCCTAGTAGACATGCAATAGTAGAAGCCTTTAGTTCTTACATGGAATTAACGCCAAGCCTCATGTTGTTATTTTTGACGTTTGCGGAAAATTTACAATGTTGCTGGTCTATGGGTGGAGAAAAACTTATATGAAATCAGTTCACGTGGCGTTCTGGTCTGATAATGGAATGTCATATGGAGAGAAACATACACATGACATTATATTACTAGACCAAGACACTACGTTGGCAGTGAACCCGTTCTATATAAGTAATTCTCCTTAAGGTGAGTTGTAAGAATTTGTGTGGTCGTTTGCTTTTGATAGTGTAGAAAAATACTGCAGGTTATGTCAAATTGCAACATAAGCCATAAGATACAAATTTTACATTTTACATGTGTTTGGCATTCATTTCGTAATTACCCCAATAAAGGAGAATATAGGCTTGATGGGTCGCGCACGTTGTACATTCCATTTAATTAGTCAAAACCCAAACTGAATTGAAGGCCCAGTGGGTTAAAGAAATGCCTATGCAGATCAGCCAACTTGACTGAAGAAATTGTACTTCCTCGTAAGGAACTAGTTGTTGTGCCCTGTACCACTGAGAAAATATGGAAGTTAATTTTTTGAGAAATTTTACGGTTCGTGATTTCTAATTTTCTAAAGGTCATTATTATGGTTTATGTACAAGACGTCAGGCTAGTGAAACATGTGCGGGAATTGCAAAATAAATTCAGGTGTAAAATTTGAATTAAAGAAAACGTCCATAGAACAAGGGAAGTATCGAGAAGAGTTGAAGACTAATCTAAGGTTTAGAAATTAATTAAACATGTAACCAATACTAAGAAGGCACCAATTCTGGGTATTTCAACGTGAAACTTCATTTGATCCCATGTGTCACATTTTAAACTAAATCTCTAAAATGTCTAAGTGACTGAGACTTTTGAAGTACATGTAAATGTGAGGTTGAGCTCAAGGAAGCAAATTTAAAAGAACTTAAAACCATACACCTTTGTATAGTTCATGACCAATAATTAACCCACTAATTAATTAACAGGAATACCTATAGATAATAGAGTGGTCAGTAATTTGGTTGACAATTATGTAATGTACATATTTTTAAAGAAATTATGTAATGTGCGACAGAAATTTGAGTTTTGTATCCATCAACAGTAGACTTTAAACTATTTAATTACAACAAAACTTGAAATAAAAAGTAGATAAATAAAATAGTAGGAAAAAAAATCAATTCAAAACTTTGTTACAAGGGGTGCAATTTTCGATTAGGTAAAACGAGGTTGCAGAACTAGCTCTCTAACACCGCCTTTCTTTGGGTGATATGGAGACCTATTACTGCTATGGTGGTTATAATGTGCTGAAGAATATGATTCCTGATCATGTCGTCTCCCATTGGCTGTTGTACTTTTCGGTTTCTCCTTAATGTCGTTAATCTTTTCCAGAATTATCAAAACCTCTTCCATGGAAGGTCTGGTTTTAGGATCAGGTTGTAGGCATTTGAGAATAAGCTCGGCTGCTTGGCAGGCACCTTTTAACGGGTATTCCTCTTCAAGCATTGGGTCCATTATCTTCTTCAGCTCCTTTTTCTTGTGAAGCGACGGCCCCGCCCAGTCTACCAAACTGTGCTCGCGAGACGGCCGATTACTGTCAAGTGCCCGTAACCCCGTCAGCATCTCCAGTAACACCACACCGAAACCGTACACGTCACTCTTTACGTACAAGTGGCCTGCAGTTGAACATGCATGTTAAGTGTTTGGAAAATGTTCATTTGTAGTTAGTCATCAACTATAAGGTAAAGTACACAATTAATTTTGAAGTATATTTTACTAAACTACTTCTTTTATTTTTCTAAGTTACACAATAAGAAATCGATTTGTAGACCTATTTTAATCCTAAGTCAGTAGTACCCACACCCCTTCACCAGTCACCACTTGAATTAACTCCAAGGGTTTATATATTGCTCAACTACTTTACATGTAGAATTTATTTTTTTAAATATAAATAAATAAATAAAGGCATATAAGGAACCAGTTGCAGGATACTTGCACATTGACCTTCTCATCGTCCTATATTAGAGAGGAGGTTGAAGTATTTATGTATGTGATATTTGTGTTGGAAGTCGTATGATCTATTGAAAACCAAAGATTATATATATGCTCTACATCTAATCCTCCTTGTTTTAAAATATATAGATGAGTTCCATATTGTAGATTTAGGTATGAATAAATGAAATACTAATACATCTGTTGAATTAAATATTTTGGAATTTAAATACTTTCATATCTCTTGAATGTTTCATCTGTAATTTACTCTTTTACATACTTTACATACGTACAGTAAGCTGATGCTTGACTAAAAAAATCATTTGGAAGTCAAGTCACCAATTTTTCTTGGCCATAAAAGTGCAAGAAGAAATAGACCATCGCCAAAGTCTGAATAAATCTATATTATTATAGTCTCTGTGAAAATCGTCTATTATTGACCATGTCCAAAGCCAACGTGGAGTTTCTCTCCTTTTCCCACTGAATAAAAAAAAATGGGAGAAAAGAAAAAATAATGCTAAGGAGACATGAAGCGTTTCAAATGAAAGCTACTACTTAACAGGGACTTACCAAGGACGACCTCCCTTCAATAGGTCGAGTAAAGCTGGGTCTACTAACAAAAGAGTGATTTACGGACATTTGACGTGATCGATCAAACAATGGACTATCTTAATTAACCGATTAGTTTCTGGTTTAGTGTTATTCTCTTCCCAAAGTTTTGCAAGTTCGAATTTGCTGGAGGTAGGCTAGAGTTCATATAATTAAACTCCAAATAAAAACAATGCTCAATGACAACAAAGAAAAAGTTGTATGATCGAGTTAATTTATATAAATAAGGAGACTATATCTGATTGTTGAAATGATAACTATATTAAGAAAAATTAGTATGCGATCCCTAGTTACTAATATTCTTTTACTGAAATTTTAATTGTTTTCAGGTTTTGATCAAAGTTTTGACATTAATGTATTAATGAATTTACATGTCAGTTACATAATTTTTTAAAATAAAAATTGGTAATTGATTTAAGGTTTTAGTACTCACACCTTCATTAATCTTCTAATTAATTTTCAATTTAAAATATTTTCAAAATACAAAAAAAAAATTTAAAATAAGTTTGTACTCATTAATTTTATATAAAAAGATTTTCAATTTTTTAATCTTAAATGTACTCATTCATATAATTTTTCAATTTTTTTAATCTTAAATGTACCCATTTTAAAAAAATGTAAAATGTACCTATTTTTTTTTATGTATAATCCATTAACTTCTTTTCTAATCCATTTCTTAAAATTATATGGTATATTCTTTTCATTGATTTGAGAATGTATCCATGTCAAGTTTATTCAAAGAAATTTATTAATGTTATTAAGCCTAATATCTATTATTATTATTATTATTATTATTTTGGTGGTTTTGAAGAATGTACCCATGTTTTGGGTTTGAAGAATCTACCATACGTTTTATGGTACAATAATATTTTGATTAATTTTGATGAATGTACCCATGTTTATATATATATATACTTTTTACGGCAAAACATGATTTATCTTTTAATATTTTCAATCCCACAAATTATGGGTTTTATTTAAAATCTCATTAATGTAAACAATTTTTAAGTTAAAAAAATATAATAACCAACCTGAAAATACATTAATGTCAGAGACTTCGATTAAAAACTGAAAACCAATAAGGTTTCAGTAAAAAAACATTGGTAGCTAGGAACCGCATCCAAAGTATCCCTTATATTAAATACATTTAAGTATTATAGCCAGTCTCAAAAATAAATAGTGCTAATTGTATTATTATTGGTCTTGATAATGATATAAAATTGGATTCACGTTGGCTTAATAGTGAGGAAGGCAAGTAGTGTAGATCGACGAAGACAGGACACCGATACCAAATCATTCTATACATGTAAATATATTGTGTATCTTTTACATATCTTTGACTAGTCTAATTGTATTATTAATGCATATTATAACATGAATAGACGATAATACTAATAAAAAAATTTGTCTCGCCCATATTCTAAAAAGTCTAGAATGAATCGTTTAGAATTCTCTATTTATGATATACATATTAATGATTTGACGTATGTCACTATTTATGTGGATTGGTAACTATATCGGCATACTTACATGATATATAGGATATACATAATAATCCCTTACTAAACACCACCAACTAAGTGATTTGGGCCAATTTAGTGTTGATGTATATTTGTATATATAAACTATTTTATTGTGTTTTGAGAATAATTTGTTATAAAAAAAATAAATAAACAGTTAAGTGTTTGGTCAAAATTTTTGAAAGTTAAGATAAGATATGGTAATTATAATTCCCGGTGAAGAATTTCGTAGTAATGTCCAAATAAAATTTCAAAATAAAAGGTTGCAGTTTACATAATAAATCATAAGGAAAATTTAAAATAAAGAAATGAAGATTTAGAGAGTTATCATTCTCACTTTATAAAAAGTTATCATGCACTCCCGTGTAAAAACATAAGGGAAAACTTTCAATGAGAGGAGTGCAAGAAAATATTTTCAGTGTGTCCAAAAATGTATTTGTGCTGGAAATTGTGTTTACCGGTTGCGACATATTCTGGAGCTGCATATCCGTAAGTTCCAATAATACGTGTCGTTACGTGGGAGTTTCCATTCATCGGCCCCATCTTTACCAGCCCAAAATCTGAAAGTTTTGCGTTGTAGGCCTAGATAACAAGATTACCACCATGAAAAAAGTCGATAAAAGAAGAAGAAAATGTCGATTTAAAAATTTGTGTTTCAATCACTGTTTTGTTTTTTGGTAAATGATAAGGAAAAAAGAAAGAAAGAAGAAGCACGTACCGGATCCAGCAAAATATTGGAGGCCTTAAAGTCACGATAGATGACTTTTTCTGAGGTGTGCAAAAAAGCAAGGCCTCGTGCAGCTCCAATTGCTATCTTTAGTCTTATATCCCATGGAAGTGGTTCTTGACCTTCTGTAGAATTATTAGAGGTTTTTTATTAATACTTCACGTAATATTGAATACACCTCATATTAAAATTTATTATTAAATGATCTATATATCTTAATATGCAATAACTATTTAGGCCTCGTAAGGTTTTAAAAATAAAAAAATCTAAATATACCCCAAATTAACTTTAATGTGTATATTGATTATTTCTCTTCTTCTAGCTCTTAAAGCCACTATCACCCTCCATTGTAGAATAAAACCCTAATCAATTAAAGTACAAACACGTTGATTGAAAAAAATTAAAACTTGACTAACAATAAGGCTGCCAATTGGTTGATATCTTGATAAAGGTGGGTTTTCATTCCCTTTATTTGCTTGATATAATTTTTAGAGTTTTGCTCACTAGCAGCTTCATATAAATGCGTATGAATGATATCCCTTAAAAAGAGTGTAGTTGATGATGCGATAACATAATCCCTAACTTTTCTAAACCTTCATTATTTCTCATCCCAGTTTGCGTGTTCTGGAATTACACGGAAGTAAAAATTAAAAAAAAAAGATAAAATATGTATTTGAACCTAGGATGTGAAAAGTGTGGGATGTATGTAGAAAATGTGGAGTGTATGTTGACAGTGTAGAGTGTGAGGGTAATATAAAAAAGTCTGTGAGGTGTATTAAAATAAATTTTAATTAAAAAAACGAATGTGGGATGTATTAAGTATATATATTTACTGCTACTTTTTGACTTTTCATATATACGAAGGAAGAGAAGACCAAAAAAGACATGCATGCAATATTGCATTGCAATTAACTATTGATTAATTAATTAGTGAATGTGTAACATGTGTTAATCTTACTTCTGAAAAGGTGGTTTTCCAAGCTGCCTTTCTGCATATATTCGTAGACAAGAAGGAATTGGTTTTCTTCGCAGCAATGTCCCAGCAGCCTAACAAGGTTTGGATGATGACACTTCCCCAAGAAATTCACCTCCGCCTGCATATATACCAATTTAACTATTTATCGGTCACTGCTAATAATTTATATATTTTCATGCAAATGCTAATATATTTTGTGTTTGTGAATATGGAAGACCAAGACCAAAGTAATCATGATTCATCAGCCACTAGTACTACTGCTACCTTATAAATTAAATCATGCAGTCATGGATGACATACGTGCTCGATCCACTATATACATTAGGGTTTTTTTGGTTATTGGAATCACTTTTTATTTGTTAGTTAGGGCGTTTGACAAGTATTTTGTTTTTAATTTTTGTTTTCATCTTTTTGAAAATAAAAACGTGTTTAGTAATTATTTTTAACAAAAATATAAAAGTTCTGTGAGTTTTCAAAATTTGGTTTGATTTTGGTTTTCAGATTTATTTTTTTACTTAATTAAAAATTGAAAACAATTACGAAACAAGTTTTTAAAAACAATGACAAATTAAAATTAAAATAATTATCAAACTAGCTCTTAATTATTAGATACAATGACATCTTGTGCCTAATTATTTAGGCCATGTCTACCATGAAGAGACACAATTAACTCAAATGTAGGGTGCATGCCATATGCTTAATTAAGCCATACTAAACTAAATAATACTATGCATATGATCATGTCAGGTTATATATATTAATATCATGCAAATTAATTTTACTTGGCCGGCAAAAGTAAGCCTTTAGCTAGTAGCCAAAAATATTGTGTATATAAATATGTGCATTATATTACTATCGTCGAACCCTAGCTAAATAAATAAAAAAGAATTACTTGCCTGCCATTCTTGGTGACCTTGATAGCTATCTGAGCTGGACTTCTTGACTGCGACGGCCATGCCGACGCCGACCTTAGACGGGGCATATGTGACGGCATCGACCCAGCCCTTGAAAACCCTTCCGAAACCTCCCTCTCCTAGTATTGTGTCTGGTCGGAAATCTCGAGTACACTTCTTCAGCTCTGCTAACGTGAACTCTTTCAACTTTGGTATAGTTTCGATTGGAGCAGCTCTTGCTGCCTCATCAGGAGGAGGAAGAGGAGGAGCCACACCTCCAGCTGCTTCAGTATAATTATTTCTGCTGCTGCTGCTTTTGCTTAATATCACTTGGGCCTTGCTATCACTTCTCTCCGTTGTTCCGCCAGTACTTCTTTTGCCACTAATATTCCCGGCAACTTTTTGGGTGCTGACACTTTTTCCTACGAATCCATTTTTCTTGCTATTATATCTCCATGCTACTGCAAATATATATAAATATGTTTATAAACGTGCATGTAATTAATTCCTCTTAAATAAATCGCGTTAATAAGCACTTAAAAGTGAAAACCAAACAACTTTTCATGGCAACCAAATAGAAAACAAAGGAAGCAATTGAAGAATTACTTTGGAGGGGTTTGTAGTAAATATGCATATATGTATATATATATATATATATACCTGGGGTAACCTGCTTGGTTGTAGATGATGGACTATGATTAGTGACAGGAGCTCCGTAACAGTTTCCCATGGCCAGCAAGCAATCGATCGATGATCACTCTCAATCTCTCTGATCGATGGTTGATTTCCCTAGAGAAGCCAGCTATTTAATTTGATCCAGATATATATTGATGTGGTCTTCTGGTGTCTGTCTCCAAGTTCCAGGAAGGAGTGGGAGAAGCACAAAGAAATAGCCTAGCAAGAAAAAACTAGCCACCTATGGAGCTAGATATGTATGTATGTGGGACTTTTTCATTTGGACTTTTACACAAACGCAGAGAGAGATAGAGACTTCAATATTTTTTTAAATACAGGATATTATTTACACTATTATGTTGCTTTTTCATATTATTCCAGCATCTTAGTCAAAAACTTGTACTCTTTCTTGCCCAACAATTGTGCTAGGATTGAGGAAGAGAAGGTAATATATATACGAGGATATTAGAGAATTAAGACAAAATGAAAAACTAGTGGAATTATACGAGGCAGGTCAATGGCAGAGTCACGCAGACAATCACTATACCTCAATTAAATTGGGGTAAGGTAGACTGTCTTTTTAGACTATATTTATAAATCTTGTGATGTGTAACTGATAAAAAATAAGCATGTTAATCAAACACTTAAGTAACAATCCAATCATCAACAACCACATTATATGATATATTAAATATGGTTTAAATAGATGGTCTCTCTAGCATTATCTATTAAATTAAGTCAATTTCTTCATTTGTTGGGCCCGTTGTTGATCGGGATTAATCAACAATATCTGATATGGTCATATAATTAAAATAGAAAATACTTGAAGGAAAATGATATTCACATTCTTGTTTTCACTCGTCACACACTCAATTTTTTTATGGTCGTTGGATTAAATAATTCAAAGAATAATGGGGTGTTTTTATATAAATCTAATTTGATAGGTCCCACTCCCCTTTTCATGCTTGTAGTCCACGACTAGATTAAACATTCATGATCAGGCACGGACCCAACCTTGGCTGGGATGTGTTGTAGACCACTCGAGATTTGAGATGTAGAAAAATATATAGGTAGTTAACCCGTTCAATCATATTGCTATGCATCTACCTAATATCGCTCTTACCAATTGACATCCTACTTCTCTTCTGTCATTATTTTGTATAAATAACTTTATATACACCCAATGTTATATTATATATGATTCTTTTATAAGTGTTATAGTTGAATGACACATCTCGATCCCGGACACGCCAGGTGTCGGGAAGTGCTGGCCGACACGTGTTAGGCGACGAAAGCCAATTATGCATGAATAAGTGAAAGAGTAAGAATATAAAGAGTTGAGTGCGGAAGTAGAAGTGTGGTGAGGGTTAAAAACCCATAATACATGATGCATAACAGTCAGAGCAAAGTAAATAGTGCAGGAGTATAAATTATTCACATCCCCGTGAGGATGGATAAATAAAAGTTAACTACAAGTAGGAGTGAATCCTACATAAACTGAAGCAATGTCAGAACCGTCGACCACCGCCAAGGAAGTCCTCATGTCACCGATAAGAGAACCCACCTCTAGGTCCTGGAGGGGCGCAAAACATAAAACGGTGAGTGGGTCAAAAAGCAAAGTTTGATAAAACCTTTGTTTTCAAAAGTATACTAACCCCTCGCTGGAAAACAAGTATAGTTGAAAACACGTCATACCCTCTGGCATGAACCTCAAAATACTATAATAAAAATATACGAGTACTCCCCGATAATGATTACTGACATGCTCACCCATATGTAAACACACAAGTCCAAGTAGCTAAACTACGAGGAACATGCTAGGTATAAAAGTAATACGCTGAGTACTACAATGACGCGAGTCTAACGCTAAGCGCTGTGCACAAAGTGCGTCACACAAGTTCGAGTTGCCTAGTGCAACCTAGAACAGGCTAGTACCTACAATGGATCCAAAACTGCGTAGCGGTACTGGTAGTGACTACTCCAAACGTCAAGGCTAGTCCTGACCACAAGACTGAGTACTAATACCTGGGGTGTTATACATCTACTGATGAGCAACAGTATAAAACATGTATGGCAATATAATACGAATGTTCTACCTCCAACAAACGTATATGATATGAGTTATGCTAACAGTTTGAAGAAAGCATTGAAAAACCATACGTACATATACATTTATCAAAACAAAGACCCACTCACTCACTTGTAGGTAGCCGGGTCGTAGCCCCCCTGTCCTGGGTAGCCCCGGTAGTCCTCTGGATAAGTCTCACCTATATGAGATATCACTGTAATAATGATTAAACTCATAAAGGTTATTAAATAACTAATTAATTACACCTATCCCTTGTTTGCTCAACCAGGAGGTCCAAAACACCTCGAAAAATATCATACGTACTGCCCCTAGGTAGTACGCGTCGCCTCGCGAAGACGGAATCGGAAAAAGAGGCTCCACACGCCCCCACGCGCTGCTCAAACGCGGGAAGCCGCGGCTCCACGCGCGGCTCATGCGCGAGTCAGCCGAGCCGGTCAACACTGACGTCAGCCCGGTCTGGACCGGTTTGCTGACGTCAGCGCCGGTCACCTCTGGTCTTTTTCCGATCGCCGCCGTCGCCGTCGGTGTGCACTGTGCACAGTGCACATACAAGACTTTGTCAAAAATTTTAGGCAAGAAAAAATTAGCTAAAGGTTCTGGCCACCCTATTTTTTAATCATGGATATGTCCTTGTCCATGACAGCTACTTGTGTGTCCACAATTTTTATGAAATTTACATCAATTGCCAATAGAACCTTATCTAAAGAGGCAAATCCCTAAAATTATGGAATTGAAGTCGTATCGCCGATTCCAACGATTTTCAAATGAAGGCACGAGACATATAATAAACAAAAATCTGCAGATGATGAAATTAATCCAACAAGAGTTGCAGCTGGTTTGTAGTGTACCTCTATTTATCTTGTTTTTGTTGTGTACGTTGAAGTATCATACTTGCCGAACATGTGTCAGTTTGCACTTTGTATTTCTTTCACTATGTTGTTTTTCTTGTTTCTCCATGGTTTTTCTTGTTTCTCCATGTTTGTTCATTGGTGAGATGCATAAACAATTACTCATATGTCGGGAATGAGCTTTTGTACCTCCATGAGTGAAATTCAGAAAACGAAAAGATATAGGTTTTCTATCTTCTTATTTTCACTAATTTAATTTTCCAAATGAACAATGAATACACTCAAACTCTAGTAAATAAGAAAATAAAAATCCTATTCAAAGTCATATCAAAACTAGGGAGTAGGCTACGGTGCTTGCAAGCATTAGATGCTCACACCGATTTAAAAGGAGGGAGGAGGGAGAGGGGGGAAGGAGGGTGAGATCGGTGTAAGCATTCAATGCTTGCGAGCACTGTAGCCAGTCTCCAAAACTAGTACAAAAAAATTTCGTATTTCCTGCAATACATAATTGGAGACATCATTGTCTACTTACAAAGTTATTAAACTTGTTGTAATTAATAAATTATTTTTGAGGTGGAGATGAAAAAATCATGATCCCACATCGGATAGGATCCCACTAGAGGGTGGAAGATGGATTATGTTGGAGAATAGGATCCCACATCGGTCATATGACAAAATACAATACAACTTATATATGAGAGTTTCCACTCCTAACATTACCGAGGCCTTTTGTGATAAAACCCAACACTTAGCAATAGGTGGTTAAGTTGGGACAATATCAATGATATTGGTGGTGGACCTACATGGACTTACAAAGTTTATCATGGTATCAAAACAGACTATTCTCTTGACATGTCCTAGGTCCGAGTTACTGGGCACAAACATGCTTCATGAAGTTGGGCTTTCGAAAAGATACGCTAACTCCAACTTAAGGCTACTGAATGATTAGGCCTTCGAAAAGATTGTCTTTGGCTCCAGAGACTATATACCAACCGACTGGACTCTCGAAAAGATTGGTGTTAGCTCTGGTATAATGACTTGACCATTTCTCTACGTGGGATTTGATTTCCCTTGTGAACCCGTGTGGGGCCACTCGTGAAGGGGTGTGTTGGAGAATAGGATCCCACATCGGTCATATGACAAAATACAACTTATATATGAGAGTTTCCATCCCTAGTATCACCGAGTCCTTTTGTGATAAAATCCAACACCTAACAATAGGTGGTTAAGTTGGGCCAATATTGGTGATATTGGTGGTAGACTTGCATGGGCCTACAAAGTTTATCATATTACTCATGAAAAAAGCTTCTTCATTCCAATCATCTCCAAAATGGTTGAATTAAAAGGGATGAGTTTTCTTCATGTCTAATCCTCTTCTAATCCCCTCCAAATGAAAAATTATTCACTTCTACCTTCTATATGTCTTAAAATTAAAGAGTTATCTATTTTAATCCAATCTTACATACGAAACGAACCCAAGGCCATGTCAAAATTGCCAAAATCCCTTTCATATTTTTGTGAGAATTGGATTTCATCATTGACAAAACCCCACATACATATCAAGATGATGCTACTAGATTATACCTCATATACTAAATCAACATATGTAAAAAATAGGCCCAATATTTAATAAATTCAAGACACCACAATTTGGCATATGATCAATTCGAATTGGGCAGAATTGCAAATTTTGGTAGTTAGGAGCCATCTTCTTCTGAAAAATTTTCCTTTTTATCTGGTTATGATCTAATTCGAGGGAGGAATAGTGATTGTGCTTGGGCAAAAGTTATTTGGCAGCATTTCATTCCACCTCGATTATCTATTTTTGCTCGTCGCCTTTTTCATGACAAACTTCCCACCGAGGTTGCACTACAACGACGTGGTATTTCTTTGGTATCTATTTGTTGTCTAAGTCATGTTTCTGAGGAATCTACTGTTCATCTTTTTTTTCGGCTGTCAATTTTTTAAGCAACTTTGGAAGTGGTTAGCATGTCAATTTGGTACATCTTTGCCTTATTCTTGGGCTGTTTTTTGGGATGCTTTTGTGTGTAAGCTCTTTTCCCGTTAGTTGCACAATCTCTGGGTCTTTGATGATGGTCTTTTTACTATCTCGGCTATTTGGAAAGCTCGAAGCAAGTTTATTTTTTAGGACCTTTCAATCTCTTTCCATCGTCTTTGCATGTTTATCATTTTTGGGCTCGTTCATGGTAGGAAGTTTATTCCTGGATACTTTCAAGGTTTAGATACTCGTTTCATTTATTCTCTAGGAAAATGCCTATTCCTCGCAAGGCTCCTACTATTCTTCCTGTGTTATGGTCACCTCCTTGGTATCTTGATTAAACTTAATACGAATGGTTTGTCTAAAGGAAATCCTGGTCCTACTGCTTGTGGGGGCGTTTTCAGGGATTTTCGTGGTTGGTTTCGTGGTGGTTTCTGTCATGGTATTGGCCATTGTAATTCTTTCTTTGCAGAGCTTTATGCCATTATTATTGGTGTAGAATTTGCTTATCAAAGAGGTTGGCATCGTCTTTGGTTGGAAAGTGACTCTTCTAGTGTTATTTCCGTTCTCCGTTCGAATAATTTTGATCTTCCTTGGCTTCTTCGCACGCAATGGTTTACTTGTTTGGCCCGCATTCGCAAGACGACTTTTTTCTGTTCTTACATCTTTCGAGAGGGGAATGTTGTTGCAGATAGCTTTGCTAACATAGGCTTGTCTTCTCCTGATTTGGTTTGGCATGATTCTCCTCCATCGGTGGTTTGTGCTGCTTTGTTTTCAGACTTTGTTGGCTTGCCTGGCTTCCACTTCTCAAATAACCCTAGTTTTCAAGTGACAGATTGCTTAGATATTTACGGAATTGATTATCCAGGTGGTTTATTAGCACTTCGCATGGCTTGGTTTAGGACATTAGTTCAAGGAATTTTTTCTTTCTTCGTCCAATTTTTCTTTTTCGATGATGCATTGTCCTTTTTTTTTTTGCGGGTTTTGGCCTCGTCTCCCGTTTGTTTTTATTTTTTTTATCACTCTTTTTTATTTAATAAAATTTCGGAGATAGGGGACAGGGGGTTGTTCTATTAGGGAGTTAGCTCTTCCCAATCGCTTTGAGCGGGAATGAAGTATCCTACTTTGTAGTTGATGGCTAAATCCTAGGGTCTTGGTTCTTTCTGACCATCTTGTGCGGGTTTAGAGAGTAAAACTACTTTAGTAGACCAATGACCAAGTCTTATGTGTAGCTCCACTCGCCTAATTCATTATCATCTTTTTATTATAACAAATAAAAAATAAAAAGCAGTATTACCAATGACATATCGAAAATAAAAATGACATATATTCCATAATATTTTTCACTTTTTCTGCCGCCCAACATTCCAGTGTGAACGTATTACTGGAAGATAATAAAAAGTGGCAGCCATTTGGGTCTCTCCTTTTGGACTGAAGCATGGAGAAATAAATTAATAAGTTAATTGAAATTAGCAGCCATTTGGGTCTTCTCGACATATAAACAAAATATAAAGGGTTAAACTCATTTTACTACTCTCAAGTATTGTGAAATTCTCACTTTGCTACCCTTAGTTTTTTTCGTTTCACTTTCATACCTAAAGTTTGATTTTTCTGACACTTTCATACATCCGTTAAGTTTTCCGTTAGGTTCTACGTTAAAAAAAAAAATTTGTTAAGTTTTCCATTAGGTTCTATGTTAAAAAAAAAAATTTGTTAAAGTATTGTTAACTTCTCCGAGCTCGATCCAAGGCGGAGAAGGCCATCGCCCTCCTCAAATCTGAGAAAGACCCCTCCAAAATCCTTGAAATCTGCAAATCCGCCTCCCTAACCCCCGAATCCCACCTCGATCGCATTTCCTTCTCCGTCGCCATCAACCGCCTCCGCGATGACAACCACTACGACTTCATCCACCAGTTCCTCGACGATCTTCGCCTCCCGCCCCGACCTCAAAACGCAGCGCTTTGCCTCCCACGCCATCATCCTCTACGGCCAGGCCGACATGCTCGACCACGCCGTTCATACAAGTTAGCAAAGTTCTCCTGGCAAGGGGGAATCCCAGAGTAGCTAGAACCCAGCAAAACCCAGCTGGGTTTTCCTCATACTTTACTTTATCGGGTTTTCCTCCTCTTCCTCCCAAACCCAGCAAAAACCCAGCTCGACCAAGAGCTCCACTTCAACGGCTTCAATGATTTAAGTCACCTCACATATTTGTGGGTCTGATCAGATTAGAACGGTTCTCATCAGAAAAAACCATTTTTTTGAAGTTTATGATTTCCTGAAGGAACAATCAATCAATCCAAATCGAACCCAAGTGAACAAAGAGGCTAAGAATTCTCAGTCGCCCTAAATTTCTTCACCCCAAGAGAGCATCTAGAGAGAGAAAGAGGAGAGGGAGGGACTGAAATCTCTGCAAAATACAGTGAGTAGTAGTAGAAATAGGGACTGGCTACAGTGCTCGTAAGCATTGGATGCTCACACCGATCTCACCCTCCTTCTTCCCCTATCTTCTCCCTCCTCACTCCTTTTAACGATGAGATCGGTGTGAGCATCCAATGCTTGCGAGCACCGTAGCCTACTCCGTAGAAATAAAGACAGAGCTACATAATAAAGTGACAGAAATCAGTGGGTATTTGGAGAGAGAGAGAGAGAGAGTGAGAGAGTCAGAAAAATCATTTTTTTTTTAAATTGTGTACAGTGCTACGTCACCTTTAATGGAAAACTTAACGGAGGTATGAAAGTGAGACGAAAAAAACTAAGGGTAGCAAAGTGAGAATTTCACAATACTTGAGGGTAGTAAAATGAGTTTAACCCTAAAATTTATACATTACAATGCTCCTTATAATTGTAATAGTAGAAGAAAGAAGTTTTCTTTATGTCTAATCCCTTTGTAATTCCTTCAAAATGAAAAAACATTATAATCTATGTTCAATATACCTTGAATTTAGAAGGTTATTCTAATTTAATTTTGGATATCAAACGAGGGCAAAGAGAATGCACCGGCCTCATTTTAGTCATTGGAGATTTTTTTTTAGAGCTGTTAAGCCTAGTTTGATTCCTGTATATAAGAATTAGGCACATTAAGTTTGATTCTTATAACATTATTGCATTGGTAAGTTTGATAGAGATAAGTTCTGTGTAGGAAATGAATTACACTCTCTTTTTATCCTTTTGCACATCTCTGTCTATTTGTCTCTAGATTATTATTTATTCAATTCAAAGGCTAAAAGTTACAAAAGAATGTGTAAAGGAAGAAAAAAATGTGTACAAATTTCAAGTCCCTCCTATGTATTAATTGTGTTTACCCATTCATTGTTTCTTTGTTCCCACCTTACTATCGGTTGTTCTCTTTTCTACCTCTTTCAAAAAGTTGGTCATTTGTTGTATAGGAATTAAACTCATGAGATCAATTAGAATCACTCCCATAATACTAAAATTTTCCAGCCTAATTTAGAAGTTTGATTCATACAAAATTTGAATCAAATTTGAATTTTCAACCGAATGTGAATGGTTTATAGGCACTTCAAAAATGTTATCTTGAGCTCACCCATGCACAATTTTAATAAGACTTTTTAGCTAAAATGGTCTATGAGATTGGCATAACTTATCAGTTTGGTCCCTAACAATCAAAATCGATAGAATTGGTCCCTGAGTTTGTCCACCACACATCAATGTGGTCCTTTCGTTAGAAATCCGTTAAGTTTTTGGTTAGTGTGTTGATGTGGCATCGTGTGGGTTTTACAAATCCACTCATAGCTCCTCATAGATTAACCATAATTTTTTTTATAAGATTTAAAAATAATAATAACTTATAGATTAAAAAAGAAAGATAGCGTGTGGGAGTGCTTGCAGCTGGGTTTGGACAAGACGTGAAGAAGATTATTTTTTTTTAAATCATTTTAAAAATTGGTTTTGTTCTTCATAATCCACGTGACACAAAACAATTAGGTTGGTGAGACCACTAGTGTTATACATTAGCACACTAATCGAAAAATTAAAGATTTCTGATAGAAGGACCACATTGATGTGTGGTGAACAAACTCAGAGACCAATTCTATTAATTTTGATTGTTATAGATCAAACTAAGAAGGTATCCCAATCTCGAAAACTATTTTGATTAAAAAACCTTTTAATAAAGTTGGAACCAGCTCCCCTTTTTTTTTCTTCTTTTTCTTTTTGAATTATGGTGATTGAGATTTGGAAGCCAACTGTATTATTCTTAAAAGTGAAGAAAATTCCGTTAGTGTGGGTCTCTTTTAATAAGTGGATTAGTCATGCATGACGCTGTCCTTTTAACGTTTGACTTGGTCGGCAGACTGCCATTAAGCTTTATTATTTATTAATTAATCGTTTTGGTATCTGAACACTCCAAATTATTAATCTTTTTACTGGATAGAGAAGAAGAATAAAGTTGTTGTTGATGATTCTTTCTGGGAAAAGTTACAAGATGTTTGTTAGTCCACATACATTTGCCCAGACAAAACGCATTGCCCAAATTTAGTGGACAACAACCTTATCACTTCATAGGATAGGAGACAAATTTCTCTATTTCAACTTTCATACCTTTTAGGGCTATATTTTACACTCTTAAGATTTAAAGTGATTTTTAAATTAGGCTATGAGTTTTTAATTTTTTCACATTGCTCTCTAAGGTTTCGAAATTGTATCAATTTACACATTTTGTATATTTGAATGTCTAATTATCTATTAAATTGATAAGTTTTTTAGGCCAAATGTGGCTTACATGTCAACCTAGTTACGGATTTCATGCTCACTATGTCATAAATCTAATGAAAATTCAAATAATTTATTAGACAAAAAGTGTAAATCGATAAAATTTTCAAACCTTTGGGGGCAATGTGAGGAAAATTAAACCTTGTAGCCTATTTTGGAAATCACCTCAAACCTTGAAGGCGTAAAATGTAGTTAATCCTACCTTTTATATTGCACATTATTTTGTATTATGGGACCCTGCTAGAAAAGAAAAACCAAACTAAAAAACCAAACTAAAATACCAAAAAAAACCCCCTCCCCACAGTTCAACGTAGATGTCCTATCATTTGTCAAAAAAAAAAAAATGAGCGTGGATTTAGCTAGTTGATCAGGATAATTTATCTACCTTTTTAACACATGAGTTCGAATTTTTGTCCTTATAAATTATAGTAGTTTTGTCCCACAAATTTAGTTATCACAGAAGACAAAAGACTGGGACAACATGCTTCACTATTCCAGTATTATTATCACCTAATCATACTTTGTTTGGTTTGAAATGAGGAATCCATGTTCTTCTTGGAAACATAAATTTGGTAATTGGTATATCTTGTTTTATTTTATATATTATATAGGGTTTATCAACACATCAACATCGTTTGTTACCACTAGTAGGAATTAAAGAGTCCCCCTGATACCAGTAGAAATGTTATCAAGGATGGACTGAAATTTGCTACCGTCAATTACTCACGCGTGCGTAGATGAAATCTGACCGTTGATGCATTAGCATACGTGTAATGGATTGTCACAAGTACATAGCACAGGTAATGTCATAATAGTCCCTATCAGAAAGCTCGAAGATAGCCGGAGATAGCAAGAACAATAAGCATCAAAGTCCAGTAAGAAAATGGCGTACACGATGCTCCCTTGATTCTGTTATATACTCCAATCATATTTTCAATTATATTAAAAGAATCCACACAATTAGAAGACGGTTTAGGACCTCTAATCAAAATTACAAGAACCCGAATCTTATAATTTATCAAAAAACTACATATCCAAACCCAAATATATATACATATTTGTGCACATTTCTATACCAATTGTTCATGTGTGTATATTACATTGGTAATCAGGGGTTTCCTTCGGGATTTTCTTCTGTGTTTGCCGAGGCTACGCACCTGCAAGCACGAATTTGGAAAATGTTACAACAGCGAGTATGCAGAAATCATTAACAATGACAGACAGATCAATGCATTCTGTATAAAACATTAGCAGGAAAAGAACCAAAAAGGAAAATGAAAAGACGACGAACTGTCATGATAAATGTTTCTGATACATTGAATCACAGCACAGCATGAATCATAAACATCAAACTTGCATTTCAGAAATTCAAAAGCACATTTCGCAAGACAACAGTACATTAATGCAATTAAATGACCAGGGGAATATGCAATTTACAGCTTCGTTCCTTGTACACTATCGAACAATCTGCATCCGTTTCATTTCTGAAACAAAGTATGTAGCAAAAGATATCATTTCACTTTTTTATTTTTCTGATACCCAGAAATTCCAAACTCGGATACAAAACTGGGTCCTCTCACAGGACCCTAATCTTTGAGAGACAGGAACCTCTAGCAAATAGCTAGATGAATACCTTGAAGAATCGAACCCAAGAAAATGTGGGAGAAAGCCACACCTAATCATACACTGAACCATTTGACACACTATCCATTGCTTGGAACAGAGTTCATTCAAATCACTATGATTTGTGAAATTTCCAAGGCCATGATATAACATATGAAGGGCAAGCTCCCTTACGAGCTCCACATTTTCTTCACACATATACATACATAGACACATGTAAATGTGTGTGTGTGCATGTAATAAAATTGATCTATAAAAAACGACCGGATCAATATGATTCTATAAAGATAGAAAATAAAAAGTGGATATGACACTTCCATGCATTTACTTTTGGCAAAATGGCATAGAACCCAGTGATAGAATTCAAATGAACTTAGAGGACTTGGAATCTCCTCCGAATGAGGGATCAGACAGGCTACAGTAGCTGCTGACACCAGATAGAGGGCATACACAATAGTAGGATATCCATTTATGCCACTCAATAACCTATGCTAATGGTTTACACGACTTAAGTTGACAGATCAATTAAATTATCAACCACAATGTGGAAAACAAAAAGATGAACTTGAGGAGTACCTTTTGCTTTTAAATGTATATGCAATAAAAAATATGAACTTCATGGTAAAGAAAAGTTTATGCAATCAATGCAAGAAGCCATCCTAGCGACAACATATATGCTTTCTCAAACAGCAATAATAAAAAATTGTTTCGCAAATTATTGGAAACCATGACCAAATCATCCAAATTCCTTCCAAAAAGTGAATTTGCGCCTTACATCAATCAGGCTGTTTCAGCAAGTTGATCCCAAGAACTTCTAAGTAGAAGTTGAACTCATTCTGCAATAAGAATCCTGAGAGAAAATATCCCTGTTCTGCTGTGAAGGTGATGCCGAAAAGGGACTATGGACACCAGCTTTACGAGGGTCAGGTTTGTAGCTCTGGGACGCCAAGTACTCAAGTGCTACAACAATATCACTAATAAGAGGACGGAAAGTTGGTTGCTCTTGAAGACACATGGCAGTAATGGCAACTGCATGGTGCAAACAACGAACTGGGAAACGTCCTTGCAACAGAGGATCAACTAATTGGACAAACTTCCTCCGATCCTTCAAAAATGGACGAGACTGCATTTACAAAAACAAAGGTGTTTAATACGTTTAAAAAATAATAAGAAGAAATTATTAGCAATAGAAATTATCAGTGATTCCATAAGTGAGGTTGAAAAATCTGATAGTCCAGAATATGAAAGAAAATTGGGAAATAGAAAGAGTTAACTAACCCAAGATACTAGGTTCTGTTCTCCTGGCCTCTTAGAGCAGTCAATTGCCTTCTTCCCAGTAATCAGCTCCAGCATAACCACACCGAGGCTATAAATATCGGATTTCAGAGTCAACTTGCCGCTCATGGCATATTCTGGTGCACAGTACCCGTAAGTTCCCATCACTCTTGTTGAAACATGAGTTTTGTCACCCACAGGTGCAAGTTTAGCAAGCCCAAAATCTGAAAGCTTTGGATTGAATTGATCATCCAGTAGTATATTTGCTGATTTCAAGTCACGGTAGATAACTGGTGGGTTAGCTTTGCAGTGGAGGTATTCAAGGCCCCGTGCCGCGCCAACAGCTATCTTAATTCGAGTATCCCAACTGAGTGGCTCTTGACCAGGACTAAGATCTGAAACATAAAATACCATATGTGTTACAGTGTTAGGTAAAATACAATGGAAGTATAATAATAAAGAAAAGAGGCTGCAAAAGAAAGATTATATGTTTTGTTTAGATGTTATCCAATATTTCCTTACGACATCCACAAAGCAGGACAGCTATAATTCAAGTTTGAGTTAAAGTTATTGCTGTTTAAAAATAATAGAAACCCAATATACCAAAAATATAAAAACAGTGACAGAAATGAATGATCCACAATTCAGTTTTCTGGACTACCCGTCAACGGATATTTCTGGTGTACAACACCCATATTTCCCCCAATGTGATAAATATAAACTATCAAGCTATCATCAAACACAAGGGATGACACAATAGGAAAATAAATCAATTAGAGGCCGTAAAATGGATGAGAATGTAATGTACTTAAGCATCAAGATGCTTACCAAAAAGATGATCTTCCAAGCTACCCCTTGGCATGTACTCATAGACTAAGAGTCTCTGATCTCCATCAGTACAGTAGCCAATCAAGGTGACCAAATTTGTATGGTGTAGCAGGCTTAACATGAGAACCTCCACGATGAATTCTTGGAACCCTTGAAGACCGTCATGATTAAGTTGTTTAATTGCGACAACCTGCACAGATAAATCAAAAGCCGCAACACATAGACATCAAATTCAACCTAGTCTATAAAATGATATTTGGATTACATCAAGTGGATCAAGTTTTCATCCATCTAAAGAAGGGTTTATGGAAAGATATTAATTCTGATTTAAACGAGCAATTCCGCTTTCATTAATAGCCAGAAACATATATCGCGGTGGACATGACCTTCCTAATTTAAATTTCCATACAAAGATTAACAGAATAACGGTAATATGAACGTTGGAAAAGCCCTGCAACACGTACCTGGCCTGCATCAAGACGGCCTTTGTAAACCCTTCCAAAACCTCCTTCCCCAATCAAATTCACTTCCCTAAAGCCTTTGGTGGCTGCTGCAAGTTCGCGAAATGTGAAACTTCGTGCCACATTTTTCGGTCTGTTGCTGCCTTTTCCCCTCCCACACTCTGCACATACATAACACAACAAAACTCAACTCAGTTTCGCTACTACGAAAAAAACACGAAATTCCAAATTCCATATAGTGTGGTAAACAGCTGAATCTCAAAATCCAGAAAAATGAGTGTCACAACAACTGAACCAAACAAGCAATTAAAATTCACCAAAATTCTAAACTTTCAGAAATTGGGGGTTCTTGAAACTCTTACCGCTGTCATCGGAATTTCCTCTGCGTCTCCCACTACCTGCTGTAATTTCATCCAATTTTTTCAACCAAAAAACACTCACATTCAACAAATCGAACAAAAAAAATTCCAATTCGGCATATGATACATATATACACAAGTAAAATGAGTGAAAGGCAGACTGACCTGAGGATCGAGTGCCGTTATCAATTTCGACCTTGCTGACATCTTTCCGGTGACTACTGAAGCAACTAAAGCAACTCATCCCTTAAGCTTCCATCTATATAATTAATTAAATTTCATACAAAAAAACCTACAAGAAAAAAGAAAAACCCTAACCCTAGCCCTAATCTACAAACTTTTGTCCTCTCTCTCTCTATCTCTCCTCCGTAGCCGGAGAGATTCAGAAGCCGAAACCTTTTCGAGGCCCCGACAACAAAAAATTCCAAATAATTATAATCCCAATTGGATATGATTTTTAGATTTAGAAGCTAACCATTAATACGAACCAAAAAATTGTAAATAAATGAGAAAAATTAAAAAATCATTAAATAAACTGCCCCAATTAAATTAAAAAACTTATCAATTCGCCGAATTAGGAAAATTTTGGGAGGGCAAAAAAAGAGAGAAAATAAATTAATAAATTGGACAAAACGCGTACGCTAAATTTGGACAGTGAGCGAACGCATTTAGCGGTGGCCTTGAACAACTGGATTTTTAGCTTCCAATTTTTATTTTATTTTTGTTTTTTATAAGAAATAAGAAATTAAATTTATTGTGATGTGGGTCCCATGAACCTGCGCTGTGCCATTTATGGTGTCTCTCTAGTCTCTCTTTCTCCATCCCTATCACTCCGACTTCTCTCTGTCTCTTCCCGTATTTAAACATTCCGGTTGGCTACTGTGGTGATATTACGTTATTGCCCTTGTTGTTGGGTTGCTTTTACTGCTGTTGACACTGAAGTGCTAGTTTCGGATTCAACTGACTCGCCTCTTTCCGACCGACACTGGATCCCGATGAGTGCGTTTTGGTCAAAAGGCTTGGATGGGATGACGTATTGTCGTTCATTCTGCTGCCACGTGACCTACTCGGGAAATCACGTGGGCCTCGTTTCATTTTTTTTTGTTTTTTGTTTGGATTAACAACCATACTTCATGATATTTATATTTTTGGACTAAATCTCACTTTTCCTGCCCGTAGTTTAGTTGACGTTTACTTTTGGTCCTTCAAGTTTCAATTGTCTTAATTTTGGTCAATTTAGCAAACGATGCAATTGAAAGACAAGTTACACTTTATATTCATTTAGTTAACGAAAAAAAAACGTGTCATTCGCAATGATTATAAAATTAATTTAAAATACGTTGCTATGATTATGCCACGTAGCTTCGACTCCACCGTCGAAGTGAAGAATATGATTTGAATTTTATAGAAAATATTTGGAAAGAGCCGTTGGAATTTATTGTATTTTTCTTGATTGTTTCCTCTTATTTTCAAATGTTTTTCCTTTTTTATGTTTTTTAAAATGTATTATTAATGAAAAAATAATAATTGTTGGATTAAAGGCAAGAATTAAATTAGACCACCAAGATTGCGCCACATGAAATAAATTCGTTGGACTAGCTGTTGGGAGCCCAGCCAACCGCTGTGGCAGGTCCTCACGCATTAGTTTATGTGGCGCCACTCTCACGCACGCGCCTGACACAAAGAAAAAGCAATATATACATTTTTATTGTCAAACAAATACAACATGTACATTCAATGTGAACATTTCATTAAGCTAATTAATCTAGGTCACACACGGCCTTGAGTTTGGTTGTCTTATATTTAGCCATCTCCTCTTTCTGTAAATTTTGTTAGGGCTGATCCGATTGGATTGGCTATTATAGTGAAAGCAAAGAACACGTAGGAACAAAAACTGGTTATATGAACATGAATAACAATGCATCTGTTGAACACCATCAATATTAATTTAGAAAAAAACAAATAATTGAAAAATATTCAAAATTCAAATTACTTAATAAAATTAAAACTATAATCCATTAGCATGTAAAACCAAACAACACTAGTACACCTCATCTTCTACTATATCCGCTCTATATGTGAACTAAATCATGTAATAACAAACCGCAACCCGAGAGGCCAAGAAATTAAAAGAGATCAATTGTCAAATGCAAATAAAAAAAATTAAATCGTCCAACCCAAACACATGGATGATCTCGTAAAACCATACCTAACCTTCTTGTAGTCCAGAAAATAGAGTGATAAACCCAAAAACAAATATAGGAATGAAATTTAAATGTACCAAACAACAATCTTTATGAATTTATCCCGAAAGCTTTGCAAAGCTAACATCAAATAAAAAGAAAGGTCATATCTTTGGTTTTATGAACCAAAGAGAGCTTCAAGGGTAATCATCTAATCTCTAACTTTATTTGGAGCAAATTTGGTTCATCAACCCTTAGGCCTTGAAGATTTTGTTAAAAGGATTTGGTTTTTGAATATATGCATATTTAGCTTCCGCAATTAATTTTGATTTTAAGCATGAGTTATTCAATGAATCCTATAATTTCAGAACATATTTCCTTCACATGCACTAAGAGGTATGGGTTAAAGAGAGAGATAAAAGTGAATGAGATGTTTGTGGGTGGGGAAGGGGAGAGAGAGAGAGTTGGTTTGTGATAGGTGTTAATGCTCAAAATTGGGAGGTCAACAAAGACTAGTATGGTCAACTCTTGATGAGTTCGAGATATAAGGTTAAGTTATGGACAACAAGGTTTAAGTGGTTCACCTTTAAAAATGGGCTACGTCAACTGTAGTGATCTATATATATTTGATGTGAATTACAAGAGTGCTCTACAATAGTATAATGTAATTTATCTCTTGTGGATCCAATCACTTATAAGGGGTTTTTGGCCTCTTTATATAGGCCTTTCGTGACCCCAAAAGTTATGGGCCTTTGAATCTTTCACCGATCTAGCATTTAATGAACTTAACACGTAGATACGACCTACTAGCTACTCCTTTATTATCCACACAACACGTGGAGAGGAAGTGACATTTGCTTAGAGCTAATTGCAAGGTTTCCTGGGCCAACGCGTACCGAGCATTAGGTCTGACATTACGTCTCTTCATAGATTATTTGTCCGTTAATGACCAACATGTGGCCTGGAGTTGATGTTTGGGTAGAGCTTTCCTTGGGGCTTCATGCCATAAAGTTGTCAAGCTTTGCCAACTGGTTCAAACGGTCGAAAAGTACTTTAAGTTAAGCACACGTCCTACTTGTCGGTAGACAATCTAGAGCCGTGGGCCGTCCTCGTTCGTCTATTGTTGTGGTGTTTTGTCCTCTAGATTCCTTGGGCTGACTTGTAAGCCTAATATCTTGATCTCCTCATCCTCTAGTGGGCTCTCTTTAGGTCCATCTCATTAGGCCCAACAACAGTTATATATTATTTTAAGGGTCTAAAAGGGCTTTGCATTAATAAGTCCCCCAAATCCTAATAGTCCTCTAACTCCTTGCACAAGAGGGAGCTAGGATTTTTTTATGCATGTAATGCACATGTCTTGTTTTTGTTGGGGGAGGAATCAAGGCATTTTTGCATTGAAGGTGTAGTGGGTAGGCGATCGTGGGCTGCGCGGTCGCTTCACGTCCTTTCAGTTTCAAAATGATGCAAGTGGTCAGTCACTCGTTGTAATCTGGTGATTTTGGAGCTTCTTTTGTGGACGATGGAGATCGAGTGCTCGTCGCCTATATAAACCTACCCCTGGGGTAGTTTTATTTATTACTTTCTCTCTTTTTTACTCGAAACATTGCTAAATTTGTTTGTGCACTTTTCAGCAATTACAAGTTTCAACTAGAGTACTCAACTACCATTTTCTTCAAATTTTCTCAGGTTAGATCTCATACCTTCACTTCTCTTTGTGTTTGAATCTGTATAAAGCTTTAACTTGTTGTTGACTGTCAATTTTAACTTTGTCGTCTAAAGATATCTCCGGTGAGTCTGATCTCCAGTGAGTCAGATCGGTAGTGTAACGAAACAATACTTCTGTTGAATTTGTAGGCTAAAGTAGGTTTACCAAATTTAACTGAAATTAACCAACTTAGCATATAGGCCTTAATTTTGTACGATTCCCTGCCTCCTATTTTTGAGACCCAAGTAATATGTGTAGATATAGAGCAGTCAAAGAATGTCAAGTGCTTCTGATTCTAAAAATAACGGTCGAGAGACACAAGACTACAACCAAGGGAGTGACAGTATTGACTACGGCGAAATAGCATAGGGTGCTGAGGCGCTTGGTGATAAGATGCCTATTGGGCTTGGTGAGGACTTTATTCACCAACCAAAAAACAAACCGCCGGGAATAAATTTGGGGGATTCTTCTTCATCAACTGCTGGTGATGAAGGGTTCACATCTGGGTACCAAGAGAAAAACCTTGAGAGAGACGAGGATCGAGCGAGGGTGAGCAAGATGGGGAATGATGACCCACTCCATACCTCTGATTATTTAGGGTTGTCGATCCCACAAGTCGACATACTTTAACACACCCCACCCTCGATACCCACGTGGATATCGAGTTTGGGCGTGCTGGCTGACACTCGTAAGTGACGAAGCCATTATATGCATGACAACACTTAGCTTAAGCAAATTAAACTGTAAATAATTTGCAGAAATTAATTCAAATATGCACAAGGTTCAGAGCGTACTAATTTGAATCAGCAGAAACAAAATAATAAATCAAGTTCCTAGAATTTCTATCCATAACAGGGATGGATATTATTAAAGAAACTGAATAAAAATGAATCCCTACATGATCGGGAAGAGAATCAGAGCTGCCACTCGTATGCCTCGACTTCACCAAATGCGCTATCACTAGGTCCTGAAAGGGGTGCAAAAAAAAAAGGTGTGAGTGGACGAAAATAAAAAGTTTTCAAAATACGTTTATCTTTTCAACATAGTAACCCCCTATTTGAAATCCAGTATATTTGTAAAATCATACTACTGTAGTATGTGTCAAATCATACTATAATATATATAACTGAAAGTAAATCTCAAAGTGAAATCCGTAAATAATAATTCATATTTCCATAAGTCATTTCACCAAATATATCAATAGTATAGATAAGAAAACCAACACAGGATATATGTGCAATCACTCATGTACGTGTTGAGGAACAGCCTCTCAATCCTCGTACAAGCACTTTACGTTATCAATCAATTTGTACCCCTAGTACCACACACATGTAAGCACTTGCGCAATAGCGCGTCACACCTGAGTCCTTACGTAGTGGGGCCTTTTCCCAAAAATAAACATAAATGTAAGACAAGCTTGCACTAAGGTATTTACCGAACAATACCCCTGGAGTACAGTGCGTGTGACCCAAACATGTGAGACTTGTCCTACGGCCGTGAGACGGTACTACAACGTAGTGAAAACATACATATATAATCATATGTTTAGATATAAAGAACAATATCCATTTCATAATTTCCCAAATAGTCAAACCTTTGGTAATCGAACATATTCATGCTTAGAAGCCATAGATTAAATATCAATATATCCATATAATATTCATATCTCAAAATGATTCCATAATATATATCCATATATATTTTCATATCTCAAAATCATTTCATAATATATATATATATATATATAAACATGCCTCAAAAACATTTAAACTCATAATTATATCAAAGCAATAATTATTTTCAAGCATATAAACCATTTAAGAAAACAAAAGTCCACTCACTGATGCTCGGGAGTGTAATCTCCCTCGGTGTTGCCCTCCTCGAAGCGTGGAGTCGAAGAATTACCTATTTAATATTAGGGGAAAATGTTAAAAACATCCCCTAATAAATAATTATAACCCTTATATAAAAAGAACCCAAAAAAATACTAATTTAGCGAAAACGGGCTCGAAAAACGATTTCCGAGGCCCGAAAACCTTGCCGCCGCCGTCCACCGCCGTCAGCGCCGCCACGCGATGGGAAAAGGCCGGACGCGCCGGCACGCGCTGGCACGTGCCTGATGACGTCACCCCACGCGCAGCTGACGTCAGCCACGCGCCTGTTGACGTCAGCACCGTTAGAATTAACGGCGTCAGTTAGGTTTAACGGAATATACCTTTTTCTGACAGAATATTCTGACGCCGTCAGGAATATTCAGTTACCGTGACGGAATATTCCTTCACCCTCAACCTTTTTTCGGCCCCGGAGCCGCCACCGCCTGGTTCGCCGGAATTTCTAGAAAATTCACCTATTTAATCCCAAAACTTCAAAAATTCATAACTCCTTCATTCCTTGGCCAAATTTAACGTGCCATATATCAAAATGAAGGTATTGACGAGTAGAATATTTTCATATCAATTTGGGGCCGGAAAAATGGCCGGAGAGGGCCTGAAATTGGCCGGAAAGCTTCGGGAAACCCTGATTCCTTTCACCTTCAAAATTGCACCAAAATTCACGTTCTTTATGTCGATTTGAACCTACTCAACATAATAAAACCAATGGAAATGGTTTCGAGGCTTACCTAATTCGGAATTGTACAGAAACTTGAATGGCAGTTTGCCGTTTTCGTTCCGGCGTCGAGTTGGCCGATTGGGCTCGAGTTTGGGAATTCTGAAATCACAGTCCCGTCCAAAATGACGAGACGATCATAATGGTAATGGTTTTGTGCGGTGGTTCGATGGTTTTGTGATTCGTCCAAAACTTAGGGTTTCGGTTTGTAGTTTTTATGATGTTGGCCGAGAAGGGAAGAGAGAGAGAGAGATGGGTCGGGGTGGGAGAGAGTGGAATGGCTGCAGAGCATCTAGGTCAACCCAAAAACCCTAATTAACATACGAGTGTAAAAATTACTAAAATGCCCCTACACTTTAAAGTTTCGTAAAACGTTCGTTTTAACTCCAAATTGAGTTCCGCTTGCGTCCACATGTTCGCATTGACGAGTACTACTTGAATATGTACAGAAAATAATTTTCACAAGTCGTCTAAAAAAAGTCAACGAAAATCAACATTTGACCACTAGGGGTATTTTGGTAATTTCACATAAAATTTTGGGACGTGTTGTAACATACTTGATCAACCCTTATTAATTATTACGATGCTCTGGACCATAGTACCGATCATACTAATAGTGCCATGTTTCAGCCAAAGCTTGAGGAGATGAGGATGAGGTATTGAATTCCGAGCGATATTGTGTTGCGACAATGTTACTACTCAAGCCATTTGACTTAGGTTTGTATTGGAAGACTTTGGTGAACTACAAACTGAGGCTCCTCCACTGTATTGTGACAATACCTCTGCCATTGCCATGACTAAGAACCCGGTGTTTCATCAAAGATCCAAGCACATAAATTACAGGTATCACTTCATCATAGAAGCACTGCAAGAAAATATCATCAAGTTGGTGTATTGCAAATCAAAAGAACAATTGGCTGACAACTTCACTAAAGCTCTGACTAAAGATCGGTTCTGAGTGTTGAATATTAAGCTTAGTATTGATTTCATGGAGCTTATGTAGAGCTCTTATAGTGATCATATAGACTCTATGATCGACTGAGAAATTAATTATATATATATATAAATATATATATATATAACTGTATATGGATATACCTATGGAAGAAGTAGAGCAGATGATTGACTGAGAAGAGAGAGGTTGTTGATGATGATAAATTTATTAAACCCTGAGATTATGAGCTGCTCTCTCCTAAAACAAACCCACCCAAACGTAAGATAAGCTAAATAACAAATCACGTGATTCAATCAATTCAAGTAAAATCACAAAATTACCTGGTTGAAATCGGCCAGAGAACTCACCATGAAACCAAGCTTTTTTGGGTTAAAAATTTTCTTCAAATCGGAGGTGGATTTAGGGTTTAGGGCAAGAAGAACATCAACGGAGTGACAGAAAAGATGTGGTTCGTGGTTTTTGGGAAAGCAGAATGGTATTAGTGTTTTGCTAAGAAAGAGAATTCGAGAGAGGAAGAAGGGTGAGGGACAGGTTTGCCACCCATTAGTTATCAAGGAAATGGGTAAAAACCGTCAATTTACTGTTCAAAACAGGAAAAAAGCCAAGGTCAACTAAAAAAGAAGGACAGTTTCGTCAAATTTCTGTTGATGAACAGTATATTCTCGCGATAACAACAGTTTATCATCTCGGCTGAAGAGATGAAGGGCAAAATAGTCATTTAACTGTTCAAAACCGGGGAAAAGGTTGGAGGCAAGAATAAAAAAAGGGCAGTTTCGTCTGTTACTGTTAATGAATAGTAACTTATCGGAGGGGTTTTAGTATATGTATAATATAGACTCTGGCCCCGTTTAGCACACAGTATAAGGGACTGGATAGGATAAATAATCTGGTCCCGGATGTTTGGTGCACACTGTAGAAAAATAGTCACCCAACTAATTAAACTGGGCCCACCATTTAGTACGCCTCACGCTCGACTAATTATACTCCAAAAAACCTCCTTATAATTAGTTGGTTTCCTCCCTCTCTCGTTCCTACCTCTCTCTCCGTTCTCTAGTCTTCCCTTCTTCTTGTCCAACTTCGAACAACCTCACCCCGTCCAACCGCGACCCACCTCGCCGTGCCCATCTCTCAACTTAGCCCACCTCGCGACCCACCTTTTGAGCAAGAATTTGCAGACATGGGTGTTTGGGATGCAGAATTTTCTAGAAATTGGGGATGTTTGGAATTCCATGGTTTTGAGCAAGAATTTGCAGACATGGGAGGCTAGGTAAGGTCAGGGTGGGTTGGGATTTTGTTCAGATGTGGCGGTGATGGAGGAAAATAGAGAGAGGAAGGGGGGGGGCCCCCCAAGCAGGGATGAGGAGACAGATATAGAGAGGTTTTTTTCACTTTATTCAACACCATATAAATAGTCAATATTTAGTCTGAAACTGCACCAAACGCCTGACTAATTTAGTCAGTACTATACGATGGCAAATAATCCTATCCAACTAATTTAGTCAGTACCAAACGCCCGGTTTTTTTCTTCATCTTCTTCAATTTCTCTTCTCCGATTCATCAAATTTTACTAATCCAAATCCAAATCAAAAGTTATAAAACACTAACAGAGAATACAGAACTGGGAGGATTGAGTTTTACGAAAAGCAATAGAATAAATACTGCACTGGCAATATTTACCAACAAGAAGACGTTCTGGATCCAACCCATGATTATAAGTTGCATCGGCCCGGGCTGAATGAAGAGCCTGCAAACAGTAGCGTCTTACATAATGTTAATATTTTGTGACAAAAGGTTATGAGTCTGAAGGAAAAATATAAACCTCTAGAGGCTCTGAAACACATCAAAATATTAGACATTTCTTCATCCGTGAGTTCTAGATGAGCATAATCAAACAATTATGTAAAAAACACCGAAGCCAAAACAACTTTAAATACGAAATACCAAATTATTCACAAGATAACTAAATTTTGTAAGAAAGGAATATTATTTTGCAAGAGAAAACACTAGATGAAACTACTAGAAAGTGCATCTCTCACAGTCAGTTGCATCCATCAGTCCTGCACTCCTATATATATATATATATATATATATATATATATATATATATATAAACCCTAAACCCTATACATATTATATCTAAACCCTAACCTTATACACGCCAAGTATTTATCTAATCAACAGGTTTCCTAGCACAACAAAATGTGGAACTGCTCTATCACATGATAAACAGTTTTTGCAGCTTGCTTGTCTGTCACTTGCGTTTGCGATAATGCATTTTCAACACGCTTACCACGAACCAGTTTAGCAACCAAGTTAACCTTATTAGGGCACTGCAAGCAGTGAGTGAGCCAAAACTCATAAATGTCTGATCAGAAAAAAGGAGGAAGAGTTGAAAATAACATCCAACATAGAACTTACAGAGCAGCCACTTAGGTAACATGGCATATTTTATAATAATGTTAAGATGCAGCCTCTAAGATATCATTTAATGGGAAAAAAATATGGATAAACACTGACAAAAAGGAATCCCTCCCCTTGACATAAAGAACGTTTGCAGACTTCCCTTTTGCACTGCAGTTTTTCCCAAATACAGCACCCCCACCTCACACATTACATAAACCCGCCTCCCAAACAAGCATCCCCTAAAGGAACTGACGCATTAACGGAGCTCCGGACAGAATTTGAGCGTTCCAACCGGTATGCACATTTCAATGTATACCCCCTGCCCCCAAAAAATAAAAATAAAAACTTTAGAATCTGTTACAAACCAGTGAAAAGATGCAACAAGTGTGAATATGGCAACCAGATTCATGCCCTTTAAGACAAATTGAACTTGTGATTTCTGGTTTTGTTCTTCTTTTTTTTTCACCATCTGATGCTGATAGAGGAGTGACTGAAGATTGAAGAGGTGCTCCATCAGACGAATCTGCAAGCAAGTTCCTTGAACTGAAATTTTTGGCAGAGTTCCCTCTGTTTAATGACATTTCCCAAATTTAACATTAATCACTTCCATAACTCATACACGGATTCACACTCATGGTCACTGGTCATGGAGCCATTCATGCATGAAATCCTTTTTTTTTTTTTTTGCATTTTCAAGTTGAAGTAGTAAAAAAAGTCTTGGCGACAATCAGGGATACCATTTAACAGTAGAGATTAGAATACGCAGAACGAGACCGAACTAACAAACAAAAGATTTTTAGCTCAAACCCCATCTTTCTTCTACTAAGTCAGGTACCATACAGAATTAATAAAGAGCTAGCTATCTGATGTTGGAAGAGGTAGCTTAACAATCCACGCCCTATGCATACGATACGAACAAAAACAACTAAACAAATCTTTATGTGTATATCAACTAAATATAATACGGAATCGAGTGTTTTGTGTGCTTTGTACTAAAATAGTCGCCTGACTAATTAAACTAGGCCACCATTTAATACCCCTCACGCCTGACTAATTATACTCCCAAAAATCTCCGTATAATTAGTCGGGTCACGCTAACGCAAAAATCTCGCTCTCTTTCTCCTCGTGCGCATTGCGAAATCCTCATCCAAGGTATTCCTTCTCTCTCTTATGAAATTAGTTGATCTCTCTTTTTTCTTGCAAATTTATTTTTTTTATTCATCGATTTGTATCTTCAATTTAATTAGTAGTATTGTTTTGGTTGGTGAATTGATGTGGGTTTTGCGAGATTGAAGAAATGAGGAAGTGGGTTTGTATGGAAGGGTGGGATTTGATGCCTGGGGGAAGATGATGAAGAAAGAAAGACACAATTGGGAGAGAAACCACCTAGGTTTTTTTTCTTCCTTTTTTATGTTTTAAAAAAAAAAATTTTGTCACTCTAGTGATGATTAATTCCTTTTTTTTTCTTTGGTTTTCTTCTCTTTTTTTTTTTCATTTTAACATCAATTCTTCTGTAAAAAAAATTTAGAAAATTATTATAGTTTGACTTAATTACTATCTGGTGCACAGATTAATCTGACACACCACCAAACGCTCGACTAATTTAGTCAGTACTATTCAATACACAAATTATCATATCCAACTGAAATAGTCAGTACAGTCCGAGCTGCCAAAAGAGACATAAGTTATAATAAGAGAAAGGAGGATGAAATTAAACTCGAAATGCAGTAGGTTGAATATAATAGCAAATTTTTTAGGATATCATTCGTAGTGTAGTGTGTGGCACGTATTGACACACCCCGACTCGATTATCCACTTGGACACCGAAATTCGAGGCATCCTGACCGACACTCCGAAGGAGTGACGAAGTCATGACAAGGAAAAGATGTCAGAATTGAATGAAAAAGTTAAAAATCGAAGTCTGAATTTGCAAATTAAGAAAAAGAGTGCGTAGAGTGGGGGTTTGAATCCTTATTACAGGCATGCAGTGTCAGAGCATAGAAAAGTGTAGTAAGGAAAATAATATTCCTATCCCAAGGGATGGATACTAACACAAAATAAGGAAACACTTCTACGTTATCAGAGTTACGAGTCAGCTAGTGCCAATAATCCTCGTCTACCAAACTCAGTCCCTAAGTCCTATAGGGGGGCAAAACATAAAACGTAAGTGGGCCGAAAAAGTAAAAGATTTCTGAAACCTTTTCTGCTTTTAAAAAAAAATAGTAATCCCTCGCTGTAAAACCTATAATAATTTTCAAAACACATTTGTAATAAACTAATAAAATAATCACTAGGCGTTGGAAACAACGCTCCAAAAGATACGAGTACTCATATAATAGAACATCATAAGTAAAATAAGTTTACTTATCAGATAAATACAGGCACACAAGTTCATGCAAAAAGTAACCACATGAACAGGCTGGATGTTATAATTACGCTTTAGTATGACATGCACGTGAAGCTAGCGCTAAGCGCATCACAACGAGTTCTAGATGCAAAAATAACTGGAACAGGCTAGCACTTACGATGGATCCAAAGTGAGCATGTCGGCGCAATGTGAACGTACACGTGAAACTTGTCATGGCTCGGACAATACTAACATCGTGCAAGCATACATGATAAACAACGGTAATAAATGTATAATCATGCCAATAATACTTTCTAAAACTTATGTAAAATGAAGTACATTTAGTAAAATCATTTCTATTTTCTAAGAAACATGGCATGGTATACGATAGTTCACAAAACACATTTCAAGAACACTATAATATATAATTTAAAACAAACAGACCCATTCACTGGTAAGTCGCTAGGTTGTAGCCGCCGTGTCTAGCCTGGCCTCAATACTCATCAGGGTAAGTCTCACCTATATGAGAAATTACTAAACTACTCATTAAACAAGTCAAATCCAAATTTTACTAAGGAAAAGACTTGAAATCTCCTTTGTTTGCTTGTTTTGGGAGTTAAAAGTTTTGGAAAAGTAACACACACGCTCGCAGGCACTGCCACCCGCCCTCATGCGCGCCATGCGCCGTTCACGCGCCGTTAAAGTTAACGACTCACTGTTAACTTTAACAGAATATGCTAACGGCATTACAGAATATTCCATCACCGTTAGGGAATATTCCATCACAACCATTAATTAGGAAAGGAATATACCTTTAGAATATTTTCGGTCCAACTGGATCTGGATCGGATTTGCTGATGTCCAGGCCAGGTTGGCTGACGTCATAACTGGGTTTGCTGACGTCATTTTTTCGGTTGCCTCTACAATTACCTATTGTCGCTGCTCCTTGCCGAAAATTGGGAAAAATTTCAGAAAATTTCAGAAGGCCATAACTTGGTCATTTCTCAACCTAATTGTTCGTACAAGCTACCAAAATGAAGCTCATGAAGTGAGGAGTTCGATTTTACCTATGGGAAGCCCGGTTGGTGGTCGGAGTTAGCCAAAAATTGGCTCGAAAGCCTCAGACCGAAAATGATAGTTTCCCAAACTTCAATTTCCGAGGTAAAATCGTACATGCAAGGCTTAGGTAGTGGTCTAGGACTCACGAAGAGTCGATTGGCGATGAGAACGAGGTCGATCGGGGTCTCAATCGATCACGTTAAAAAATTCGTGAAGCTTTGCTGGATTCACTATGCAGACAGTGGTTTGGAGTTTAAGTTTGCATGTCTCGGTTTTGGTGTGATGGTGGTGAATTGAGCAGGTTTAGGATGGTGGTTTGTTCGAAATTATGTATATGCAAAGCACGAGGAAGGACAGAGAGAGAGATGCTAAGTTTGAGTTGGTACAATCCCACAACGGGAAACAATTCCTTTAAATAGTAGGAAAAATTATAAAGAACTGCATGTTGTTTTGTCCAAAAGCAAGACTTGAACAGAGTTTTTAGAGTGTGTAGAACACTTGGGTTCCCATGCAAGCACACAGGAATTCAGCCCACAGGAAACCAATACAAAAAATGGCAAATTATCATTTTGCTCTTGCACATAACTTGTTCGTTACAAATCCGAATGACGTCCCGTTTGCACTCATGCGTTCATAACCAAGAATACTAAACAAAGGTCAGAAGAAAAGTTCAAAATTACAAAAAGAAATCAAAAGTCCATGTAGGCTTCCACTTGGCCTAATAAAGGCATTTTCGAAAAAATACAACTTTAAAAAATAAAATACAATAAAGTTAGGGACAGGATGTAACTCGTCTTGCTTGTCAAAATTGTAACAAATGCCATGCATGCTCTCGATGCTGCCAATAAAGCAAATGTAATAGCACCACTTATCGGTCATCTTCTACATAAAATAAACACTACTAGGGTTACATGGTGTCCAACTATCATTATTAAAGTGCATAAAATCAAATGCTATCTTCAACTTCGAATAGTAGTTGTTAACTGTCATGGTTGAACACTTGTGGATTAGCCTTCTTTTAATAAACATCGTACACTTGTGAAAGCAGAAAAAAAAGCTGCCGTCAAGATTTATATATAGTATCCAAAAGAAAGATAAGGTTTCATTATAAAATTAATTGACAATATGGAAAGTAGTATAATCTCATATAAGCCCTTATAAAATTTCTCTTTTCACCGATATGGGACCTTTTTACCTTCACATCCTCACACGCTCTCTCACGTATGGTGAATTTTCATGTCAAATACATGGACAACACGAATTGAGTAACATAGAGCACATGTGGTCATTGGACTTCACATAGGAGTGCAAGTTGGAATGGGTTTCTGATTTCCAACGGTAAAATTTCCAAATCCAAACCCAAAAATTTCGAATTCGAATATTTTTCAAAAAATTAGAACGGAAATCGGAATGTATTTAGTAATTCTGATAACTCCGAATATCCCGATAAAAAAACTTTTGAAATATTCCAATTTCTTATAGTTATGTACTCAAATTTCTTATTTTAGTGTTAAATTTAGATATGTTTTGTTCATTGTTTTTATGTTAAACCTACTTCTATATATTAAAATGGATAATCATACTAGTATACCACCAAAAAAAAATTACATGTAATAAAAATAAACCAAGAATATTCAAAAACTTGTAAAATATATGAATTTCCTAATTTTTCAAAAATTTTGAATTTGAAAATTGTATTATGATTCTGAAATTTACAATCTGAAATTGGAAGCGTGGTTTCCGATCCGATCCTTCCGAAAAATACCCCTAGCTTCACACGTAGGCCAACATGCTTTGATACTATGAAGAAAGTTGAGAATTTACCATAAAACCAATTGCCAATATAGAAAGTAACAACCTATTTTAATCTCTTGCAAGTTTTCTCATTTGATGAATGTAAAATTCTTTTACATTCATATCCTCACATCGATATTACAGCTCTGTCACCAAATAAAAAACAATTAGACTGCTAATGCTTCAATAAATTGTTTTTTTATATCTTAACTGAATGCAAAATTGGGAAGGGCAATGTGTCAGTGTTACATGTTTGAGATAAAACGAGTTAGAACAAGTAATTAATATATAAAACTGGATAAAGTTACATGTGATGTGAGTTAACTTTTGGAGCAGATAAGGGATAATATCATATCCATCAACTTTATCAGAATGGCATAAAACTGAAGAAATGTTGACCGTTGTGTGCAGTTGAAGTTTTTTTTTGTTGTTCAAGTGTGCAGTTGAAGTTGAAGCACAACCATTGTGCTTAGAGAATGTGCGAACTGTCTGTAAAGCCATATATGGTCCACGCTTCTCTAATCTCTACTCACTCGCTGCCTTGCAGCTTAAATTAGGGTAAATCTAAGTTAGTCCACTTACGATAATAGGAAATTTGAACTATAACATATAAGAGTTATGCTAACATGAGTTGCTCACGAGCTCTAAAACTAATCATACTAACCTTAACAATTATTACAATATATATATATAATATATATATATATATATATATATATTTCTATCATTGTTGGTCCTTAATATTGGACCTTCCAATCAAAATGATTCTTGAAATTGAAAATTCATCAATTTGGTCCCTGAAATTGGGTCTCGCAAATCAATTTGGTTCTTCCGTTATGTTTCCGTCAATGTTTCTGTTATGTGCTGACATGACACACAAGTAGGTCCCACCTATCCAATTATATGGTGCCACATTGTCACATCCCGAATCGACTCTGCCGTAGCACGATATTGTCCGTTTTGGGCCACGCCCTCACGGTTTTGTTTCAGGGAAGTCACGAGCAACTTCCCAGTGGGGCACTCATCTTGGGATTGCTCTAGCCCAAACTCTCTTAACTTCGGAGTTCCGATGGAATCTAAAATCAGTGAGCTCCCAAAAGGCCTCGTGCTAATTGGAGGTGGGCATGTACATATAAGGCATATCACCCCCTCTCTGTTGGTCGATGTGGGATGTCACAATCCACCCCACTTAAGGGGAACCTGGCGTCCTCGCCGGAACATCCGTACCGAATGGCAGAGTGGCTCTAATACCATTCTATCACATCCCAGATCGACTCCAACGTAGCACAATATTGTCTGCTTTGAGCCACGCCCTCACGGTTTTGTTTCAGGGAAGTCACGAGCAACTTCCCAGTGGGTCACTCATCTTGGGATTTCTCTAGCCCAAACTCGCTTAACTTCGGAGTTCCGATGGAATCCGAAGCTAGTGAGCCCCCAAAAGGCCTTGTGCTAATTGGAGGTGGGCATGTACATATAAGGCACGTCACCTCCTCTCCGTTGGTCGATGTGGGATGTCACACGCATGGATTAACCATAAAAAAATTGTTTTATAAAAATTTGAAAAAATTGTTTTATATGGTGCCAAATCTTTTAAAAACAATATTTTTTTTATGGTTAATCCACGTGGCACCATATAATTGGATAGGTGAGACTCCCTTCAACACATAACAGAAAAATTGACGAAAATGTAACGGAATGACTAAATTGATTTGCAAGACCCAATTTCAGGGACCAAATTGATGGATTTTCAATTTCGGAGACTATTTTGTTTGGAAGATCCAATTTCAAAGACTAACGGTGATAAAAAAATCCATATATATAAAAAAACTAGTCTAACTTGTATAATAATTCTAAACATGTTTGTTGTGTCGAAGTTGAGTTAATTGTGTTTGACACTAATCCAATATGTTTATTATCTATGTTAGCAAAGTCATGTTATACGTTGATTAATTTGTGTCAACTATATGAAAAGGCCAATTAGGAGCAACCAAATCCCAACGACGAAGGTCTTCATTAGGGTTTAGGGACACAAATAACATATTGTATAATTTACAAATAAAATAATGCTACACTTACCACATTTTTCATATCACATTTGTACCATCTTTCTAATAGAGATAGGGCCCACCAACATATGTCGGTTTCATCTCAGGTGATACAAATGTGGTATGAAAAATATTGTAAGAGTAGCATTTTTGTTACAAATAACACATTATCAAATTTTTGTGCTAATTTATACACTCTTTGATATCAATCAGCCTCCTAGCAGAAGAAAAGAAAAAAGTGATATATCTATGTGATCAGGCATCTAAATTATTCATTGATAGCTTGACAGATATAATATATTATTTATGAAATCATTATTAAAATTTATTGACAATGATTAAGTCATAATCATAGAGTTCATGTCGACAGTCGATCAGTATGATCGAACACCTATTACCTTTCTTAGGGCTAGGAATTTTGTACCGAAATACCGAAACCGTACCGAAAAAAATCAAACCGAATACCGAAATTTCTCGAATTGTTCGGTTACCGATACCGAAAGAATACCGAATTTCTGGTACGGGGATCGGGACCGCAATACCATTATTTCGGTAATACCGAACCGAACCGAAATATATATATATTATATTTTAATTATATATATATATATATATCCTATTAATTTCTTCGTCCGTAGGATTGGTGTGATTGGGTTGAGATTTAATCTCAACCGTCGGTGTCTCCCAACTGATTCGTTTGAATCATCGACTCAAAGTCTCAAAATTCCCAGGCCTGTTCAACACTTATGCCGTTCTTCTTCTCAGACTTCTGTTCTCTCCGTGCTTCTTCTCTTCTCTCCATCCGTTTCTCTCTCAATCTCAGGCCAGCCACCATGCAAACCACCACATCTACTCTCAGCCACCACTACTTCGCATATCATCCCTTCTCTTCGTTCCATTCCACCACCCCACCACTACCCATCTTTGATTCTCTAGTCCCGAGCTCCTCATGGATCATTGGATAATGGATTATTGATTATTGGTAAGTTTATCTCTTGTAATTTCAATTTAGGGTTTGGGTATGCGGCATTTGGGAATTTGGGAATACATATTTTTTTTTAGGGTTTTTAATTTCTATTTGATCTCTGTGAGTGATGTATCGGATTACCTATGGATTGCTTCAGAATTAGTTTCACAATATGTTCTTGAAAAAGGACTGCTGAAATATTAGTTTCAAATTCAATTTATGGACTCAGTATATATGATGAACTACTGCATTCTGTCCTTTCATTGTATATGTAAATAGCACTGCTGAAATTGCTATATGGAATTGGAAAGCATTGTTCAGTTAATCTTAGGTTCTTCGAAGTTCTATCGGACACCATTGAAATGCCCGAATTTTCTTTTGTGTTTTTGCTGTCGAAATTGCTATACATAGAGTCAAATTTCATGTATGTTTTGTTCATTTACTCAAATTTCATGTCGAAATTGCTATGCACACTTCTTTTTTTAGTAGACAATATAATTAATTATCCTAATAGTAGACACAGGGGATTCAAACTTACTGTGAAAAGTAGCAAGTTGTTTTTAAAAATGTTGTCTTGTTTTCATTTGCAGCTAAAAAATTTGGAGCTTGCTGTCAATCTGGCTAAAAGAGGAAATCTTCCAGGTGCCGAGAATCTGGTAAGATATTCTTTTGTAATTCAATCGTATGCTTGAGTAGTAAAGTATGCATATTTCAACTGTATGGTTATTGATCAACGGACTGTTTGATTGCATTTCTTGATAAGAAGCAAAGTGGTTGCTTTTATTGTATCCAATTTGAAGTAGTTGTGCCAAGGAAGTTTTTTTAAAATTGAAGCTCACTGAAGGTGTGCTAAGGATCCATATAATGTAAAGCGATGACATTTTATCCATTATCTTTTTATTTTTATTAACCTTTGAACAAGTTAATAACGCCTTAATTATGTGGTGCTGTGTGTATTTGTACATTTTGCTAAATTTCACTTGATAACACCTGATATTGTTGCTAAATTTCAGGTTTCCATTTTGCTTTTGTATTTTTACATGTTTCTTTCTTTGGGCAGTATTTCTGTGCTATGTAAAAAATGTACACACTTCTCTTCTCCTGCATAAGGAAGCTAATGAAACTATATTCCTTTTTATACAGAAACTTTTGTTTACAGAAACCCTAAAGATTCCCAGGTACTTAAAAATACAGGGAGTCTACTAATCTATTGAAATGTCATTATTTGTAGAAAACCCTTTTCGCCAAACATTCGATATTAGTGAGTTTTTGTGATTTAATTAGGAACTACTAATTGAACAAATAATACAGCTCAAAGAGACCTTGTTAGTGCCTCTAATTAAGTATTAGGGTATCTTTGCATGGGTTTTGGGTCACTGCTGATCGAGTGGTGGAGTTCCTTTTTTTTTTTTATAGATGTCTAGAAAAAGTGGTTTTAGATAGTCAGTGAAAACATGAGATGTGCTTGCATTACTCAGTTGGAGCTAGCACTGCAAGCAGTGCCGGCCTTGGCTATAGGCGGGATAGGCTGTCGCCTAGAGCCCCCAAATTGAAGAGCCCCAAAATTTTATACTTGTTTACATATAATAATATAATATGTATGTTAAAAAAAATTAAGTTATATATTATATCAGTATAATAGTATATGTGTGTAGGGACAAACGTGAGAATATCAATTTCCAAGTTCCAAGTTCCAAGACTAATAAACCAGGTTTTGCACAAAAAAAAAACCATTGATCGCTGTCTTTCTAAATTCTTACTTCCTTACCACAAAAAAATCACTTACCACTGTTCCCCACACTTTCTCTAATTCCCAGTCTGGGAAGATATCAGTTACTGTTCCCCACACTTTCTCTTAACAATACCAGTTACTGTTGCCTCTGCAGAAAGAACTTTTTCAAAGTTGAAATTGATCAAATCTTACCTTCGATCAACCATGTTACAAGAAAGATTGAACGGTTTGGCTATGTTATCAATTGAAAATGATCTTATTGAAAAGCTCAACTATGAGAGCTTAATTAGTACTTTTGCAGCAAAAAATGCAAGAAGGGTAGTGTTTGAGTAGTGTTGGAACTTGGACGTATGATTCGTGATTTCAAAGTTTCTTATTGAATTTTTACGTTTTTTTTAATTCTTACATGCTAGAGTGTGCTATTAAGGTTTATTGTTGCTATTAGTATTAGCCGATTATTGGCCACGAGCCCCATTTTTTTTGTTCGCCTATAGCCCCCAAAAAGTCAGGGCCGGCCCTGACTGCAAGTATATATATCAGTTTAATTATTTCATAATGTTCAATAATGTGTGAATTTTATTGTATTTGTATTGGTAACTGCTGAAGAAAAGGCCAGTTTTAGCCTATGTGTGTGTTGTGTGTGTTGTGCTATGTGTTGTGTGCTGTGTGTGTTGTGCTATGTGTTATGTGTGTTGTGTGCTGTATGTGTTGGTAACTGATGGGATATATGATTTTGGACTTTTTGCTCATGCATGTTTATCTTAAATATTGCAGATAACTATCTGAAATTGTGTGAAGTTTGCTGGTTTGTTGCGCTATAATATTTGGTTTAGGTTAGTCTTTCTTGTTCTCTATATGGACTATATTTGTTGTATGTTGTTAGCGTGTAGGAATAACAATGAAATTAATTGGGATTTAATATTTATAGTAAAGCATGATTATAGTAAACATGTTAGTTTGCAATTGTATGTTGTTAGTCAATTGTAAGGTTATAGTAAAACATTTGTGTGCCCTTGTTCAATGTAGGATGAATTCTAGCCAATCTAGTACACACACTACCTATGACAACACAGATGAATTGGAATTGGATGAGTATTATGACGAAGAAGAATATGAACCGAGTGGGGAGGGTGATACAGTTAGGGAAGTAGAAGAGATTCAACCAACTTCTAGTCAAGTAGGTGAACAAGTAACACATAAGAAAGGGTCAAATAGGGGGAAGGGGCCGAGTATTGTGTGGAAAGATGTCGTTAAGGTAACGAAAATCGATGCCTCGGGGGTTAAAATGACAATAGCAATTTGCAATCTTTGCAAAGCCGAGGTACCCGCCGATTCCCGAAGAAATGGGACAAAGGGTATAAGGGATCACCTAATGAAATGCGACGGTTCTCATCTCTATAGGCCTTCTGATTCAACCCAATCCTTTTGGGTTACTTTGTAGAACTTATTTGTACTATAACTTATTTGGATTTGGATTACTTTATTTCTTTTGGGTTGTATAATTGTTGCAAAACTAATATTTCATTCGGTATGTATATATATGTGTGCGTATGTATGTGTATGTAAATATGTGAATGAATTAGATTGAATAGATTGAATGGATTGAATGGATTGAATGAATTAGAATTTAGAGTTAATATGTGTGTATGTATGAATATGTGAATGGATTGAATAATATGGGCCAAAAAGTTGTCAAAATCTGTTGGGCTTTTGTACATTTCGGGGAGGCCCAATACCGAAACCGAACCGAAATTTTCGGTATACCGAAATTTCGGTATACCAAAAATTTCGGTTCAGTTTCGGTATACAAAATTTTCTCCCCAAAATTTCGATTTCGGTATTCGGTATCGGGGTTTCGGTTTGGTTCCCGAACCGAACCCAGCCCTAACCTTTCTAGTTTATTTAAGAGAGATAATGTTGTGTATAAAGTAACACCAATATCACACGCATACATGGAGAAAAAATTGAATCTCATTATCTAATTAATCGTATAAAACGTACAGTTCCGTGTAAGAATGAATGAGAAGGTAACTCCATTAACTGTGTTCTTCTTGTATCTTTCATTTTTCATTTCAACGGGGTCAGGTTTGCGTGTTTCTTTTTACTTTTACATATGAGAAGGTAGGAGTAGGCTACGGTGCTCGCAAGCATTGGATGCTCACACCGATCTCACTGTTAAAAGGAGGGAGGAGAGAGGGGGGGGGAAGGAGGGTGAGATCGGTGTCAGCATCCAATGCTTGCGAGCACTGTAGCCAGTCCCGAGAAGGTAACTCCATTAACTGTGTTCTTCTTGTATCTTTCATTTTTCGTTTCAACGGGGTCAGGCTTGCGTGTTTCTTTTTACTTTTACATAGCATTCAGTGTTACGGGCGTTTTAGCTTTTAGATTTGATTTCCACAATTATTTAGATCATTTATGTAACATCTCGTCAAAGGTTTGTTATAAAATAATTTTCAGGGGATATTTTGAACACATGCGTGTTAGTTTATTCACGTAGTGTGCAGTTTACGGCACAATGTGTCGTGTGTTTTTACTGTTTTTGGTGGGTGCACAATACCCCCAACAACTAAAATATCTCCTCTCTCTCTCTAACTATGCACAGTGCACATCGTTGGAAAACCGACGAACCGAGGCAATCTGAAGTCACCACCTTGCTCTACTCGGCGAGATGAACACAACCATGCCCTTGGTTGTGTGAAACTAGGCCAGAGACCAGCCGAACAGAGACAAACTGACCAACGGGTTTAGAAGCTTTTTTCTAGCTCGATCTCACCGTTTTGAGCCTCGAAACCATCTTCATTGTCTTACCCAACATCCATAGACTCGAAACCAAGGAAGAAACCACCTTGTTCGACGTCAAAACGACGAGATCAAAAAGCTACAGTAGCCGGGGTCTTTCGAGGGAAATACAGGCCATTTCCCGAGCTTTTTTGGCCAAACCAAAGGTATACCGCCATTCTACTCATCTCTAGCTTCATTTTGACATAAGTGAAATTTGGTTGAGAAATGAAGAAGATATGAGCATTTGAAATATTTCCAGAAACCGGCCAAACTCCGACAAGTTGTAAACTGCAGCAGACGGAAGTGGAGCTCTGGCGAACCAGAGGTAAGGGACAAGAAATATTCCTCAAAATATTTCGTTAGATTTAACAAAGATACCGGCATCTTTCGTTAAATCTAACGGCGTTAGTTGACCATTGACCGTTGACCGTTGGCTGGCGCGTGAAAGGTTGTTTTCGACTTTCGTCGACACGAGACGACTCATGACGACGCGTACTACCTAAGAGCAGTGTGTATGGTATTTTTTGGAGTGTTTCGGACCTCCGAAGTGAGCAAATAAGGGATAAGTGTCGTTAATTAGTTTAATTAGTAACATTTATGAGTTTAATCAGTATTATAGTGATATCTCATATAGGTGAAACTTATCCAGAGGACTACTGGGGCTACCCAAGACATGAAGACTACAACCCGGCTACTTACAGGTGAGTGAGTGAGTCTTTGTTTTGGTAAAAATATATTTATGTATGGTTTTCACTGCTTTCTTTAAATTGTTAGCATGACTTATATAATATGTGGTTGTTGGAGGTAGAACAGCCATATTATATTTGTCGTACATTTCTTATACTGTTGCTCATTAGTAGATGTAGAACACCCAGGTATTTGTACTCAGTCATAGGGCCAGGACTAGCTTTGACGTTTGGAGGTTCACACCCATAACTGCTATACAACTTTGGATCCATTATAGGTACTTGCATGTTCTATGTTGCACTAGGCAACTAGGACTTGTGTGTGAGGTGCTTTGCACACAACGATTAGTGTTATGACTCGAGTCACTGTAGTACTTAGCGTATTCTTTTATACCCAGCCTATCCTCGTAGCTTATCTACTTGGGCTTGTGTGTTTACATATGGGTGAGCATTCAATCTTGTTTTTTGAGAAGTCCAGTATGGTTTTACCATTGGTTTTCGAGGAATATCTGTTTTACTATTATAGCATTTTGAGGGTCATACAAGAGTATGACATATTTTTAGAAACTATACATGTTTTCTAGCGAGGGGATAGTATGCTCTTGAAAACAAAGGTTTTATCAAACTTTACTTTTTGACCCGCTCACCTTTTATGTTTTGCGCCCCTCCTGGACTTAGTGGCGGGCTTGTGTATTAGTGAGACGAGAGCATCCTTCAGCTAGTTGGTGGTTCTAACAACTTCTCCAGAATAAGTAAGATTCATTCCTACCTTTAGTTTTCTGTTATGTAATATCCATACTCACGACGGTGCGAATATTTATATTTTTTGTACTATTTACTATGATTTGACTGTTATGCACTTGTAATAATGGGTTTTACCCATCACCGCACACTTTACTTCCGCTTCCAACTCTAAACTTACTCACTTTTCTCAATCATTTGCATAATTGGCTTTCGTCACTTAACATGTGTCGGGCAGCACTTGCCGACACCTGACGTGTTAGGATCGAGATGTGTCAATTTATTTTAAATCTCAGCTATTTATTTTCCGTACCACTTAATATTACGTACCATTAAAGAAAAATTGCATACTTAGAGAAAACATTATTGAATAAGTTTATAGAATGAGATTTTTTTTTTTGGCACCAACCATGCTCTCATATATACCACTAACATTTGTTCCAATTGAATGGTGTGGAAGCGTTGTGAGAGTGATAATTTATTTCAGGTGACAAATTAATTAGAAGAGTGCCAATTTGAAGAGAAAGACAAAGTTTTATGTAAGGAAATTCTTGTAGTGGCATGATAGTACAAAAATTCAAAGACAGAGACCCCCACGGGCCAAGAAATGAGATACATATTTGGGATTTTGTTGGAAAAATACAAACAAGTAAAGCTTCAGTATTTGGTAACTAGTTGTGGGCCCACATTGAATATCAAACAATTCGAATTATTTACTTTTCAAATTGCACTTTATAAATTATCTTTGCAAAATATTAGCGCGAAAATGTTTGATGCATTTAATTGAGCTCAAGTAAATTGACCAATATTATATTTTAATAAACATTAAAATTTTCATTATGACAATCTAATTGGTAAATGGTTTCGAATTGAATCGATTTTTTATAAAAATAATATATGAAGAAAAACTTAAAAAATAAATAACTCGGACTATTAAAAATCTATGTAAAGTGAGTCTCACAACTAGTCCCATTTTTGCATGAAAAATAGGATCCCTTTAGAGTTTTGGGACCATTAAGTATACTTGTGTTGCTATCTAAGCAACTTGCCACAGAAATTTTGCATCCAGGAGGATCAGTATTTCTTCACCTACAAGCCAGGTTTCCTTTACTATTAACAATTACCACAAAACATGAAAAATATAAAATCCAAATATTTTAACAAAACCCAAAGTATTTCAATGAAGGGGAAAAAATGTAACACAAAGCGGTCCATATATCCCTAAACATCAACATTAAACATTCAAGCGAAAATTTACTTATATTTTCTAAGTGCCTAATAATCCTAAGTAGGTTATAATAGTATACTTGAAAGATTGGCTTAAGGCTAATGTGGTTTTATTCGAATTCGTGCTTTTCTTTGTTGGGACCTCATTCAAAAGGATGGATAAAACTTAATATCGATGGGTGCCATAACGAGGTGGCAAAATTTATCGGCGCTCATGGTGTCTTCAAAAACTCTTCAAGGACATAGATTGTGGATTTGTGTAGGGCTGGGAATTTTGTACCGAAATACCGAAACCGTACCGAAAAAAACCGAACTTAATACCGAAAATACCGAAACCGAAAGGCCCCGAATGGTTCGGTACCCGAAACCGAAAAAATACCGAAAGTTCGGTACGGGGTTCGGGAGCTTATTACCGTTTATTCGGTAATACCGAACCGAACCGAAATATATATATAATATATTTTAATTATATATATATATATATATATCTAGTAATTATTTCGTCCGTTGGATTGGTTTTCTATTTAATCTCAACCGTTGGTTTGAGATTGAATCCAACTCTATCGAACACTTTCCCAGTTTCCCGACTCGACTTCCGTTCTTCTTCTTCTTCTCTTCTCCCGGCTGGCTCTCTGTGTTTCTGTCTCAGACTCTCAATTGTGTGAAGTTCTGCAGCTCTGCAACAATTTGGTAAGTTCTAACTTCTAACTTGTAGTAATTTCATATTAGGGTTTGGGTTTGCGGGATTTGGGGAATTTCGGAATAATTATGCAAATTTGTGGTTGTTATTGTATTTGTTTGAATGTTTTCTGGGTTTTATTTTTTTCTTTGATAATAAGTTTCAATTGGGGGATGGGGGATGGGGATCCATCTGGACCATATGGTTTAATCAGAACTACCCACCTGGTGAATAGGTTATTTGCCGTCATTTGGGTTGATAAATTGTGTAATTCCAAAAGCTTTAGCTGTGTACCAGTAAGAGCATCATTATTTATTATTTAACATATAACTCCAGAGGGCAGAGTCCTAAGCTTTGCACCCTGTGCAACCTTTCACGCAAGAAACCATTATTGTTTGAATTATATGTTGCATTGCTGCTGCTGTTTGAATTATTTGTGAGTGTGTGTATGTAGTGAGTGAGTGTGTGTATGAGAAGATGAGTGATTATGAGAAGATGAGTGATTACTGCAGGTGTGTGGGCATTTGGAACTTTGTATTGTTGACCATCTGTTCAGCTTTGATCCTCATTTCTTTTGTTGTCATGATTGACAATGTGATCTTGTTATTTAGAATCTGATGTAGTTGAGTTAAGCTGACACTAATTATTTTGGGATAAAGTTTGAAGTGACTTGACTTCTCAAGTGTCCCTTGAAACTTGGGAAAAAAAGGGACTCATTCAGCGAACACCAATTGTTAAGATAAAGCTTAGTAGAGTTTGTTTTAATATTTTATTTTCATATTACAAATAGGCTATACTCTTTCTTGATATTGTTATACTCTTTCTTGATATTGTTTCTGTTAAAGGAAACTTGTTGAGTATTTGTCATCCGATTGGACTTAGTATGATTTAAGTGCCCAAATTATTTTAGGTTCAGATATTCTATTGCTTCTCAGATAAGGTATCACATATTTTGGCATATTCATAGAATCTGTCTGTAGCTAGGCTATGCATTGTGCGTGTGTGTGTGCAGTGAGTGTGTGTGTGCAGTGAGTGTGTGTATGCAGTGAGTGTGTGTGCAGTGAGTGTGTGTGCAGTGAGTGTGTGTATGCAGTGAGTGTGTGTGCAATGAGTGTCTGTATGCAATGAGTGTGTGTATGCAGTGAGTGTGTGTGTGCAGTATGCATTGTGTTTGTGTGTGCAGTATGCAGTATGCAGTGTGTGTGTGTGTGCATTGTGCGTGTGTGTGTGCAGTGAGTGTGTATGCAACTTTATATTCCAAGCAGGTAGATTATATATAAGTTTTACTTTAGATTTAGCTACTAGATTTTGTAGTCATGTTTAATATGGAGGACTAGAAGGACTGTACTAGACTAGCTAAATAACTAGATTTCATGTGCAAACTTGTATTCTAAGTTGGAGGATTATTAATTAAGATGGTGTATTTGTAGGAGGTTGATGGCTAAAACTCTCTTACTAATCCAATCACTTTTAAATTTAACTGGCTTAGAAATTCTTCATCTTAATTCTTTAGCTTAGAAGACGTGTATTTGTGTGTGTGCAATGAGTGTGTGTATGCAGTGAGTGTGTGTATGCAGTGAGTGTGTGTGCATTCTGTTTACAAGGATGGGATATATTATTTTGGACTTAATATTCAAGGGCAAAGTCAAGGGGAAATGCCACCACCTTCTCCTACACCACAACCACCTCGTCCAACGTCTCAACCACGTCCACCTCCACATCCTCTTTCAACTTCAAGTGGAAGGGGAGGTCAAACTTCTACAACAACTACACGAGGAAGGGTTCAAGCTTCTACTTCTACTAGGGGAAGGGGCCGAAAGAGAGGAAGGGTTGAACCTTAGGTACTTATCTTAACTCATCATTTCTTTTGGATTTGGAACTTATTTTATTTGTAATATAACGTATTTGGATAACTTTATTTCATTTGGGTTGTATTTGTGAATGGATTGAATGGATTGTATATTTGTATTTGTGAACTTTATTTCTTTATCATTTATGATTGAATGGATTGAATTTGAATGGATTATGGATTAAATGGATTGAATGGAATGAATTAGCCAATTTGAATGGAATATGGATTATGGATTGAATGGATTGAATGTATTGAATTTGAATGGATTATGGATTGAATGGATTGAATGGAATGAATTAGCCAATTTGAATGGAATATGGATTATGGATTGAATGGATTGAATGGAATGAATTAGCCAATTTGAATGGAATATGGATTATGGATTGAATGGATTGAAGGTATTGAATTTGAATGGATTATGGATTGAATGTATTGAATTTGAATGGATTATGAATATGTGAAATTGTGAATGGATCGAATAAAATAGGCCAAAAATCCCGAACATTTCGGTTCAGTTTCGGTATTAGAAATCCCCTCCCCGAACTTTCGGTTTTGGTAATCGGGATCGGTAGTTCGGTTCGGTTACCGAACCGAAACCACCCCTAGATTTGTGTGCCAGTAATAATGTTTATGGAGGATATGAAATTCGTAGGATATTTTTATTTTATGAGATATACGTTATGTTATAAATGATAATAGTTTGTGTTTTTTTCTAATTTTCTAACGATAAAGGGGTAAGGATTTAATCAAAAAAGAAAAGATACGAGGGTAAGAATAAGATAAAGCGAAAGGGCCTCAAATTTACCTTTGACAAGAAAAATTAAAAATTTAAAAAAAGGGTCACAAATATGAAATGACTGTGTGGCAGTTGTATACTATACAGTATACACTTTTCCAAATTGTAACCGGATTACACGTGGTGGCATGAGAACAAGTTAGTGATCCACAAGCTGATCAGTGATCACACTCGGAAAAAAAAAATCAGGAAACGAAAACGACTCCGAACCGATAAATAAGTCGACAGAAAATAATAGAATATAATAGAAGCGGAAGAAGAAAGCAGAAGCCGCCTACATTCTCACAAGGATAATGCATGCATCTCTCTTAAGGGTTCATATCATTCTCCGACTTATATACTTATAACGTATCTTCGTTATAAAACTTTCATAATTAAAATTGTTTAGTCATATTCTTATAAAAAAAATCATTCGAATCGGATATTGTTTAGTCATCTAAAATTATGTAATAAATTAACGATTCATCATAAATATGTTACCTGATACATACACTATTAATTTATTTGATGCATTTGAATAACAAAACGATATCTGATTCGAATATTTTTTGTAAAGATAATCTCCAAATAAAAATTTAAAATATTAAATAATTTCAATTATAAAAAATTTACAGTAAAAATACATTATCTACAAACGAAGCAACGAGGATGCAAGCCTTATTCAAAAGGTCCTTCTCAAAATCCTTGCACCACCAGAATTTGACCTCTTTTTGTTAAATAAATAAAAACTGAAAAACAAACAGGGATTCCTTCCTTCGTCGTCGTATTCTATCTCTGACTCTCTGTTTTCTTCCCAAACAAACCAAACAAATCAAACACTCATTATTTCGAAACAACACGATTTTTTAACAATTATTATCATCTCATTATTTTCCCAAATCCCATTTAATCTCCCTCTCCCTCTCCCTCTCTCTCTCTAAACCAAATTAAAACTCCAATCCAAAAACGCCTCCGTCTCCAACGATTCAATTCCAATCCCAACTCGGATTTGGATTTGATTTCGAATTTAAATTCGACGATGACGATCCAAATAAAGCAATTGTTCCAGCTCTCCTCCTCCCCACCACCGCCACCGCCACCGCCACTACCTTCTTTTAATTCTCGGCCTCCTCCTTCGTTTCTGCCCCTATTCGTTTGCCTCCCAGAAGCCATGCGCCGCACACTCCCTGCTTTCCTCCTCTTCGCCTGCGCCTCCCTCTTCATCCTCGCCTTCTTCTCCCTCCACCTCTCCCAAACCGCCGACTTAATCCACCACTTCCCCATCTCCCTCGCCGACGACCGCCACCACTCCATCCTCGCCATCCGCGATCAGCCTCTTCCCACCCCTCACCGTACTCGCCACGACGTCTCCTCCCTCACGAACTCCTCCTCCACCGCCATATCCACCGTCTCCGTTCTCCTCCCCGCCTGGGAGGTCCTCCTCATCGTCTCCCCTGAAACTCCGCTCCCCTCCGACGGCGGCAACACCTATGTTTGTCTCTTCCAGAACAACGACACCTCCCCCACCAGGCTCTCCAAAACGCTGCAGTTTACGAACCGGACGACGCTTGCGTGCCCCATGGCCAACAGAGTGAAGCGTCTCCGCCCGTTTTACCAGCCGGTGTTGGCGAAGAGCTCCGACAAAGATACGCTGGCGCCGGGTCCGAATTCGCCGGAGCTTATCCGATGGAACTTCATGGTCTACGAGTCGTTCTCGACCGAAGACGACGTCGTCCTGTTCGCCAAGGGTTTAAACCATCGCCAGGGGGTCAACCGACCTCCCACCGAGTTCAGGTGCGTGTTTGGCGACTTAAACGACAAGAAAAACGCCGTCAGAACCGCCGTTACGAGCTCGGTACAAGAGGTGTTCAGGTGCCACCACCCCAACTTAACGGACGTCAAGTACAACCAGCAGCTCATCAAAATCTCACTGGAAATCGTTGACGCAAATGTCGTAGTCCCGTCCGTTGCGCACTACTCGCCCAGGCCACCTATGGAGACTACTACTAGTGCGGGGACCACACAAATTCAGCAAAATAACTTGGACGAGGTGTGCGTATGCACCATGGTGTACAACGTGGCAAAGTTCCTGAGGGAGTGGGTGATTTACCATTCCAAAATCGGAGTCGACCGCTTCATCCTGTACGACAACGACAGCGACGACGGTCTCGAGAGTGTCGTTAAACAGCTGAACGACGAGGGGTACAACGTAACGACGCTGTTCTGGATATGGCCCAAGACGCAGGAAGCCGGGTTCTCGCACAGCACCCTGTACGCCAGGCGTACGTGCAAGTGGGTCATGTACGTCGACGTGGACGAGTTCGTATTCGCGCCTTACTCGTGGGCCCAGTCGGACCAACCGTCGAAGCACATGCTGAAATCTTTGCTGCCCAAAAACAACCATAACAAGTACAACAACGTTGTTGGGCAGGTTTCGATCAAGTGCAACGATTTCGGTCCGTCAAACCAGAAAACTCACCCGGTGGAAGGCGTTACGCAAGGGTACACGTGCCGGAGGCGGTTCGAGCAGCGGCACAAGTCGATAGTGCGGCTGGACGCGGTGGACGATTCGCTGGTGAACGTGATACATCACTTTGAGTTGAAGAAGGGGTACAGGACGAGGCATTTGAGCATGGAGGAGGGGGTGGTGAACCACTACAAGTACCAGGCGTGGCCGGAATTCAGGACCAAGTTTCGGAGGAGGGTGTCAGCATACGTTGTGGATTGGACGCAGGCGCTGAATCCTGAGTCCAAGGACAGGACCCCCGGATTAGGGTTTCAGCCCGTGGAGCCGAAAGGGTGGGCGGAAACGTTTTGCGAGGTTAGGGACGAGCGGTTTAAGATGTTGACGCAGAGATGGTTTGGGTCTCCCACGCCGGATGGCTACAGAATGGTGTGGCAATCATGAAATATATTCCTCAATAAATTCCATATATATGTTTTATTGCCTACTTGTTTTTGTTGCCATGGCGGCCATGGAATCGAGTTCGACCGGATATATGTAAGTGAAAACAAAGTGCAGACACAGGCTTAGGTACAGAGCAGGAGTTCATGTTTGTCAGAAATGTGTACATGAGATTTAAGGCATAGGATTACAAGGTGTGAAGTAGTTCGTGTTGGTCAGGTGGGATTCCAAGTCTTGTTCATTCTGTTCATCATGTTTGTTTTTTGTACAAGGATATAGATTCAATTCCTGTGATTAGGAGAGAAAATAATTTTTTGCCCTCCATTGGAACGTTACGATCCATTTTTCTGTCCCTTGCTAGTTGAACGTGAAATTAAGATCAAGGATTCATCTTCAACAACACAACTTATTCAAATGGTTGACATGCGACGTGAACGATGCGATCTCAATTCGTAGTTGGGACCAAAAAATTGCATGATAATAAACTAGGAATGTGAATACCATTGCCAAAATGTTTGATACTACGAGACATTTTACTGCAGCAAATATTTATATTGTTTCGGAATTGGAGGAGTTTAGATTATTCTATGAGAAACTTGAATATATATACATATTTTATTTTGGTCAATGAGAAACTTGAATAAATAGTAACTTTGATGCTTACCACGTGCTCAAAAAATGAACAAATTAACCAATAGGTGCTTGCCATTTGATGCGTTTGGTTGCGTTTGAATAATATATATGTGCTTGTTATGCATGAATGAATGAATGAATCTGCCCATCAATTTTTGGTTCTATGTAAATCGGATTATCAATTATTAAGTATTATCTGTTTTAGCTTCGAAAAGAATCCGCCCATCCAAAAACATAAAAGAGTAAAGAAAAGAAAAGAAGAAAAAGAAGAAAAAATAAAGAAAGAGCTGCAGACTGTCGCTGTCTTATTAGAGTCTCAAGCAAAATGTTATTCTCTTTTTCTAGACCACGCAAAGAAGCATCGCTGAATTGTTGGTCTTGCAATTGCAATAGCCAGCCACTTTATCCAAGTAAATAAATATTTAGTAATTTTCCAACAAGACTAGTATTTCTAGTACTAGCGGGCTTCAACGAGGACTTATATGGCCTGGATACACTGTTACGATAACGTCTCGTGTCAATAATATAATAATATATGTTAGGTTTACAAATGTTTTTGCATTATTGGCACAAGACGCCACTATGTCATACAAGTTGATCTCAGCTTCAACTGTATATTATTCCAACTTTTTATGCTCTGTCTAACTTTCCGTCTTTATGGACATTTTACAAGTTGAAAAAATCTCATTTGTATTTAATTTTCGTCAGCTAAGCAAGTAAACCCGTTCTATGACAGCCCAAGAATTCTGTTTTCATTTTCGGGGGTTCGTTAATTAGTACAACTCCGGTGTTGGTAAGGTCGGGCCTATGGTTGTCTATCTCCGATTTCAACTTTGAGGCATCAAGATACGTTTCAGGTGTGGATGAACAAGTTAGGTCCTATTCAAGTTTTTCTTGTGAATGAAACTCACAAGAGATTTCGATCTCTTTTATTGACATTTTTCATTATTTTATGGACGTATGGAACGTAATGAGATTAAAATTAAAATAAAACTTATCAGATTAGAAATTTTTTGCTGTAAATCTTCCACCATTTCATGGAACGTAATGAGATTAAAATTAAAATAAAACTTATAAGATGCATACAATGCACGTTTTGCAACAAAAACTTAAAATAAACCATATAAAGTCCCAAGAAAATGATTAGATAACTTGATAAATCCTCAGGAATTCAACCCAACCCGAGGAATACTCCCAGGAGAAATTCCCTTTCGCAATTTTAGCCTGCAATTCTGGATATCAATTTGTAATTAATTGTGAAAGAAGCAAATGTGTGGGATTTTCATTTATAAATTCTAAGTGACAACAAAAAGCAAGCATGGGGATGTAGCTCAGATGGTAGAGCGCTCGCTTAGCATGCGAGAGGTATGGGGATCGATACCCCACTTCTCCATCCATGTTTTGTAAACATTGATTTTTGACCCCAATGCCTCCCTCGTTTGGTAAGTTTTATTTCCTGTTAATTCCTACAACAAAGATTCCAAATAACAACTGCTCTGCTCTGCTCTGCTACAACATTCTTCTGTTTTAATAACTTACAGAAGAACTTAACAAAATACTAGAAGAAAAGGTCAATCTCAATTATCCTATATAATTCGTACTATTTCCAATTAACAAACTACTTCTAGTAAAAACGCTTATGAGTAGAATTCCTTGTGTGTTCATATATCATAAAAACAAAAGTTAGTTAATATATGAATCCACACGAAGAATGCATAAACTCAAAAGAATAGAATTAAAAGGAGAATCGTAAATGCAACGGAAATGGGAATTGAGAAAAAAAAACCCCACCTGCTTAAAACCCACTATGCGAAAGTTTTTTTTTGTTTAATTACGGGTGCTACGCGCTCCTAAAAATGTATTTCGTTAGTTGTGTAGTATTAATAGTTACCTTCTTTTTCACAACTTATGCACTTCTTAATGTTTCTAAGTTTCGATTTTGCAATAGTATTTGCCAAGGAAATTTGAGTGAGGGGGTTTTTGTTTGTTCCATCTTTCAATTGTTGAGATTGTAGAAAATCTTCAATTAAATTATCCCAACACAAACACAATTGACAAAGCTTAGTATAATGCAATTGAACCCCCAATTTTGGGAGAAGTAAAGAAATAAACTACATTGAAAATCAAATTTAATAACCTACTTCCGACTCGTTTGACATTGTTTCTTAAAGTGTCAAAAGTGCTTTCAAATAACCCAAGATATTTCCCACATCGGTTTTAATAAAAACTTAGAAGTATGTCTGCATTACAAAACACTTTAAAGTGCTTTTCCGGAAAACAATTTTGTCGTGTTTCCTAATGAAGCTAACTTTTAGACACTATTTTTAGCCTCTCACACACTTTTATTTCTGGCTATCGAATTGAATAAATTAAACAAAAACAACATACATAATTAAACGATGCTTGTAGAGAAGCTTATATTCATTCTCTAAATTTTCGATAGACATAATGGGATCCAACAATCAGGATAATCCTCTATATCTCACAATTCAACAAACCCATACTAAATTACTAATGCACGTCCACAATGGATTAAATTGCTAAACCAATAAATTTTTAACATAAAAATGATTAATCTGTACAAAAACTTTTCCCTACCACTGTAAACTGGTAATGATTCCTTGCGGCAATCAGAGAGCGACCTTCATAATAATTTTTAATTAGAAAGAAAGAAAGAGAAAAACAGAAGAGAAAAAAGAATCCTGATGTGTTAATGTAATTCATTAATCCCTACTACTTTTGTCTATATACGCGCCTCCGACACCCTCACAGTAGTCAAAGCTGCAAAGCTAAATCCGGCTGCTGTTGCGGACCGATTTGAGGTGAGCCTGGTGCACCCAGTTTGACGTTCAAGTCAGAGGGGAATGAATAAGAAACCTGTTTATTGTGTAAGGATGAACCATGCCTGGATGCTTCCCCACCAAGCAGACGGCTAGATCTCGATCCACTTGAAATTTCTGACAATTTGGCTTCGTCTGAAGCAACATTCTTGATAGGCCTTTGATGGATGATGGCGTTGCTCTCGGAGGCCATGCTGAGAATTTGAGAAGGCACTGAATTGTCGGTTGAACCTGACATCCCTGGTAATATGGCAAGCATATTAACATTCTCATTAAAACATATACAATACATGAACAAACCTATAACTCAAACTGTAATTTACCAGAGTGATTTGTGAAATTCTGCTGAACCAGGAAAGGAGGCACATGTCTTATCCCACACACACCATTGTCAACTGACGCTACTCCATTGTGGGAACTCAATTCTCTTTTTTCTATGTTAACACCACTTTGTGGCGAAAATCTATTTGGAACAACGGAGTTTGAGTATAATGTACTTTGAGGTAGAAGTCTGTCTGTGTGGTCATCAGATGAAGGGCTTAGAACCCTTTGTTCCCTCTCACAGATTGAAAACTGTTGCAACCTTGATGTCTCATTTTCTCCTACCCATCCCGGACCAAACTTGATTCCAATAGGCAAAACACTTCCAATTTTCTTTGAAGCAACCTTCCAAGCAACAGGTCCAAGATTTGCAGCAAATCGAGCTAGACTCCTTGCATAACCATGCTCAAATTGTAGACCTACCTGGTTTATATATTGAGGAAAAAAATAAAACAAACACTAAGAAATCATGTTATACAAGAAACATATCTTTATACAAGTCCGACAGAAAAACGTATGTATGAGCTACTGTCATTTTGTAGATTAATGAAGACATCTATTCACATGCAAAACAAGATACATTAATCAAGCAAAGAGATTATTATACTCCTATATTCTCCATATTGAAGATCCACTTTTCTATTTTTCTAATAGCAACCCCTTCCCCATCATCTTGCACATCACCGAACAATTCCAATCTCCCATTCAGAAAAGAGAAAAGAATACAAGAAAGTTCTCATTATACATACCGCCACAAGTTGCTTCCACTCTCCTTCACAACCAGAAAAGATAGATGGCTCATCGCCAGACGCCAGAGCTTGTGTATAAGTGTCGCGTCTATTCTCATCTACTGTAAAATGTTTCTTTCCATACTTTAGATCACTCCTCAATACCGAAGCTGCAACCCAAAAAGAAAAAAGAAAGGCTCAGCATTTGTTAGATAAACTAGAGAATCAAAATAAAATCAAGAAAAAAACTGAAACTGAATAGATCAGTGAAGCAGACGAAGTTGAAATCACATACCTGGAAATTCATTCTCCCAGCCAGGCAACCAACTAGCACCAGTTTCACCACTAAGAGACCCATGGGGGCCCATATTTAATGCATCAGAAGACCTGAACTTATGGGGAGCAGGCCGTCTTAGATTGTATGTGCCGGACAAGCTAGGATTCTCTCCTCCAGAAGCAAGAGTAGTTTCAGATACAAACTGTGGACCTACACGATCAAGTGGAGAGCCTTCAATTGACTTTTTCATGCTCTTGCCAGGTGGCCTCCCTCTCCTCGCAATTTTTGGTTTCGGATCACCATCTTCGTTGACTTGCCTCAAATTTTCAAAGTCCTTTTTTGCAAGCTCTTGTATAGATCGTGCCTAATGAAATAGTCATTGTTAACCATCAAACATGATCAGATTGCCTAAATAGGAAGAAGAGTAAGTTGGACGGGCCAAACCTGTCGAAAGTAAATAGTGTCCGGTGCATTATACTCCATTGCATTTGAGCATATCAAGAACACATCTTTCTGCAGAAATTAAACATTAAGTCTTAAATTCCTGTCAAAATTACTAATTTAACAAGAAAATCAAACCAGAAGTAAAGCACCATCATAAACAATGAGATACCATCAGAGTTCAGTGCACCAAGAATAGAGTTCTCATAAGATTGAATCCACGGTGAATCACACCATTTCTCTATTTCTAACATTCCAGTGATACATCAGGGTGCCAAAGAAAAAAATGGTTCGTATAATAGACCAAGGCCAAAACTTGAATACCGAACAGAATGACAAGTTGCACTATGTCCTCAGTCCTGGATTTATTTGCCTTCTTTAACTAGCAACAGGCTCAACTTGAATAAACATGCCTTATATTACCATAATTGGCATCTCCGTAATTTCCAAAAGACAATAATCCCTGGTGTACTTATCAATCCTTCAAAACCACATCAAGGAAACACTCATCCCTAAACACTTCATTTATTTCTACAGCCGGTGGGGGGGGGGGGGGGAGGCAAAGGAGATGAGAAAGGGAAGCGGATGCAAGTAGATGGTGACATTGATGCAGCTGTGGTGGGTGAGTCTGTGTGTGTCAAAACTGAAAACTAGCACGAAAAAGATTGTAATACAAACCTCAAACTGTTCCAAGTTGGTGTAAGCTCCCTGATCCATTTTCGTCTTCACAGTCCCAAAATCCATTGGATTTTGAATGATTTCATGATAATCAGGAAGCTGAACAAACCAACATATTTACATCAAACCATGAAACTGTTACTCGTAAAACAAGCTACGATTAGCATCACAACAAGCTATTTCAACATAAGAAAACATACCTCATCCGGATCAACGGGCTCAGAGAACACCCCGCGAGTGTCCTTTCTGCAAGAAAGTTGAGACCAACGAGTTAACATCCATGGTCATTTCAAAGAGTCAATGAAAAAGACAACAACTTTGGAACCTAGGACACTTACTTTTGAAGCCTATCAAGGATGAACACCAACAACTTTTTGTCTGGCAAAGGTGTCGTGGGACCGGACTCCACCTGCGACCCTGTCCACAGAAAAAAGTTGACATTCATTAGAATTTAACCCCCAGGAAATACCTTTTGAGCAAGAATTGGGATTGACTAACAGTGTCATACCATGTAATATACTGCTACTGTCTGTCGCTTTCAAAATCTCTTCTTGGCTCTGCAAGAAACCATTAACACCAATGTCACTGCTAAATTTACCATTAACACAAACAAAAACATATTTAATTTATAATTTAATTTTCTGCAATCATTGGAAAAGTAAATGAACAAATAAATCAAGAAAAGACAAAAGCTTTTTCAGACAAGATGGTGTGCGTCTTTCTATGGTACCATTTAACAGATGAAGAATTTAAATTAGGAAATAAGGAAAAACTGCCCAGATTCCAAATATATAAATTAATAAAAATTAAATAATGTCCAAACATGACAAGTCAAACACATCCCCAACGACTCCACTCCGGCTCCCCAAATACAGCTTCTGATTTTCGCGCGAAAATCCCTAAAGATTCTAATTCCCAAAATAAAGCAAAAATAAATAAATTTCATTACTTTTTTTTCAAAATTAAACAATACATAAATAAATTTCATTACTTTTACGAAATTAAACAAAAAATAAAGAGAATAAGTGCAACAACGACATGGGTTTGTGATTAATTTGTAGAAAAGCAAAAGGGTTTTAGGAATTGTAGTGTGATGATCACCATATGATTAGATCCGTGATGGACGGTGCTGATCTTGAGAGCGGCCTCCGGATCCTCACCACCCGCGTTCGAATCGGGGCCGAAGGGGCCCGAATTAAAGGGCGACAATGTCGGAGCCGAATTGGGATTAAAACCGAGGAGGGGCTTATGCTTCTTCTTTGCGCGCTCGTCGTCGTCGTCGGCGTCGGCGAGGGAATTGGACGGCGGGGATGAACCGAGAGGAGTAGGGTTCCGGCGAGTGGATAGACGGCGAGGGTTTGGAGATTGGTCCTGCTGCTGTTGTTGGAGGAGGGCGCGTTTCTGGAGATCCAAGAGAGAAGGACGACCTTTCTTCTTTTTGGTTGGAGGATTATTCATCGTCGTCATCGGCCGGCGTTTCTGGTTTTCTGATGCCTCCGCCTCGCCTCGCCCCCTCTTCACCTACTATTCTATTCTATTCTATTCTATCTCCTCTTTTCTTTTACTCTCTCTCTCTCTCTCTCTAAACTCCAATTTAGCTGCTTTTCCAATTTTTTATTTATTAATTGTTTTTTATTAAAGTTTGACTCCTTTTCTTTTTGAAAAAAAATATAAACTTTTTTTTTTGGGTAATGTTATTTAGACTTTCCTGAATTAAAAAAAAAACAAAACAAAATTAAGCACTTGGGCTGCAGTTGGTGCGTGCGTGCGTGCGAGTTGTCAGTTCTCAATCAAAAATACAAACTCGTTATTTATAAAATTTAAATTTAACATCTCGGAAAAATCTTGAGTGGTACGTACCATTCAATGGAACGATTGTTGAATGGTTCAGATTAATTTGCAGTGAGTCCCAAATGAATCTTAGCCATTTAACAGTACGTACCATTTAATGGTACGTACCACTGAAATTGGACCCTAAGATCTCACTTAAAAGTGAAAAATAATATAACAAAGCTTCATTTTTGTACTAATTTTTGTATTTGAAACATTCTCACTTTAACAAATGCCACGTATCATTTTCTATACAAATTCAAAACATTTAATGCCTTTGTTATATTTTCTATTTACCATCTTTAATTCTTAGCAAAAAACATTAAAGTTCTTATTTTTTTGTAACAAAAATAGCACTTGTTATGTGAAAAAGTGAGAAGGTCCAAATGCAAAGATTAGTAAAGTAACACGTGTTATTAGAGGTGTCAAACAGGTGGACCGACATGGCCACAACTTACTTAAATAAGGCACGACACGATTTGTAAGAAGTGGGCTGATTGGGCCTAAGATTAAGGTCCAATGGACCGATAGGCCCACGGCCCGTTGGGCCCATCATGGGCCTAGCACGGCCCGCAGTCCTGGTCCACTATGAATAATCTCATTTATTATTGTTTTTCAACTACAAACATACACTTTACGGTTAGTAAGACTTAATATTAGTGTTATTTGGTTTAATAACATGTTCAAATAAGTTTTTTAAACTTTTAAAATAACTAAAGTTTGTTTTGCTTAAGTCTACCCGTTTAGTGACCCGACTAGGCACGGCCCAGGTTTTAAATGGGTCAGGGTCCCAGGTTAGGTTGGGCTTAATGTTTTATTAAGTGAGTTGGCCCAAGCACAATTCGTTTATTAAGTGGGACGGCCCAAACCTACGTAGGCCGATTATAAATGGATCGGGCCAGCCCGTTTGACACCTTCACGTGTTACGTGAAAAAATGACTTTCTATCCTCCATCCTCTCTTTTACTTTCTCTCTCTCTAAATTCCGATTGAGAAGTAATTTTCACACACCTTTTTTTAGCCTTTTACACATCCATGTTTAATCTTAGGCATATATTTCATTTCATTTGATTTATTCAATATAATAACCATATATAAAGAACGGTGTGTGAAAAGGGTAATGCTAAGAAGACCAAATTTTTTAAACCAAATTTGTAAATCAAATGATGTGTCAATAAAGTAAGATTTCATGATTTAATGACTTTAAAAAAGAAGAGCAACTGTCAGCTGCTACATCATTTGGTTTAAAAAATTTAGTCTCTCTAGCATTACCCGTGTAAAAATCATTTCCCTTCCAATTAAGCTACTTTATTTTTATTATTGTAAATACATTTTTATTTTTTAGCAAAAGGTTTTATTTATTTATTTTTAGTTGAAAAGTAAATTAATTTATTAGTTAAAATGAAAAAAAATGGCCAATCCTGCAATCACAAAGCCATATAGGTCATGTAGCCGGATCGAATCGACAATATATGTTCTTAATTCCAATCCAAAAAGTTTTGAAAATGAATATAAATTTCAATTTTTGTAACATCCCGTAAAAAGTTTGTTATAAAATAATTTCTGGGGAATATTTTCTACACGTGCGGGTTTATTTCGTACACGTGAGCATGTAAGTTTATTGTTTTGGTGGGTGCAAAATACCCCCAAAACCCCACTTTTCCTTTTCTTTCCTTCCCCTTCCTTCTCCCCGTCACTTTCTAATTATTTTCTCAATTTTTTATTTTTCTCCCTTTTTCTCTCCTTGCGTGCACAGTGCACACCAACGAAAACCCGTCGAATCGAGGCGAACGAAAATCACCACCTTCTTCGTCTCGACGCCGTGGACTCAACGGTGCAAACCGTTCGTCCAAACTCCCAACCGTTTGACGGGAAACGCAACCGGAAGAACCGGACCTTTCCGACCATTTTCCGGGCAATCTAGACTGAGGTGAGGTTTCTAACTACCACCATTGTATTCCTCTCGTTGAGTAGATGAATTTTCATAGGTCATTTGCGTGATTTGGTTGAGTTTTGACGTAGATCGACAAAGCTACAGTGAACCGCAACTTTCGAGGCAATTACAAGCCATTTCTCGAGCTTGTACGACCAATCCAAAGGTACACCGTGATTCTACTCTTCTCCAGCTTCATTTTGATATATGGCACGTAAAATTTGGCCAAGAAATGAAGAAAATATGGAGCTTTAAAAATTTTCTAGAAACCGGCCAAAATTTCGGCGGCCGGTGGTGGCGGCGGCGACCGGAAAAAGACCAGAGGTGACCGGCGCTGACGTCAGCAAACCGGTCCAGACCGGCCCGGCTGACGTCAGCAAACCGGTTCAAACCGGCGTTGACGTCAGCGATGACGTCAACAACCGGCTCAGACCGCGCTAACCGGCTCGGCTGACTCGCGTTTGAGCTGCTCGTGTGGGGGCGTGGAGCATCCTTTTTCGATCCCGTTTTCGCGAGGTGACTCGTGACGACGCGTACTACCTAGGGGCAGTACGTATGATATTTTTCGAGGTGTTTTGGACCTCCTGGTTGAGCAAAGAAGGGATAGGTGTAATTAATTAGTTATTTAATAACCTTTATGAGTTTAATCATTATTACAGTGATATCTCATATAGGTGAGACTTATCCAGAGGATTACCGGGGCTATCCAGGATAGGGGGCTACGACCCGACTACCTACAGGTGAGTGAGTGGGTCTCTGTTTTGATAAATGTATATGTATGTATGGTTTTTCAATGCTTTCTTTAAGCTGTTAGCATAATTCATATCATATACATTTGTTGGAGGTAGAACATTCGTATTATATTGCCATACATGTTTTATACTGTTGCTCATCAGTAGATGTATAACACCCCAGGTATTAGTACTCAGTCTTGTGGCCAGGACTAGCCTTGATGTTTGGAGTAGTCACTACCAGTACCGCTACGCAGCTTTGGATCCATTGTAGGTACTAGCCTGTTCTAGGTTGCACTAGGCAACTCGAACTTGTGTGACGCACTTTGTGCACAGCGCTTAGTGTTAGACTCGCGTCATTGTAGTACTCAGCGTATTACTTATATACCTAGCCTGTTCCTTGTGGTTTAGCCACTTGGACTTGTGTGTTTACATATGGGTGAGCATGTCAGTAAATCATTATCGGGGAGTACCCGTATATTTTTATTATAGTATTTTGAGGTTCATGCCTGAGGGTATGACATGTTTTCAAACTATACTTGTTTTCCAGCGAGGGGTTAGTATATTCTTGAAAACAAACGTTTTATCAAACTTTGCTTTTTGACCCACTCACCGTTTTATGTTTTGCGCCCTTCCAGGACCTAGAGGCGGGTTCTCTTATCGGTGACACGAGGACTTCTTTGGCGGTGGTCAATGATTCTGACATTGCTTCAGTTTATGTAGGATTCACTCCTACTTGTAGTTAACTTTTATTTATCCATCCTCACGGGGATGTGAATAATTTATACTCCTGCACTATTTACTTTGCTCTGACTGTTATGCATCATGTATTATGGGTTTTTAACCCTCACCACACTTCTACTTCCGCACTCAACTCTTCTTATTCTTACTTTTCACTTAATTCTTGCATAATTGGCTTTCGTCACCTAACACGTGTCGGCCAGCACTTCCTGACACCTGGCGTGTCCGGGATCGGGATGTGTCAATTTTGAAATTGAAATTTCAGAATTTCATATACTCATATCGAATTCAGAATTTTTGAAAATCTCAAAATTTTGAAAATTGTATGACTTCATCCATACCAAGATCAATAAGTATCTCATCTCCATGGTTGTTTATCTAATATATTGTGTTCAATAATATATTTAAGAGAGTTGTAATTGAAAAAATAGAAACATACTTAAGTACATTGTATAACAAATAACAAATTAAACATATGTAGATAATATCGACCAAAAAAAACATATGTAGATAATAAAGTGTATGCAATAGCTACAACGCTACGTCTTGGCCATTATTCGAGCTATCAGAGCGGGACATAAAAAGATTGTTGTTGAGGGTGACCCAAAAATCCTTTCTTTTTTTTTTTCAGTTACCCAAAAATCCTTATTGATTGCATCAATGTTGCTTCTTTGAAAGCTTATAGTTTTGCTTAATGATATTATGAACTTTGTACATAATTTTGAGTCCATTAGTTTTGTCCATGTCTTTCAAGAAGCGAATTTCGTCACTAACAGTTTAGCAATTTTGGGTTATTCTTTGCATTCATATTGTATTTGGCTTTGTTATTAGAGCATTTCCACTGGTAACCCAATTGCAAGGGCAATTTGGGGCCAATTGCCCTACCAAGCAAAAACTCCAAGTCCAGCGGGCCACAATTGCAAGGGCAAGAGGTGGGCCCAACCATGCCCAACCTCAAGCCCGAGCGATTTTCGCCCGAGCAGTTGCCCACAGGCGCTGACGTCAGCGTGATGTCAGCGGCCTTTTTTTTTTTTAATTAAAATTTTTTTAAAAAAAATTATTTTTTTTTTTTAATTTTTTTATAATACCCCCAATCATCTTCTTCATTCCTCAATATTTTTTTTATACCCCCAATCACATTACAACTCAATATTTTTGCTTCTATATCAACTATATATTTGTTTTTCACATTTCAAATCCTTATTTTACAAAAAATAAAAATTTATTTTTTAAAAGATAATAACAAATTTGTTGGTGGTGGAGTGTGTCGGTGGGATAGTTAAGGCCGTCAAATAAAAAAAAAATTTTGAGGTGGAAATTGTCGATGGGATATTTAAGGCCAACCAAACCAAAAAAAAATCCTTGCCCTTGCCCTTGCCCTCCACCAACGGGTGGAGTTGCACAAAGGCAAGCACTGTTCACGGAGGGCAATCACTGCCCTTGCCTTTGCCCTTGCCCTTGCCCTCCACCAACGGGTGGAATTGCTCTTAATTGTGCAAGGAATGCCTTGCATTTTGATAACTCTTGTAACGGAAGAGTTAGGTAAGTTTCAGAATCTTTCGAATTGGATTCAGAATATTCAAATACATTTCAATTTCTATCTAATTTTTTTTCAGATTTTTTTTTTTTGAAATATTTTAGATTTGAATTTGATAGAATATTTTGAAACTTTTTGGTTCAAAATCAACTAGAATCAGATATTCCTATCCAAGTTGCACCATTAAACCTTCCCATTGAATCATGACCAACATGTATGCATAGTATTTAAAACAAAAGTAAAAAATTCACTACGTTAATCGCTTAGGGCATAGAGTCTAGCTAATGAATTTTGGTCTCTCCCAAGACCCAACACCTACGACCTAAACTCATCCCAAGAGCATTCTCAAACCGTAAACCCAAAATGATCAACCACAAACCGTGACAATCCTTACGACCATTTGAATATCAATCCTTGGCCCTCCAATTTTCAGTGTTCACCTTTTCGAATAACAAACCCCAAATCCAAATACAGCAAACCCAAATTTGACACCCCAATCTATGCTTCTCCATTCTAAGAAAAGAAAATTACCATTTTGTTACAATTCATATCGGCATGTGATTGTGTAAATTCTAGGTAGATATGGATTAGAATGCTATCAAAATCTTGTTTATATTTTATTATGTATGTACTTGGTTTACTATGAATAAAGGCACTAGCACGACGAAAATCATTCATCACAATTTCCTTTATCCCTATTTATCTCTATTCTCTCTCTTTGCCGTTGGCCTTCCCTCTCTCTGTTCTTAACCCTTCAATAAATAGGCCATAACACATTTGATAATTTCTTTCCAAAAGAACAAATAGGTAAAAAACGAAGACACAGAAGCAACATATCGTACCCAAGCAGAAACGACAACACACAAATCGAGCAGTGGCTAACGCTTCAAGGCCCTCACGATATCTATTTGATTCCCTCGGCGATTCGACGATCTCCTCCCTCTTGTTCGATTGGGTTTGACACTTGACGATGGTGGTTTATATAAAAATCCAACGGTGAAAAGTATTTGGTAGGTGGTTTTCAAAGGAGAAACTCAAAGAATGAAAAATACAAAAACACAATATTTAACTTAGGTTTTGCAACAACAAAAAAACTTTAGATTTTGTTAAAAAATTTAATATAAACCCAATTCACAAGCACATTTTCAGAGAAACCCTAATTTTCAATATAAATCAAACTTTCTTTCTTTGTAGAGAATAGAGATGAGTAAATTGGTATATATTAATCCGATTTTCCTTTCTGTTGTACCCTTCAAATATATGTGGGTGGAAGAATTGTGCTATCCACACACTTTTTTTTACTGCTCTTAGGCCCCGTTTGATATTGTTTTTTTTCACTAAAAACTGCTTCACTTTAAAGTTAAGCAGATAAAAATTGTTTGATAAAAATAAAATATACTGCTTATTTTAAAAGTTATGGCATTAAAACATCAACTTTTAAAAACAGCATAGAAGTTACTTTTAAAAGCTGCTTTTATAAGCAGATTTTTTTTAAAGCATAGTAACCCCAAACTGGCCCATAATTTCTGCTCATTAGATCAAATGAATTTAAGAAAAACAAAAGACACAAAAAAAGGGGTGCGTGGAGCACCACCCATATCTATAACCGAGGTGTGTAGAGGAAGTGTAGAGAAGAAGCTTCATGTTAATTCTTTAGCTTGCAGAGCACACTTGTATCAGAAAATGGCCACATATTTCAGCAGTCATAACACGAACCAGAGAGCCTTGGCATCTGCTCAGAACACGAACCAGTGAGCTGCATTGTTAGCTTCACGCTTTACCCACCGCCACTGAATCGAACAATACAGTATGGTAAAGGGCAAGAGAGAGATCCCCAGTTCTACTTCTACTTGTTGCATGGCGGGGCGCAATTCGAATGAAGAATCTTAAATCGAAGAACGTTGTTGGAAAATCAGCGACAAATGTTGAGGAGCGTCAAGCGTTGAAGTGGCAGTCTTTGTATCATATGATGAACGAAAAACGCCCTGAATTGCTTGCAGTTGCAGTGGAGGAGCATTCCCAGTCCCAGATGGTCAAACATCGTCCGGAGAGACTTGCAGTTGAGAGCAGTACGTCTTCCAAACTGGTACCATTACATATCCTTTGTTATTTATTTACTCAAAAATTAATAAATTTTATAAACCGGTTTAGTAGGTAAACTATTAGTTCATCACTACTGAAGGTCTCGCATCAATGAATTAATAAACGTATACAAAAAGCATCCTGGGAAACTCACAGGTATATTATTTTCTTTCTATTAATTTGTTTTTATTGAAATAACACGTTCTGAAGCAGCAACACAATCCAACTACAAACTACGAATTAAGTTGCTTTCCCTAGTAGATGTGAAAAGGCTTGCATTCATTATCCACAACGTGATGTTCAGGTTCAATAATGTATTGTCAATGTCCAATTGGCTACGTGATAACCAGATCAGAAAAAATGATAGGTGTAATGCCTTTGCCTCAAAACTATACGTAATTGTTCGGAGGAGAATAACTTGTAACACGGTACGTCGAGTAGCAGTGAAAACAATAAACCCTAAAGAGCAAGACAATAAACTAGAAACTAAAAAGTTGCTTCCCTATACAGTAAAAAGGTTGCATTCATTCAATATTAATCAAAAGTCTCTAGTGGCAGCTACAGGATGAGAGATTAAATAACATAGCAAGGAATGCTCCACATCATAAGAAGCAGCGGCGCCTCTGAATGCTTAATACATAGTTTACCTACTAAACCGGTCAACTGTTTGCTTTAGATGCTATGTATGCCTCCGAGTCTACCAAACAAGCAAAACATAGTCATACAACACCTACGACACGTGGCAATATTACAATCACACTCAAATACTTTTTATAAGGAGGAGGAATTGGTGCTTACCAATTAAATGAGCGTGAGTAATCACTAATCATACTTAGCAGACTCTAATCTTGTATAAGACCAAAAACAATGGATAACAGGATAAGGACAATTAACCAATACAAAACAAAGGAGCAGACTCGAACTCTATCTACTTCCATTTCATATTGATTCGGATCCCCATCACTCCAACGTCTGACTACAAGACAAATAATTGTAAAAGAGCACTGCTTACATCAAATATTCTTGAGTGTTTCAGAGTATTGGCTATTTTGGATGTTTTAACCGTTAGATTTTAAATTTTATAATTTTAAACAAAGATCTAACGGTTAAAACATCTGAAGTACCCAGTACTCCGGATCACACAAAAAAATCCCCCACTTACATATCACTTACGACGTCATTTTTGTAGTATTAAAGTGCAGTATAAAAATATAATCTTTCTATTATTACTAAAGCAGAAATAGCACGTTAAAATCACAAAATCAAACCTACTTTTGTGACTCGAGTTATTATCCAAAGGGTACCTCACTACGTCAGTAATGACTATAGACTAAATAATAAAGTCGCTAAATTATTAGAATTTTATCGATACACGCCACCCCCCGCCAAATCCAATGCTATTGCTAATAGGTTTGCTTTCGCCGCCTGTTTTATACAAACAGAGGTATATAGACTAGAGAGCATAGGATATAAACACGTTTTTGACACATGTTTTGTAGGGCACATTCTGTAATATATTTCAACGATCCAATCGTTCATCTTTTATGTCTTACCTCAAAGATCATGTCTACCAAAAATCACCCAAATCTGAAACCATATGACCGTTTTCTTCACTACAAATAAATGTCTTAATGGTTTTTTATTTATCTAATTTTTTGCAAAGATGATCTATGAATAATGTTCTAAAACACAGACAGTTCGGATCGCTAAAATACATTACGAAGTGAACTCCACAAAATGGGTGTGTGTGAAAAACGTGTATCCTCGTATCCTAACCCCATAATATATATGTATATATAAGTCAGAAAAATCAGTTTGATAAGAGTATCAAATCTCAACAATGTGTATAGCAGTGTTCCTTTGGCAAGCCCACCCACTTTACCCTTTCCTTCTCTTGCAAAACAGAGATGAATATCACAACAGGCAAGCCTGTCACCCATCTAATTCACAATTACTCTACTTTTTATTTGATTTATTAAGTTTTTTTTTTTAATGGGGTATGTATGCATGTATGTATATAAAGGCCTACAAAGCCAGTGGCATGGTGGGAAGGCTGCGAGATACTAGGCGGGAGAGATGAGGTTGCAGGAGGGACATGGTTGGCCTGTTCAAGAGAAGGGAGACTGGCTTTTCTTACAAATGTACTCGAGCTTCATACCGACCCGGAGGCAAAGAGCCGTGGAGACCTACCTGTGCTCTTCTTAGAGGTACAGTTTTCACTCTTTTTTTTACCTACTAATTTTCACCATTTGTTCTTGTGCTGTGCAACTGACTACTCGTCTTGCTCCAATAAACCAATGGCAGAGCACCAAGACTCCGAAGGAATTTGCACAAGAGTTGGCGAAGGAGGCGCATCGGTACAATGGCTTTAACTTGGTTTTGGCCGATGTTCCTTCCAAAACCATGGTTTACCTCTCCAACAGGCCAAAAGGAGAAGCCAGTCTTGTTCAAGAGGTTTCTCCAGGCATTCATGTGCTATCAAATGCGAAGCTTGACTCGCCCTGGCACAAGGTTGGCTTGAACAAACCTTATATACTAATTGTGTTAACTGCATGGCTGTTTCTGTCATTGATCCATCACTCAAGTACCTAGTTACTGGCATTACGTCATGCAGGCTCAGCGCTTGCGGTTAAACTTTCAGGAAGAGATTAAGAAACACGGTGAAGGTGAAATGCCCGTGAAGGAAATGATTGAAAAACTAATGAGGGACAGAGTTAAAGCTGATGAGAGAGAATTACCTCGTATATGTGAACTTGAGTGGGAGTTCAATCTAAGCTCCATATTTGTTGAAGTCGACACTCCACTGGTATACACTATTAGCAATTAATTTCATGTTCCAATTGCCTGTAAGAATTCAACCTTACGTATCCGGCAATTTTCAATTGTGCAGGGACGCTATGGCACCAGGAGCAGCGCTGCCGTGACAGTAAGGCAAAACGGTGACCTGAGTTTTTATGAGAACTATCTTGACAATGATCGCACGTGGAAGGACCATACTGTGAACTATCAAATTCAGAAGCTGAATTGGTTGGAGGAGATATGGAATCCATAGATACAGCTCAATTGTTTTACTTTTATGTATGCATTTCTGAGGATGATGCAGAAAGCCAGGCACGAAACAATAAAATTCAACACCCGGTGCCGCTTAGTTATAGCACAAAAACATTATGCACTTCTATTATTTATAAAGAATGACACAGAGAGAATGAAATGTGAAAGGCAACCAAGCATATAACTTTGATCGTTAAAGAACACGTACGAAAAAAAAACCCCACTCAATGCTATTGCAAATTACAACAGGAAAGCGGGAATTTTAAAAGCCTAACCTTTTTCTTCCTCTAATTGCAACAACTGAGACTTTGTTTCTTCATCTAGCTTCAGTCCTGCTATATCGACCTCCTTGCATGCACCCGCACTCTTTTTAAAGCCTAGCAAAAACCAAGTAAACTTTAATCAAGTCCCAACATACGTCATATGTCGGAGGGAAACCTGCCTCCTTGGAAGATCATTTGAGTAACAGAAAAGCTTTACTGTCACTCCGTAGGCTGGAAAGTCAAGGAGTTTTGTACATAACGACATGTGAATCATGCCCAGATTGTGTAAACCAGTCAGAAACACTCTCTACAACTTCAAAATTCTCAAGCCTGATGCACATTCCATAATAAAATAATCCGCCCTTGTTAGAGCATTTCACGCATCAGGTTGCAGCGTCATATTCATATCCTTCAAGAGATTGTAACACATTAAAATTATTTTTGAGAGCTGTCATCCGATTTTTCAAATTTCCCGCAGTTCTCTCACTATGTTATCATAAGAAGCAGCTGAAAAGAACTCCGTCTCCCATACTTTTTATGCATAAATGTCTCAATCAAAACATCATCCCAATCCCCTGTCCGTTTTATCATATTCTGCTCTTACTCACATCTACCTTCTTTTATTCGGTATCCAGTTCTACTGTCAGAAAATTGGCCAAAGGTCTAAAGTACAAGCCAAAACAATGGTTATAAACTACGGAAAACAATACGAATTCTTGAGTACCCAAACCAAGCTCTCTCCTGCACATAGTATTGCATGAGCCTAGTGGCTGGCTGAGATTAAAACAAGCACTAATTACACCAGTGCTTCTTTGTTATCAATGTCTCTCCAAATACTAAGACCTTAAGGCAACACAAATCACAGAAACTCAGCTGAACATAATACAGGGAAGAAAATTGTCTGCAACCGAATTTCTAGTGATCTCCATTTCGATGTCTCTCCAAAGTTTGACGATAACAAATGAATAATAGCAGCAGTGCTGTAAAAGATAAAGGTGTAACAAGAGGCAGTTTATGACTCACAAGGCAAGAAAAAGAGAAAAAAAACGCATCATCTGAACTAACACTCACTGGTGCAAACGCGCACAGCTCACACATAGGATTGTTATGAACAGATGTGCAAAGGATACAGCATCAGCTAATAAGTTGTCAACAATTAAACATACCTAAAGTTCAGAGATCAAGTGTAAACCATCATCTGCCGGAGCACACACAAGCGCAAATACACACTCATGCTCACACAGGAATGTTGTGAGCATATGTACAAAAAATTGAGCATCAGTTAATAGCTTGTCAACACTTGAACTTACCAGAAGTTCAGAGATCAAGTGTAAAATATCATCTGCACCACACACAAATGCATGCACAAATACACACTCATGTGGTAAGCATCAGTTACTAACTTGTCAACATTTGAAGTTACCCGAAGGCTGAAGTTCAGAGATCAAGCGTACACCATCATTTGATCAAAATATAAAATACGGAATATCACAAGCATTATGAATCTATTTGAAACAGGAGTTACACCGATAGTAGATCGTACTTGTATAATTAGACATGCTGAATACAAAACATGTACTGAAATTAATAAACAGAAGTTCAAAAAAGGACGGCCATATAAACCCAAAAAGAAAATTGGAATAAAAAATAAAAATAACCAGACAGATGGCAGTTGGACCTTTCCAAGAGTTTTAGATCTTGTAGTTAAACTCAAAGAACATATCCTTCTTCTTTAATTGCTAGGGAGGCAAAAGCAGGAGACGGGATTCGAACTCTGGCTTTGGATGGCATTCGCTAATACCACACAAAAAGAGTAAATAAATACTGCAGAAAGCAAGTATGTGCAATAACTGAGAGAAAACGATGATGTTATAGAGTGATCATTTCATTGTCTGTCTGCTGCAGAAAGCCAGGCACGTTGCTTTTTATCTTTAGTGCAAAAATATTATCACTTCCATTTGTTACAATTATTAAGAACGAAAATATGAGAACACGATATGAATGCCAACGAATGGATGTCCCTGATGGCTCTGTGAAACGTTACAATGTATAGAAGATCACAAAGATAACGGAATACATGTATGCCAAAAACCAAATCAAGATGGGCAGAAATAACTTCTACTCCACATGAGAGCATCACTAATCAGCAATTACAAGTTACAAGTTACAACAGAAAAGTTGGAATTTCAAAAACCTAACCTTCTTTCTCTTTCTAATTGCAACAACTGAGACATTGTTTCTTTATCTAACTTCAATCCTGCTATTTCTACCTCCTTGCATACATCCCTGCACTTAGCCAGCCTCCCAGAAACCATGTAAATTTTAATCATGTCTAAATATACATCATATGTCGGAGAGAACCCTGCCTCCTTAAGCTTCGAGAAATATCTTACTGCCCTTGGAAGATCATTCAGAGCAACAAAAAGCTTTACTGCCACACGATAAGCTGGAAAATCAAACAGACAATTTGAAGCCTCCATTTCCCAAATCAAAGCTAGGGCCTCCCTGTATTTCTTCTGCAAATAGCGACTATGAATCAGAGTTGTGTACATAACAACACTTGGATCATGCCCGGATTGTCTAAACCAGTCATAAACACTCTCCACAACTTCAAATTTCCCAAGCCTAATGCACACTTTCATAATAGCAGTACAATCCTGCTGACTTAAATTCATGTCTTCCCTTTCTCCAAGCTCGTCGAGTAGGGTCATTACAAGCCTGTGCTTATCGGGGTTCTTCCCAAGCTTGAGTATTAGCTTGGCATATAAGCTCGGATCCAACTTTCTTCCACTATTCTTAGCTACCAATACAAGCTTCCAAGCTAGATGCAAGCTTCCTCCTTTAATGAACCCTCTGGCCATTGCCTCAATCACTCCACGGCTTGCCAAACTAGCAAACCTGTCCAAATTGAAAGGCAGTTTAAGCTCGTGGTGCCTTGCCAGGACCTCAACCGTGGAAGCCAAAAGGCGGTCATCGGGGAAGAGCTGAGGCTGTTTCTGAGCCCAAGAGAAGGTCTGCAGAGCTCTCTCAGGGAGACCCATGTGACCCAATTCCCTAATTGTCATGGAGAGAGACCCTTTCCTCAGTAACTGAACCCAATTGTTCAGAACTCGTCCCACGTCTTCCTCTTCTCCAAGGCTTCTAATCTCCCTTGCTAACCCAACAAGCGCATTTGGGTTTTTGTACACTTGGTCGCATACGGGCGGCACCTTAACATGCTTCTTAGGCGTGGGAAGTCCCAAAGGTCGAAGCTTGTGAGGAAGTGGAAGCGGGAGAGGCCTCTGTCTATTCAGCATTCCGGGCTTCTGGGGTATTCTCCCTTGGAAAAGGGATGAAATAGCTTCAATCTCATCCGATTCCCACGCAATGTCGCCATCTTCTTTACATTCTTCTTCTTCTGCTGCTGCTGCCTCGAATTTTTCGGTTCGAGACGAAGGGTCTGTGGAAGTGCTTGTGTTGTTCAAGAAGGGGTCGATTCCAAGGAGGTCCGGAGGAAGCTTGGTGCGCCGGGGGTAGCGAAGGTTCTTGGGAAGTCGTGTCCTTGTGTTAGAACGCGCCATTGCAACCCGCCGGCGGCCATTTCTTGCAAAACATTGTGGGAACAAAATGGGATTTGTAGCCGACAATAGACAATCCATTGAATGAAAAGTATGGTCGACGATTACAGAAGTGACATTTCGTCGAACACTTGGTCCGCACTAGACATGCAGAGAAAGAAACTAGAAGCAAGCGAGCTCGGACAGAAAGAAAGAACCTTATTCGTATCGAAGAGGTTGACTGTTCTATTCTATTCGTGTTGGACAAGAAGACAAAAACCCTCCTCCATCATCACCATGTATCGAAAACCAACCTCATACGATTTAGGATTTAGGATTTAGGATTCAGGAGGATACGAGGAGGAAAGTTCTCTCTCCCTCTCTCTAACTATTCGTGGTTTGGTTTTGGCCGCGTGAGTCCGCTCCCAACTTCTCAATCCATGATTCCGTTAATGGAAATGGAGGAGACTTTTTTCTTTTTGTTTTTTTTTTTAAATAATGAAATAAAAAAATATCATTGGATTGGATGTAGGGGCTTGTTTGATTTGATTTGGTTTGACATAAAAAGTTATGACTATGACTAAACAAATAATCTTTAACAGTTCGGTTTGGTTTGATTTTGACCAATACCTTTATTGAAATCAAACCAAACTATTGTTAATCAGTTTAGTTCAGTCAGTTTAAGCTTATTCTAACATTTGAGTTTTAATTTTTTAAACATTTACACATCTCACACATACCAATTCAATCAAAAAATTAAACTTTTCGGAAATGTTCATTGTTCGAACCAAAATCCCACCCCTCCATGAACGGTGGTGCAATTTGTCGAAAACCTACAAGACAGAAAAGGGACCATGAAAGATCTTGACACCAGTGTGGTACCGGCCAAAGCAATTTTGATTGTTTATAATAAACTCTTCTAAACATATAAAGTTTTGGAATTGGCATTTACCAAAAGCAATTTTGGTTCAATATTAGTGGCTTTGGATTTGCAATAAGTGTTCAGTACATGAAAAAATGTTAATTCCAAAATGACAAAGAGATGTCGAAATTCTTCATATGACAAACTAAGAATAACATCTCAAACAAGCTTAAGACATGCTTTGAAATTAACCTCACTTGTCATAAGTCCCATTGCATATGGTGTATGTTAAAGTACACAATTGCAAGCCCATTTTGTATATAATCAAATAAGAGATTTGCTTATGATCATTTAAGCAAATGCATTTATAGCAAATGCATAGTAATTTCATTTATAAGCAAAAGTGTTGTAGAAGACGTTTGTGAAATGTCGCATTCTAAATGACTCATTCAATCACTCCTCTCGATTAAGAGAGGTTTATTTTTGAAATATCCAAGTGGGCAAGTTGAATAGAATACAAAGAAAACTAAACTCGAGCTAAACACAAACTCTCGGATGCTTTAAATGACATAAATGAAGACGTTCTTGAAAGTATTGTGAATAATCTTGAGCAAGATTATATCGAAAGATATCGATCCCCACTAAAGTAGACCACCCCGTGTTGTCATTAGGGGTTCATTAAGTTTCTTTAGCAACAATGGGAGGTATATGATTAAATAAAAGTAAAACTTGAAAGAGTCTTTTACGGTTGACAACGAAACTGTGTAGACTATTCGGATTTTGGGGATTGACTATTAAATAAGTTCTCGTACTAAAGTACTTCTCTTTGCACTATTGAAAAATAGTTATCACAGATTGTGTTTTAGTGCAAGTGAGAGATTATTAGAAGTATGCCCTAAAAGGCAATCGTCAGACGAGAAAACTTTAAGGTCGATACAGCTGATTAGTACATAATTTAATCAAGGGGCAAGACCACTAGTTGAAGATTAAGAAATTAATACGAAATAGTGGATTCGTAGATAACATCACACATAGATAGAGATAGTCCAGATGAGTTTGGAGGATACAGAAACCTTCTTTACTATGTATTATCCTAAACTTTTCCTAATCGTAAGACTATAATTATAATACCCTTGACTATAATTGTGGGAATAACAGCACTCATAATAATTAGAAGCAGTGGGAGTTGGAGTCCAAAGAAAAAGAGGCTAATTACGTTGTTGTTCTTCATCTGGTCTAATTAGTTGGAGTTGGAGTTGGATTTGGACTCTTGTAAAGCCAGTAAGTTGTCCTGTAAACTACGCGTACGGTTATAAAAATACACGCGCATGGAAGAAAAATTACATTAATTATCTTCTCAATCTCTAAAAGATCTTTCTAAATTTTTTTTTTTCCGACAAATTATTTGCTTTTTGGTTAAGTTCAAATTATTTAAACATTAGAATGGACACAAGTGGAGATTTTGAATTCATAAGTTCCACTTCCCTAACTACTACTACTACTAATAGTGTGACATCTACAGAAAATGGAGTTTGGAATTGTTTTTCGAAGTTGAGCAACACTGCTATGTAATTCACCATTTATTGACTTGACAACTACTACGTCAAGAAGCAGAATTTGACCACTTCAAAACTCTAAAACTGACATCAGCTATCAATTGAATTAATGTCGAAAAAGATTTCAAGTTTGAATCTTCCTCTTTTATTTTTATGTTGTTGGTTTGAGAATCTTTTGAAGTCCCATTTTCTGACACACTGTACTAGAAGAAAGTCTCTTCCAACTCAATGGTTTCTTCGCGTTATTGGAAAATGTTTTTAAATAACTAAAAGCGCTTTTAGAAAAAATGTTTTTGAAACAAATTCTAATAAAAATACAAGTTAATCTTGAAAAGATATTTCTTACAGGAAGCACTTCAAGTGCTTTTAAAGCTCAATAACATTTTTTTCGAAAAGCGTTTTCAATCATTTAAAAGCACTTCCCAAACAATATGATAAAGTAAAAGTTGCGCTTCTTTTATATTCATTAGTACAATAGTGGTTTCTTGCCATGCGTGTTCAATTAAATGTTTGAATTACCAAACTTGAATCTCCCTATGAGATAGGAAAATTTCCTTCCAAGTGGTATATGGTGCCTCTAATTCTCGACACCTTCTAGTGTTAAGAGGCGAACGATGGACCTAGAGAAAAAATGAACGTTTTTTTCCAAAAGAAAATTTATTTTTTCAGAAAACTGCATACAAACGAATATTGTATAGATAAATCCAAGTTCCTGAACATTAATAAAAGACATTAGTGCAGATGGAAATATGAGCCCCTGAAATATGGTTAGAAAATTATATACTCCTTGCAACTCACATAGCCAAGCAAAACAAACGAATTCACATCTTATGCTACAACGTAAGAAAAAACAGAAACATGCCGGAACTGCAAACTTACAGCTATCAGAATTACCCCTACCAATTCCTATAGAAGAAATTTCGGAACAAGCGTGTGAAATAGTGGTACCCTCTAATTTCTGGGCCGTCGTAGATTCATCGACCACATACACCTATCAAATCTCTTTGAAGCTTTGGATTCTCTTGCGGTACATGTACAAATATGTTGACAACAATCTTACAAAAAAGGGGAGGGCTATGCAAAACGATAAATGTAGCAGCAGCGAGCACCCCGAACTTGCTAGGTGGTCACCTTTCCCCGGGAGACCAGATGTCATATGCACCTGGAGTTACAGTATTGGAAGTAGAATAAATGAGACGCCCTTACTTCCGCTGCTTTTTTGAGAAGGACTCTGACTGGATCTCGGCCTGCCAATTTAAACTTTTACATAAGTAAACAGTAAAAGAAATCGAGTAATCACTCAGCATAAACACAATGTCCATGAATTTCCTACTTTAGTTTTGCAAAACTACCAAGTTTTTTTTTTTCTTGTTCTTTTTTCTTTTTTACCAAGTACATTGTATTAATAATAAAAAGAGGCAAAAGTCCCAGTATATGCCGGGTATACATCTACAAGTGTAGCAAATCAATAAATTCTATCAACCCATCATTTCCTGCATACGTTCCTGTAACCCCCAAAAAGACTACATGTGTAGTTCTATAGCTGGGCAACCGCGGTCTTTGTATAAGATAAAATATACAACAATACCATCTTTGTCATCAAAGAAAGTCTGATTCTCTCCCTCCAAGGAAGCCGCAAGAATCCATGTTGTTCGACAAGACACAGGTCTTCTCAAGTAACAACAATTAACAAATTTGTTTAGGAGAACTATGGAGTATCATTGGGTGAGTGAAGCATGCTAATTTAGCTTCAATGGGTTTAATGTTAAGAACATCCGATTTCCCAAATTAAGGGCTCAATATACAAGATAGACATCAATATCCAACTGTGTGCATAGATAGGGAAATCTACTCAATTGGTATAAGATTCAGATTTTCCTTTTTTTTTTTAAACGAAAAAAAATAAATTTGTTTGTAATTTTTTTGTGTAAAGGGCAATTAGCAAGAATGATCAATTTTTGAGATTTAGTTGCAGAAACGATCAGTTTTTAGTAACAACGACATACTGATCATATATTGATGACATAACAACCACGCAACGATGATATAATGACGACATAATAAACACTTATCATTTCTGCAACCAAATGTCAAAAACTGATCATTCATGCTAATTGCCCTAATTTAAACAATCATTCTATGTGCATTTTCTCGTATCACTTGCACACATCTCAGCTTAGTATCGTCTCATATTCCATCCTCTTATCCCTAAGGGTTTTTATCACTCACGGGCCCTGAACTTTCACTCACCAGACTGATTGATGCCTGAACTTCCGATCAGCGTAGATGCCTGACTTATAAAAACAAGACTTTGTGATACTCCGTCCCAATTCCGTTATCTCTCCGTCAATCTAAATGGGTTTTCATCACCCACTGCCCCGAACTTTCACTCACCGGGAACATTGATGCCCAAACTTTAAAACCGATCACAGAGATGCCTGCACTTATAAAAACAAGACTTTGTGATACTTCCGTCCCAATTCAATTATCTCTCTCACAATTAAGAGGGGTAAATATGTCATTTCACACCATATGTTTCGATGAAATGACCTTTAAGGCCTCGATTACATGGTTCGATACTTTCTCCTTCTTTCCGATTTTCCTCCAAATCGTTGAAATTTCCCTCTTTTCTTATCATTTCCCGTCCAAATTGGTCGACTCCAACCTCTTAATATTCTTCCGTATAGAACATTAATTGATAAAAGGCTACGCCTCAAGTAAATTAATTCGATGAATCAATAATTGATTTAGGTCTAATTCATCTAAGAACACATATTGCTTTTGTTATTTTTTTTGTCTATTTCAAATTTCTTCATTTGATTTAGGTCTATGAATTCTTAAGACTAAGATAGTATGATTAGTTGGTATTATCACTATTATGATATTTTAATGATATTATGGATGTTATGACTATTATGGATTTTCTTATGGATGTTAATTTTGTTATGTTTCTTATGTTCTCATTTTTATTTTTTTTGTCTTTTTATTTTAATTTTATACCAACATGCAAATCACATTGGCAATTTTGTTTCATTCAATATTTCAATTATTGATTCATCGAATTAATTTACTTTGCATCTAAGAACAATATTTCATTCAATATTTCAATTATTGATTCATCAATTAATTTACTTGCATCTAAGAACAATATTTCATTCAATATTTCAACTATTGATTCATCGAATTAATTTACTGGGCGTAGCCTTTTATCACCGAATGCTCTATACTACACATAAGAGGCCAACCACTTTGGACGAAATGATAAGAAAAGGAGGGAAATTCAACCACCTGGGAGGGAAAATCGGAAAGAGAAGGAGAGAAAGGATCCGACCATGTAATCATAAGCCTTGAAGGTCATTTCATCAAACATATGGTGCGAAATGACATATTTACCCTCTTAATTGACTCCGAGAGATAACGGAATTGGGACTCCGAAGTATCACAAAGTCTTGTTTTTATAAGTCTCGGCATCTCTCGTGATCGTGGTTTTAAAGTTCGGGTATCAATCACCGGTGAGTGAAAGTTCGTGGCCCGTGGGTGATAAAAACTCATTTAGATTGACTAGATAACGGAATTGGGACTAAGTATCACAAAGTCTTGTTTTTATAAGTCTCGGGCATCTCGTGACGGCTTAAAGAAGTTCAGGCATCAATCAGTCTGGTGAGTGAAAGTTCAGGGCCCGTGGGTGATAAAAACCTTATCCCTAATATCAAATCAAAATACAATAACCAAACACAAAAATGTCAACCAGAAAGGACCTAATAACTGCTTTACCAAGGTCCTTCGGTAGCCTCTATCCTTAATATCTTCTTCTACAACTGGCATCTCTTCAGCTCTTATTGGTAAAAAGCCTATATATTTTCATCCTTGACGAGAAGGGTTTCCATGACTTTGACTTTCCATTCCAAGTTCACATGACAAAGTGTTCAATGTTACCCACAATAGAATGAAATATACAACCAGAATACAACTCATTAATGACCTCATCTAAATTGGTCTTTAGCTTCCTTGCCCAAAATAAACCTATGTTGTTGATTTTAGGTTCTCCATTTGCCCTACCCCAAGCCCTGTGCATAGCATTTAATTGGATCATTCCAATTGGTACAACAAATCTCTAGGATGAAGTGTAATGAGATATATATTTAAGGAGAGCGATCCCTTTAGTTTAATTTTTATTTTATTTTATAAAATAGGGTAAATTACATTTTGCACCCTCAAGTTTGGGTGCAATTGCAATCTAATACATCATCTTTAAAACATTGCAATGTCATACACAAACTTGTATTTTAGTTGCAATTTCATACATCCGTTAGTTAGTCAAACCGTCAATTTGACCGTTAAATGATGGTGTGACAATTGCAGATCCCACTATTTTGCTAATGTGGCTGTCACAAATATACCACATAGAAAAAAAAATTAAAGATGTAATTCTTTTACAAATGTTAATTTAAGAAAAAAATAAACTTTTTAATTCTAATTTTCTTTTTGCCCGTAGTTGCCATATTATCATCTAACGGTCAAATTGACGGATTGACTAACGGATGTATGAAATTGCAACTAAAACACAAGTTAGTGTATCAAATTGCAATGTTTTAAAGATGATGTATGGAGTTGCAATTAGACCCAAACTTGAGGGTGCAAAATGTAATTTACCCTATAAAATATTATGTTTCCTATCAAAAAGATATCGCCAGATGATTACAAGAGTCAAAATTACAATACTTCTGGTTCATCAAAACGCCGAATCCCATACTATCTATGTGATTTGGAATTCTGGAGATACACCTGCAAGATGTTCATCATCTAAATGGAGTTACCAATAAATTATTTGTATGGTTGATTAGGTTTTCTCTTCAGCTTTTGGGCCTATAGCGGCCAGTAAATTCTTAAATTCTTTCTGTCGTACAGCCTAAATACTTGATTATAATTGCACCAATTTTCAAACTAGTAGTCATTTACTAGGGAACATAAACATATCAGAAATTTTTTGCGATCCATAAAACAGCATAAATGAAGTCGATAAAGCAAAAACAAGACATCAAATACAGAATTGGTTGAGAAAGCTTACAGCACTTGAAATCTGCTCACGGATATAGGCCATTGATCTTAGCATGGCACCTAATGTATCCCTAGAAACTTGAAACTTGACCACTGACTCCCCTGAAGTTGTCTCTGTGTCTTGAAGCTGAAGAAATACAAAACGATTGATTATCTTAATCTGTCAAACATTAAGTAAACGGGAAAACAGAACCTTCAGAACAATAAAAAAGACAACAAATTATTGTTACATTTCTAGAAGTGACCTCTATAAAATTTTCATTTCAAATCCAGAATAGTCAACAGAGATGGACTTAAGGCTTTAATGTAAGATTTATATTAAGTGTATTAGTTTCATTTGAGGAGTAAACATTTAATTTGTTACAACCTAAACAATGTGTTAGCCCTCATCTTAAGAGATTCAAGAAGTGTTAAGCTTACCATAGTATATCTCTTCAATTGCAACCTCTCGATAATTCTAAAAGTTGAGCTATTAAATTTATGGGGAAAGTCCACATATCAGGGGGACGGATGAAATTAAACAGTCGGTGTTCCACATACCAATAGCTTAAGCCTTTCAGGATGATGGTAGACCAACAAAACATATCAACAAGGATTGAAACTGTCATGTTTTGGAAGGTTTTAATCAGGTAGTTAGAATTGGGCCAAAACAATTAATGTGTGTGAGGAAAGAGATAGAGAAGTTAGCAGAGTTTATCTAGGCAAGTTTTAGGAATTTTAGAAGTGCTAAAATCAAGATTAATATAACGAAAAGGTTTGTAAAACACGTACACTTTTAGGCCTCGTTTGATAGAGAGGATTGGCTTGGATAGGACTATTCACTATATTAAAGGTATTTAAAGGAAGAAAAGAATGACAAATTCCTTATTTTGTCCAAGTTGAAGGTTACTCATGAAGAATAGTTGTCCCTTTTAATCCTACCATTTTTGTGGTGATTCGTAGGGATATCTTTTCTTCATGAGTAACCTTCGACTTGGACAAAATAAGGAATTTGTCATCCATTTCTTCCTTTAAAATGCCTTCAATATAGTGAACAGTCCTACCCAAGCCAATCCTCTCTATCAAACGAGGCCTTAAGGTTTTAAAAGGTGCAACAGGTAACAGAATATACATCGCAATTCCAATACACACAAGTAGAAATGTCTGATTAAATGATGCGATTCTTATATCTTCTTCTTGTATCATTTGATAACCTAGTTGATACATTCTTCTTCGTTTCTCCATCTTCCCCCGCACCACTCTCCCTCAACCTGCCTTCATCCCTCCTTTACCCCATATATTTTCCCTCTATCACTAACACAAAATTATAATTAAAAACTAAAAACAAAATGGTTATCAAAATGGCCCTCAAGTATGAATAAAAAAGACTTCAAATCTTTTACAGTGATTTAAACCATATATAGGGAGGGAGAGAGAGAGAGATGATGATGATGATGATGATGTTCCTCTGAACATAGTGCACCAGTTAGGGTATAAACAAGATTTGGCCTCTTCCATTGAAAGACCACAGAGGTATTCACCCTTCAATGAGCAACAATCCAAGCCAAAAGTTGGGCCTCAGAACAAACTTTGGCCTTCCAAATCATATAGTATGGAATCCTATGGATTGAAAATAGAGACAGTGCAATCCACAATTAAGGTAAATAAAGTAACACTAAAAGAGAGATCTCGTGCCGATATATCCTTCCAAAACAGAATCACTTCCTCTTTCCCACTGTGAGTTGGAGCTTCGAACAAAACACAGTAAGGGATTGGAAAATGCTTTTCCAAGGACATTGCCATGAGCCTATAAACCTACACTGGTTAACAGAAAGATAAAATTGGGAAAACTTACTGAACACAGCCTAGAGTATTCTGAACTAATTAACCATCATTCCGCTTGCAGAAGACCCAGTTACGAATGCATTTAAATTCATTGAACAAATAGAACAAGGGTGTTTCCAAGTGGAAACCCCATTGGCTGTACCCACAATGAGGCAAAAGGTATTGAGAATGAACACAAATAACATGAGGCAGAAAAATGGTTCATCAAACAGTCGGGGCAAATTTACGAGATATAGGTTTGAAACTTTGACTCCCATACCTTCAAATTTATAACCGCAACCTTATTAGCTGGTGTTGATAGCTGATCACTGATGTAGGACATGGACCTTAGCATTGGCTCCAATGAAACCCTTGAGAGCTGAAATTTAACCTCTGATTCAGTTGATGGAATTTTGCTATAATCTTGCAACTGCAGTGGTCATAAGAGATGTGTTATGAAGAAAAATACGGAAGAAAGAGAACACTCTTGCTCAGTTGTAAGCTAAGCTTGATAGTGCAAACCCGAGCATTCCACTAGCACAATGCTACATCTCAGAATTTAGTGCAGCAATAATCACATATGAAGAAATAACCTAAATAAACTCAAAGGATTTAAAAAGATTTCATGTAACTCAGGCATCCTGGGCTATGATTATCAAATAGAGCAAAATTGAGCTAATTTTATTTGATAATACAAAATGTCACCACTATTGTTTCGTTTCCCCATTTGTACCTTCAGGTTAATGACAGCTACTCTATTTCCTGGCGTTGAATTCTTATTTTCCATGACCCAAGTCATTGACTTTAGACACGGAAGTACCACCTGCAAAAAAGCCCAGATCAATGCCATGAACTTGCACTCAGAACAAAAAGAAATAGAAGAACAGAAACAAAACAAAGAATTCTTTTCAATTACCATGTTCTCAGGAGTACCATCATCCCGATGAAGAGATACAGGGGCCATCCGTGGCAAATTCAAGTCAGAAACATTTTGAGCAGGTGCACCAGCATCATTCAAATTAAAACGCCTCATTACTTCATCATGGCGTGGCCACAACAAAGGAGTCATATCTGACGTTGATGTTGAGTTTTTCTTGTCATCATAGCCAGTCACACTAATCTGAGAGCTAGGAGGTGCAACTTTAGCAACATTTTTTTTCACAACAGAAACCTTCTTCCCACCATCTTTAAGAGCAGTCATTGCTGCAATAAAAGTTTCTGTAGTGGTGGCCCCATCCTCTGCATATTTGATGGCTTCTCGACACAGATTGTTGTACCGTAAAGTCAGAGACTCTTGGCCATGTAACTCACCACTACGTTCATCTGGGTTAGTTCCATTCTTTGCATTTCTTGTCCATCGTTTCAAAATATAATGGGAAGGCAATGTAAGCACATTTGTTACAGTAAATACTGTCAAAACATGTCTACAAAGAATGCCTGAATACTCAAACATTTGACAACTACAGTTAGCTCTCATCTCCGGATAGTTAAATGTAACGATGTATGCCTTGTTGTCATCTTCAAATTTTGCAACTCTGAATGTGCTAATAGCTCCATCACCTTCAATCCTATTTGCTGTGTACACAAAAGTCTCAACTAGCTCTTCTTGAAATTTAGCAAAAATCTTTCTTGTATAAAGATTGGCTGCCTGTTTCTCCATGGGTGATGGTGTTCTCAAAACTGGCGTTGTGCAAATTGTATCAAAGTCTGCTTCTATTTCCCTTTCAAACCAGTTCTCCAAAGCTCTTTCATATTGCCTAAAGAACAATGGTAATGTGGTCTGTTGATTTACATAGCCGTCAAAAAAGGAGCCATCGTACCCTTGATTGGGAGATATGGCAGCAAAAAAGGAATCCCGGAAATACACAGGTACCCATTGAGCACGAGCATTGTATAATGATTGAAGCCAATCATTTCTCCTGAGGTCATATTTATCAAGGATAGAATCCCACGATAATTCAAACTCCTCGACAGTTTCAGTCAAATTGATACAATTATAAAGTTCCACCTGAAAATTGGGGTGTGCATGGCATACATGTGCCAACCTATCCTGGCCTTCTCTTAAAACATGCCACTTGCTAATGCAGTGGCGGACTTCTGGAAACACCTGAGAAACTGCTGTCTGTATGGCTCTGTCCTGATCAGTCATAATCGAAACAGGAGGGCAGTCATTCATTGCTGTTAGGAATGTCTTGAACAACCAAATAAAAGATGCTTCGGACTCATCTAGAAGTAATGCACAACCAAACAAAACCGTTTGACCATGATGGTTCACTCCTGTAAATGGAGCAAATGGCACTTTATACTGATTTACTCTGTATGTGGTATCCAGTGTCACAGAATCACCAAAATGACAGTACGCAGTTCTTGACCTCGCATCTGCCCAAAACACGTTTGCCATGTGATTATCTTCATCAAGTTGTATTGCATAAAAGAAACCAGGGTTCTCAGCCTGCATTTTCTTGAAATACTCCAGCAAATTCTGAGCATCCTTCCCTAGTGTCCTCCTTCGACTACTAGGCCTAAGAGCATGATTGACTATTACAGCATTCTTGACTGCCCTATTTGATTCTGCCGATGAAGTATTCCTAACTACACGGGTTTTCTCTACAATGGCATGGTTTCCATGGTTTCCATCCATGGACACATACATAACACCACTGGGAACAATCCCTACTCCTTGATAAGTTTCCGCCGCGTTCTTTGCAGCACCAGCAAAATGCCGACGAGGCCGAAGGTATTGCATTTTACCAGGACTCGCTAATGCATGACTATGCTCCTTCACAAATTTCGTTGAAACCCACTTGTCTTGACCCTTTAACTCTATCCTAAGAATTGCATCACAACTATCAGCATGCCTTCTTTTCAAACCCTCTCTGCCACATACAAACTCCCGAGCAATGGTTGTCCCATCAGGTTTAGAACGACTAGATTGACCAACTTTAGAGCTAAAACCCAAACGCCTGGCATATTCATCATAGAAAGACTTGGCAGCCTCTTCAGAAGTAAATTCCATACCCACGTATGGCTCGGAAATCCCATCTTCATCATGAGCCTCGGAATTTTCGGCATTATTTACTTCTCCACCTTCACTTCGTTCAGCGTCACCGTCATCCACCATTCCACGATGCACCATTCCTTCGACATCAATCACTTCAACATCCATACTAAACCCACTGTATAATGCTAAAGAATAGAATACTTGTCTTTCGACCTAATCAAATAGCAGTCCACCATGTGTTTCATTAACACAGAAAATGTAGTTCAATCTGCATACGATCCCAGCACACAAACTGGTTCATGGCTGAGCCTAAAAAAAATATATATGGGATATATATATATACACACATACATATATATATATATATATGGGTACCTATAATTACAGAATGTAAATTTTGAATCTTTGAAAAAGCCGAAATATCAAATGGATATCGGAGAACTGTAATATCAACCAGAAATAGACATATGCACCATAATGGTGCCCAGAACCCGAAATTGACATGAAAAAAGATGAATTAGAATAAATCCCTAAAATTTTATCCAGGAATGACGTTTTTGTAATCCTAATAACGCAATTGAAACCCAAAATTACCAAAATTAAGCCCTAATTTCACTCACCCCGAAGATTAACATCAACCAATGAAAATGAATCAAAACCAATCAACCAGCACAGAAAGAAGAACATAAATTCAGAGTCGCCACTTACAATTGGTTCAGGCGAAGGAATTGCACCACTTTCACAGCTCCAATTCAACCCCGCAAAGCAATTGCACCACTTTCAATTCCGCCATGAATTCGTCGACAACAATTGCAGAGCACCTCTACAAAATTTGATGATCCCTTCAAATTCAGATTGACGCCCCCAATCGAGCACGGCAGAGCGCTGCAAAGAAATTCTTCTTCGGCTTCTTCTTCCACTCCAGATTGACCTTCCAATCCGCTGAGCCTCCTCTGTGTCAGTGTTCGCACCTCTTTCCTCACCCCCCAACTTTCTAGTGTGATGTTTTCTAATTTCTATTGTTTCTTTCTCCTTTGAGATAGATTATTTTCTTTTTGTTTTTAGTATTAATACATTAGGTTATTTAGTCAAAAATCAATAATTACTATTTAATCATTGATTACACATAAATAAGCAAAAGTACTCAATATTTATTTTCTTAAAAATAAAACACTCATTTTTTTTTAAATTTAATTAAAAATACTCAATATCGACACTATATAGACAACATATCAACACTGTATCCGTCGATATTGTATTTATATAGTGTTGATATTGAGTATTTTTTATTAATTTTTAAAAAGTGTGTTTTTTATTTTAGAAGACAAATAGTGAATATTTTTGCTAATTTTCTGAATATCAATGGCCTATTTTTGTTTTAGACGTAATCAATGATATATTTTTACTAATTAAGCATAGGTCAATGATGAATGTCACATGAGTTTTAGGTCATTATAATATATAAATAGTAAAAATATGACATTTCTATCTTTTTATCTCTCTCCACAGTGGCGAAGCTACAGTGGCGCGAGGGGGGGCGGTCGCCCCTCCGCTCCCCGGAAAACGAACCTGCTGGTGCTGCAAATCTGGGCAGTGGCGCTCGCGCCGCTCGGGAAGCTTGACCTGCAAATCTGGGCAGTGCTGCAAGCCTGCAAACGAACCTGCTGGGTTTCTTTTTTTTTTTTTTAAAACCAGGCCAAAACGACGTCGTTTTGGGCCTGTTAAAATTTTTTTTTTTTTTTTTCAAAACGACGTCGTTTTACCAAAAAAAAAAAAAAAAGATTTAAACGGGGGACCACTGGTCCCCCAATCCCCATTTACTTCCTGCTTCCAACAGCAAGCTGCCCCCCCTTCCCAAAAATCCCGATCCCCTTTCTCATCCCAGGCCCCAGCAGCAACCCACCCACCCCCAGTGCACTGTTCATTCACCCCCAACCCCACTCCAATTTTCTTTTCTTGTTCGATTAGTTGTTGGCCACTAAGGATATCTGCTCCAAATTCTAATCAAGGTAAAATTTTAATTTACTTCAAACCCTAATTGATTATTGAATACAAATTTTTGTTTAATTGATGTAGGATATAGGGTTATACATTATATTGTTGTTGATTATAGATTATTAATTTGAATACTATTATACTACAAATTCCAATTAAGGTAAAATTTTAATTTATTTCAAACCCTAATTGATTATTGAATACAATTTTTTGTTTTTCTACTATAGGACTAAGAGTCTAAGATATATTTGTTTTTCTTTCGTTATACAGTTGCGTAATGGAAAGGTATTATAAGAAACAGTGCTTAAATCCTTCTCCAAATATTCTGGATAGTCATCCTCTTCCTTCAAATATTCCGGGTAGTCCTCCTCCATCTTCAAATATTCCTCCTACTAGTCCTCCTTCTAGTATTTTGGGTAATGCACAACAAGGTGAGATTACTGAGTTAGATGAAATATTAGCTAATCTTCATGCAGACCCTGGACTGAGACGTCGAATGCTTGATTATCCACTCAATTATCGTGAAGCAATTCGTAGATACTACCTCCAAAAGGAACCTTGTCAACCTAAATCTCACATCATGCCAAGGAAAGCTAGCGACAATCGATGTTTTATCACAGGTTGGTTTGATCATTTTAAGTGGTTAGAGTATAGTATAGTAAAAGATGCTGCATTTTGCCGTTATTGCTATCTTTTTAAATGTGACTTTGATAGAGCGGGTGGTAGTGGAAGTGATGTCTTCACTGAAAAAGGGTTTACAAATTGGAGGAAAGGACCCGAAAATTTTCGAGTCCATGAGGGAGGTGTTGGAAGTCTTCATAATAAAGCTATGCAACAAGCTAAAGACTTGATGACACAAAAACAACACATTGAAACATTTGTGATCAAGCAAACTGATGAAGCTCGCGTTAATTATCACACTTTATTGAGTGGAGCACTTGATTGCACAAGATGGTTGTTGCGACAGGGTTTGGCTTTTCGTGGGCATGATGAATCTTTGAAATCGAGCAATAGGGGTAATTATATAGAGCTTATGCAATTTCTTGCCGATCATAATGAGAAAGTTAGGAAGGTTGTGTTTGAGAATGCTCCCAAGAATCTCAAGTATACTTCTTCCGATATTCAAAAGGATCTTGTTCGTGCTTGTGCTATTGAAACTATTAATGCAATCACTAAAGATATGGAAGGTACATTTTTTTCTCTCTTGGTTGATGGATCACGTGATGCTTCCACTAAAGAGCAAATGGCGGTGGTATTGCGTTATGTGAATAAAAAAGGAGAAGTAATTGAAAATTTTTTGGGTGTTCAACATGTCTCCTCTACAACTAGTAGCTCGCTTGAAGAGGCCATTGAGAGATTGTTTGCTACAACGAATTTGAGTATGTCCAAGTTACGAGGACAAGGGTATGATGGAGCTAGTAATATGAAAGGTGAGTTAAATGGTCTTAAAACAAAGATTTTGAACAAATACCCTCAAGCATTTTATATTCATTGTTTTGCACACCAACTCCAACTAGCTCTTGTATTCGTGGCAAAGGAAAATGAGGATGTTGCCAATTTCTTCGTCAATGCTAGTAGTTTGGTGAATCTTATTGGATCATCATGTAAGCGTCGTGATGCATTTAGAGAGAAACAACAAGAACAAATTCAGAAAGCTATTGATCTTGGTAATCTTGAAACGGGTAAAGGGTTAAATCAAGAAAGTAGTCTCATGCGTCCATGTGATACACGGTGGAACTCACATTATGGTACTATAGTTAGTATTATTGTTATGTTTGAAGCCGTGGTGGAGGTGGTTGAATGGATTAAAAGTGATCGCAACCAAGATAATCTCGGTGAAGCAACTAGGTTATTCAAAGACATACAAACTTTTGATTTTGCATTTCACCTTTTCTTGATGAGACTTATATTGGGAATTACAAATGAGTTATCACAAGCATTGCAAAAGAAAGATCAAGATATTGTGAATGCGATGGCGTTAGTGGAAGTATGCAAGCAAAGACTACAATCCTTGAGAGATGATGACTTTGGGGATTTGTTTCATGATGTAGAAAAGTTTTGTGAGGAGCATGATATTGTCGTTCCTAACATGGAGGATTTGCATTTCCTACCTGGAAAATCAAGGCATAAAGCTCCAAAAATCACAAACTTCCATTACTATCGTGTGGACCTCTATTTTCAAGTCATTGATATGCAACTAAAGGAATTGAATGATCGCTTCAATGAGGTAAACACCGAGTTACTTCTTTGTATGGCATGTTTGAGTCCGGTGAATAATTTTGCATCTTTTGACAAAGCAAAAATTGTTCGTTTAGCCCAACTTTATCCTCAAGATTTTGATCATATGGACCTCATGAATCTTCCCATTCAACTTGACAATTACATTCATGATATGAAGATGCATAGTGAGTTTTCATCATTGAGAGGAATTAGTGATCTTGCAAAAGAGTTAGTGAAGAAAGGGAGGTCTGAAAGCTATATGTTAGTGTATAAGCTTCTTACATTGGCTTTGGTGTTACCAGTTGCAACCGCTTCGGTGGAGAGAGCTTTTTCTGCTATGAAGATTGTGAAAACACCATTGCGTAACAAAATGGGAGATCAATGGTTGAGTGATAGCATGCTTGTTTACATTGAGAAAGATGTATTTTCTTGTATTGATAATGAGCCTATTATGCGACGTTTTCATGACATGAAACCTCGTCGGCAACAATTGTAATTTGTTTGTATTATTTAATTATGAAAAACATTACCATATAAAAAGATTTAGTTGTTGCCATTTTTTTTAACCTTGCATTCTTTAAGTTCGCCCCCCCTCGAGAAATCCTGGCTTCGCCACTGTCTCTCCACTTTGGAGTAATGAATGTGAGATTGTTGGGACCCTAGCAGCCATGAGTTTATGGCAAAGAGAGGTTAAAGGTTAACTTGCTGGTTTTGCTGTTGATTCAGACACCTCCAGTGTCTGTTTTGTGGTTTTGTTTTCCTATGGATTCAGACTATTGTTTTTCTGTGGATTCAAACTATGCATTGCAATGTAGTTTGGCTAGTCCAATCTAATGTTGGATTTTTTTTATATACTGTTCAAATATTAGATTTCCCCAATTTGACTATAATAAATTAAAAACTGTAACGCGTCTGAATTATAGATTTTGGGTAACATAAACTGCAATGCAGTGCCTGAATTCGTATTGATCTATTTCAAAATATAAAAAATATGAGAAAGGGGAGAAAAGGGGTGCCAGTTGTAGTGGCAGATTTTGTAATTTTTGTTTATTTTAAATGTATTTAAATGCCACAATACATGATTAACCTATTTATAATTATCATAAGTATTGTTGATATGTTGTGATTGTAATAGTCATCGGTCTCTATTTTTTTTATTTTTTTTATTTTTAAAAAAAAAAAATAGTTGATGGTTAAGTTACGACAGTCCAGTTAAGAAGACTCACAAAGATATTTTAGTCTCTCCTGACTACCATCATATAATTCACCACTGCAGAAATTGAATCCAAAACGAGTCATTGACTCTCTGTTTTAATTTTCCCTTGTGGGCTTTGTTTTTTTGGAAATTTTGTAACTTAGTTGAAGAAAGATGAAATAAAAATAACACTGGGAGCTAATAGACACATTTCTTATTTTCCACATTATATTTTTACCCACTATTAAAAGTTCAAAAGTAAAAATATTATTTTTAGGGTCAAATTTGAATAGAACGTATCATTTAATAGTACATATTGTTGAATGGTTTAAGATTCATTTGGAGCTCACTGTAAATTAATATGGGTCATTCAATAGTTAGTTGTATCATTAAATGGTAGGTACTACTAAAGATTTTTCTTATTTTTCACCCACTATTGGTCCCAAAATGACCTTCACATGAATTTAATTCTTTTTTAAATTTTCATTTACTACATAAAAAATAAAATATTTAAACAAAAAAAATAACTGACAAATTATTTGATCTTACATACCAACACCTTCTCAAACTGTAAAAAGTAGGGGTGGGTTCGAAAAACCGAAAACCGAAAAAAACCGAACCGAACACCGAACCGAAGCCGAAAAAAACCGAACCGAAAAAAAACCGAACCGAAATTAAAAAACCGAACCGAACCGAATGTTATTGGTTCGGTTTCGGTTTTAGGGGTTTGGAAACCGAACCGAACCGAACCGAACCGAAGTTATTTGCACCCCTTAAACGACGTCGTTTTATGTATACCCTAGGTCTAAGCTTGCACCCCTTAAACGACGCCGTTTTACTTCGGCACTTCTCCCACTCAGTCCCTTCCCTTCTCTGTCTCTCTCGACTCCCAGCCTCCAAAATCCCAGAACTGCTTGCTGCTCCCCCCAAACTACCATCAGTCGACCCTTCCCTTCCATCTCTCTCAGTCTCAGCCAGTCAGCCTCCAAATCCCAAGACTGCTTGCTGACTTCGATCGATTCGCCAATGTAAGTTTGAATGTTTTGTTTAAATTTTTTACGATTTTTAAGGAATTGGAATTGGTTTTGAGATTTGGATTTCAAATCGTAAGAATTGGAATTGGTATTTGCTAGCCGGTGTTTGTGTCACGGTGGAGAACTGATTAGGGATTAGTGAATTTTTTCTCTGGGCTTGATTAAAGAATGGAAAAAAACCGATGATAAATTCCAAACCCATATTTGTTTTTTCTGGGCTTGATTAAAGAATGGAAAAAAACCGATGAATTTTTTTTGCAGAATAGTTTCCTGATATTATCTGGAATTACAATGGAGAACTGGTCTTTTTTTTGTTTTCTCTGGGCTTGAATAAAGTGGTTGCAGCTAAACTTAGTTGTTAAAGTTTGATATAATCCGGTTGTAAGTGATAATGCTAGCCGGTGTTTTCTGTTTTAATTGGGGTGATTGCCTATCGTTTTCGCGGTTCTTAGTTTATATCTGGAGTAAAGGTTTGGAATTTGATTTGGATTGGATTGGATTTGGATTGGATTGGATTGGATTAGTTTATATCTGGAGTAAACTCTATTGGATTGGATTTCATTTATTTTGATGGTACTACCATGAATTGGATTTCATTTATTTTGTTGCATGATGTTACTGTTTTTGCCTCACTAGTGTTCAAATAAGTGTAGAAAATCAATATTTGCTGCTTATGCGTTTGTATATTTGCAAAAACTTGTTGGCAATTCGATCTGTTATATATCAAAGTATAGGAACCCTGTGTTGCTGCTAACTGTTGTCTATTTCAAGAAGGGTCTGAACCCGCTGCTGCTTCCTGCAATGCAGTCTTTTGCTTCCTGCAATGCAGTCTTTTGCTGCTTCCTGCAATGCAGTCTTTTCCTGCAAGACATTACACTGATGTCTTTCTAATCTTTGATTCATTATCTTCACTATTTTTGTTGTTTTGCAAATGTACCATAATGACAAAATTTATGCAGTGGTAACTTAGATCTGTCCGCCCATTTGTTTACACAAGCATATGCTCAACGTCATACATTTCCACTTTGTGTAAACCTTGATCCCTTCAATAACACATGGGATTAATAATTCCAATTTATGGAATGATTATTTGGTTTTGGATTATTTATTTTTGAAGTTTCTCTATATTTGTATGGATTATTTATTTTTGAAGTTTCTCTATATTTTTGAAGTTTCCATATATTTTTTTTCCTTCAGTTTTTTTTTTAATTAAAAAAATTTAAAAAAAAAAAAAAACCGAACCGAACCCAAACCGAACCGGAACAAACCGAACCGAATCCAAACCGAACCGAAAAAACCGAAACAAAAAACCGAACCGAACCGAACCGAATAGTAATTTCGGTTTGGTTTCGGTTTTGGCCAAAAACCGAACCGAACGGAACCGAACCCAGCCCTAGTAAAAAGCCTAGCCGCACCACCGTCCCCCAAAACCACAACTACACCACTACCCAGAATACCATCCCAATCCCTACCGCTGCAGGACCACCACGGCTCCAAAACCGCCCCACCTTCGCCCATCTACCCGTTCACTACTTTCTCGTCGCCGAACTCGAATCGAGACGACACACCATCGCAACGGAGAGAGAGAGAGTAGAACCTGAGTCACAACCGCGAACTAATCACAACGGACGTTGGCGGACATGGCGATTGGCAACCTTTTGCGAGCCGCCATCGACGCCGTTGTGGGGGAGGACTTGACGGGATTCAAATAGGGGTGGGGAATTGTTCTTTCTTTTTAATTTTTTTCACTTTTGGTTTTTTATAAAGTAAATAAAAATGTTTTCTTTTGGTCAATAATAACTAATATATGTGGTGAAATCTGATTGGTTGATGTCTAGGTCTTTAAAAGTCATTTTGTATGAGGATAAATTTATAAATAAAATTTTCATCTTAAGATGGGTGATGAGATAAGACAATGGTTCCAACCTTAAAGGGTAATTCCAAATTGACTCAACATTTTAAAATATTTCAAATAACCACCTAATGTATTGAAAATTAGACATTCATTAGTACACCAACATTAAGTGATGACCTAGACAAGTATTGAAAGGGGTTTCACTCTCACCGTAGCACATCATCTATAGAACTCTAGATTCCTAAACCGATCACTTATAAGTAGACAAATATAGCGTTTATCTTGGCTAATAGGGGTCTATTTGAGTATCCAAAACTCTATAAATGGTGTATTAGTGAAAATCAGCTTCAATATTTGTCATCGTCATCACTTAATATTAATGACATTATCAATTAACGGTAATGACATCATCACTTAACGCTGGTGACATGACAAGTGTCTATTTTTCTAAATGTTAGGTAGTTATTTGAAATGTTTTAAAAGGTGGAGACCAATTTGGACACCTCTAAAGGTAAGGTAGTTATTCGTACTTAACCTTATAAATTTTACTGATGTTATTATGTTTTTTTAAACTTTATGCATTTTTATTCTATTTCATGTATTATTATTTTATTTATTTTTTAATTATTAATATTAAGGGGTGGGGCAAGGATTTGAAACTATTACATTAATTTAGTTAGGGGAGGAGAGAGTTTCGAACCTGGAATGCATGAATAAAAACCTAACACCCTATCCATCATGATATTGAACCACAAAATCTTTTCCCTCCGTTAAATCTTACGCTATCCAGAGGAGATGAAGAAGAATAGGTAGGAGGCGGAGAAGAAAGTGAAAGAAAATGGGTTCAAGGAGGAGGCAAGGTTGGCTTTCGTGGATGGTGAAGGCAAATCCTACACACGTACTCACTTGGTGCTATCAGTGCTTTCCATTATCTGCCATTTGAGGGGTCTTTTGAATAAAGCTGGGGAGACTAAATTTTTAAACTAAATTTGAAAATCAAATGATGTGGCAATAAAGTAAGACTTAATAATTGAATGACTTTAAAAAAGAAGACCAACCGTCAACTGCCACATCATTTGGTTTACAAATTTAGTTTAAAATTTTCGATCTCCTTAGCATTATCCTTTGCTTTTTGGGGGATTTTGTTCATGTTTTGGCGATTTTGGGTATTGCATTTAAATATTAAAGTTGCTTTAATTTTGCTGAAATTTGATGTCACTAGTTATGGTTAATTATCGTAGCAAAAATTCCAAATTACTAGTTGAGCCGTGGAATCTAGGTAAAGTTAAAGCTATATATATGGACCAAATTGAGGTTAAAAGGATTATGTATCACGCTAATAATAAAGAAAAGTTAAAAGGGAAATGGTTGAACTCTAATTCTTAAAGAAAAAGAGTTAGAACTTTGTTACTATTTTAAGAACATATAGTAACATGTTTATAATGTTGGAATATAGGACTCCAATTACCTACTAAATTAAGAGGATGGCAATGTGGATTAGTGGTGGGCATTTTAGTGGGTCTATCGACCAACCCGACTAACTCACCCGATATGGGTTGAGTTGGATTGAGTTCTAAACATTAAAATTTTATTTTTGAGTAAAAATCCGACCTCCCGTTTAATAAATGGGTTGGGTTAAAGTATTATTAATCCGATTGAAACCGACCTGCTCTAATGATAATAATTCTTAAACATACATGTATATATATTAAATAGATTTATACATGAAATTTAGTAACTTTTAAATGCACTTGTTTGTTAATGCTTGATTTGAATAGTGAAATTTATGTATTAGTAACATGTAGTGATATAACAACATCAAATTCACATGATTTAGGCTTAGTTTGACGTAAGTATTGATTATTTGTATTCACATTAAGAATAAAAAGGAAATCAATCAAGCCCAACCCGTGAAACTCGCCCAACCCAACTCGCCTAAGAATGGTTTGGTGGGTTGGATTGTCAATTTTTTTGGATGACAATGAGTTTAAACAATTTCAATCCGAGCCTATTGGGTTGGCCAAAGAGTTGAAGTCTAACCCAACCAGCCCACGTGACGCCCTCCCCTAATGTGGATGACTAATGAAAAGTTTGGGACTCAAGATATGCTTGGATGCAAGTAGAGTAGTCACTTAGCCTAGTGATGGATTTTTGTGCATTTATCATATACGTAAATATTGATGCATGACAAAGTTGCATTGTTTGTAGTTAATGACAGAAACTACTAGCGAAATGGTTAATGTTTTCACTGTCGTCTTAAGTGAATCTTTTTAAGCTGCATATTTTATTAACGACTTGGGAGTGAAAGGGGCATACCGACCACCTTGGATTTTTTTTTTGTCAAAGACCGACCACCTTGGATTTCGATCCCCTTAATAATACAACATCAATTTGATGCTTACGTAAGAAACATGCATGCGCATGGCGATTAACTTGATGGAAGGGTTAATAGTAAATAACTAATAAAATGTTAATTTTTAGCAGATATGTATAAAATAAAAGTGCGAAAAACATAATTTACTGGTATGTACTATTAAATAGTACGTACTGTTAAATAATTTAAAATTCAATACAAATTAATCTGAAATCATTCAATAGTACGCCGTTAAATAGTACGGACCAAGATTTTTCCTAATTTACCGTCAAAAGAATTTTCCTAAAATCAAAGCCCGCAGCAATTACATGCTAAAATACGGGGAGTCCAAATTCCAAATCCAATTCCTTAGTTTACGCCTTTATTCTCTGTTGTCTGTAAATACAACAAGTGAGTCACTGTCACCGAGTCAATCAAAATACCCAGCAGAGCCAGAGAAGGAGAAGGAGCAGGAGCAGATTGATAGCTAAAGGTAAAGCTCAAGAGAAAAAGCGAGTTGAAGAAAAAGCAACTCAGCAAATTGGGAGGATGATGGGGGCGTGGCATCAGCGGCAGCAGCAAATAATCCACCACAATTTGCAGAACCCAGAAGAAGATGATGGGATTGGAAATGGAAGCGGAAATGGAGGGTTGTTCGTGAAGGTGATGACGGACGAGCAAATGGAGCAGCTAAGGCGGCAGATCGCCGTCTACGCCACCATTTGTGACCAGCTTGTTGACTTGCACAAGCAACTCTCTGCCCAACAGGATCTTACTGGTCGGTCTGCCTTCTCTCTCTCTCTCTCTCTCTCTCATCCAATCTCAATTGGGTTTGTTTTTTAATTGCTTTTGCCACTTGTGGTTAATTGGTTTTAATTCATGAGATTTGATTTGATGATATTGGGGGACCTGTTCTTTCTGTGCCAATTTTTCTTCTTTATTTTGGGTTTTATGCATATGCGTATGACGATTACTACTTTTCTCTTCTTTTTAATTTTGTAATTATTTGTTTTTGTATCTAAGATTATGATTTTCCGTGGTAATGGTGGAAAGGAATGTACTTGTTATCTGGTTTCTGGGCGTTTGATCTGCCCACTGCCCATGGCCGCCGTCTCGTGAAAACCTTGTAACACCATAGAGCCACTTCCTCAGTTCGATCGACATATTTCCTATATATGCGCGCGCGCGCGCGCTCTCACACACACATAGATGCATAGATGCATAGATGTTCATGAGCATTTTATCCACAAGGATTATCTTACTTGACATACCAAACACTTCCATGTAGGCCATTGTAATGAATTTCACTTGCAAGTAATCAATTCGTGGGGTGAGAACGCGAACACCCGACTTCCTCAAGTTGGAGAAGCTTATCTCCAGCTTGGTGGATATATATCCTCCTCCAACTCTTTCAGGAGTTCAGGTGGAGAGACCTTGTCAAATTCAGCACCCAGTGTGGCTCAGCCTTAACCTCCGAAATAAAAGGAGGATAAACGAAAGCACAAAAATGTGGATTGGATTAGTAACTTAAGGTACTAGAAAAAGGTGGTTTTAACTAACTAATAGCTATCTACTGAATATTTGTACCTTGAATATCGTCAATAGTTACAAGGGAAGGGTGTAGCAACACTGCAGCCGGAAAGTAATCAGACTTTGATAGCTACACAAATTGCTTACCACCATCTATAGTTTCTTCTGATCTTGAGTTTGCTGCCCAAAAATCAGCGTTTCTGTTGTTTCATTATATTCACTTAATTTCGACTAGTGGCTCGAATTACAACATAAAAGTGAAAGAGCAAGAGAAACTATCTTGTTTAAAAATTTTCGAACTTGTGTCAGTCTTGTCAAATGAATAATTGTATTTGGTATGGACTTCCATTGCCTACTATACTGGTTCGGGATGGGGAATGAGGCTGGGGAATTCTTATTACGATCCATTCATGGCATCTTGTGGCCTCAAGATACCAAGAATCAAATTTCAAGCTCACTTTGTTTGTTTACGAACTTGGTCGTTTCAATTTAGGGGATCCTATTGTAATTTGGGGAATTTTTAAATATTCAAAATCGTATCTACTTGTGAAGGTTTTGTTGTGGAAGAAAGTATTTTATTTGGTGTGGGCTTCCATTTCCTAATCATCAATGTTTCTGGTTCAGGAATGAGATTGGGGAATTTTTATTGCGATCCATTCATGGCATCTGGTGGCCACAAGATAACTTCAAGGCAGCGCTGGACCCCGTCACCCTTGCAACTTCAAATCCTTGAGCAAATTTTTGAGGAAGGCAATGGAACTCCATGCAAGCAGAAGATCAAAGAGATAACCATGGAACTTACACAACATGGCCAGATATCTGAAACAAATGTGTACAATTGGTTCCAGAACAGGAGAGCTCGTTCAAAAAGAAAGCAATCCGCGACAGCACAAAACAATGCAGAATCCGAAGCAGAGCCAGAAGTTGAATCTCCGAGTCCCAGGGACGAAAAGACAAAACCAGATGACATCTTGTCGTTTGACAACTCTGCACTGAGGGCTGAAAATATGTACCTTCAAAGCCCCGAATTAGGTACTAAAATTCCTTTGCTTGGATTCGATGCACTGTCTAATAGAGATGCACAAGAGAATGCGATACTTGCGTCGCGCTTACAATTAGATACAAAACTATGTGCAGAAGCATGCTGATAACATCTTCGGGATTGTTTCTGCAGGATTTGAAAGTTTTGATTGGTGATGTCATATGGAAGCTACACCAAGCAATGTATAATCCTTATGACAGGGCTGAAGATCTGAAGTATTTGGATGATGCCGTTATTGTTTAACGCTCCTGCTTTCGTGCTTGAATAGTATCGTATCAGATTGTGAGGTTGATGGACTGTATTTTATAGTAGAGAAGATCTTTTTATTGATGGAGCACATGAAACACGTGTTACTTAGCGCAAACATTTACATGTATACATAAAATAACAGTTATATATATATATATATATTGTTGAAGTTAAAGACAACATTTATTAATTGCAAGTAGGATGTATGCAACTAAACTTGTATCGTTTCATATAGAGGTTTTACTATATATACCTAAACATCTGCAATTCGTGTTTGTAGTTCATTCTTGGAAGTAGAGGGCTCCCACCCGTTGTAGTCATCGTCTCTAAAACACTCGTCTTTTACAGAATAACATGTTTTGTCTTGTTCAGCCCATACTATGGGCGGGACAAGACAACAAAGTAACAAAAAAAAAGTCGAGTTGACCATAACTAGTGAAAAGTAGGATCAAACGCCGAGTCCTATTTGATTATGGGACTTAAACCTCTATAAAAATTCTCTCCCACACATTTTTTTTAGTTTGTAAGTGAAAAAAAGAAAAAGAAAAATGTGCAGGTGAGAAAAACTCAAAAACTCTGTACAGGCAAGGTAATAATGGGAAAAGGCCCAGCCCAGTTGTAAAAGAATGAACTGAACCAACCCAGCCCAGCCCATGTCAGTGTGCGGTAGGGTACTGTACTTGTATGTATGTATATATGAGGAGAGAGAGACTGACTCTGTGAGAGGAGCTTATCTCTCGCACCAGTCAATGTCAAAACCCAAGATAAGCCTATAATTCAAAACCAAGATTAAAAGGTAAACTCATTCAAAACCCATGATTAAAAGATAAACCCTATAATTTAAAATCCGCGATTAAAAGGTAAACCCATTCAAAACCAACGATTGAAAGATAAACCCTATCATTCAAAACCCACGATTAAAAGACAACCCTAATGCAAAAAAACACAATAAATTCTTCTGCGGTTCTATCAGGGAACCAATTTGCAACAGTCTGACGCAATTCTTGAGGCAGTTTAGTGCGCAGGATCAACAATTTGGAATCTTCTACCGAGCTCCGCAATTTCTTCTTCATTTTCTTCCCCTCAATGTCAATCCACCGGCTGAGCCCCGCCGCCCGCGCCTCCCTCCCAATCTCAAAAAATCTCAAATTCTGAAATCGCTCCACCCTCACTCCCAATTTCAAACCTCAGCTGCCTCTCTACTTCCTCCTCACTGAAATGCAAACCTCCCAAAATACCAGCTGAAATCAAAATCAAAATGAATGGGGCTTTCCCGAACTGTCGTCTCAACCCAACATCCCTCCATTCCCTCCATTGCTGCTTTGCAGGTAGAAGAAGAGGAAGAGGAAGACGAAGAAGAAGAAGACTGATCAGCTAGGTCTTAGGTGCGTAATTCTGATTTCAATCGCCCCTCCCCCAAAACCCCGTCGTTTTCAGCTACGTTCATAATTCTGATTTCGATTTGCCCCTCCCTAAAACCTCGTCGTTTTGAGTGTGGTTTAACTCGCACGTGCCAGCTAATAATCCCGCTCTCTTCCTCTGCACAAATTAATTTTGTTACGGCTACGGCTAGTTAGATTAAGCCGTCCGAAATTTTGTTTCAACAATCCAAATTCTCTCATTTCCCTCTCTCTCTGCCCTCCCTCCCTGACATCCAACTCACTCTCTTTCTCCAACCAGAAATAAAGAAAAATGGGGAAGGGGAAGAAAATGAAGAAGAAATTGTGGACCTCGGTAGAAGATTCCAAATTGTTGATCCTGCGCACTAAACTGCCTCAAGAATTGCGTCTGTTGCAAATTGGTTCCCTGATAGAACCGCAGAAGAATGTATCCGAAGATTCGAACAAGTGAGGAATGAGAATGAGGTTTGTGTTTTCTTGCATTAGGGTTGTCTTTTAATGGTGGGTTTTGAATGATAGGGTTTATCTTTTAATCGTGGGTTTTGAATGGGTTTACTTGGATTTTAAATTATAGGGTTTATCTTTTAATCATGGGTTTTGAATGAGTTTACCTTTTAATCTTGGGTTTTGAATTATAGGCTTATCTTGGGTTTTGAGTTATAGGGTTTTGGACTCAAGAGAGAAGATGGAGTTCTATCGCACAAAAATGCAGGAACTGGTTAGTAGCTTCTGTCTTTGGTTGTTTTTCTTCTGGTCATTGGTCTATTGCACTGTTAAATTTCCTTACACTACAGCTCAGTCGTTCAACTAGAATATATTGATATATTGATTTGTCGATAGGATGCGACAATAGAGGCCTTGTTCTGGGGGTAGTTGAAGTGCATTCTGTTTCACATTACATTGGTGTCTAGTGATTCGATAATGTTAGTTAGGCTACGTGCGGGGTCATAAAAAACAAAATGCTAGAGAGTGATTTTAGTAACCTTCCTACCGCCCTACAGTTACCTGGCTCAATTGATCCTTGAATTCAGTGATAGTGTTTGTCCACTTTTTAAGTTCTGAGATATACATTCATTCTGGCATTGCCTTTGGTTCCATGTTACTTCTGGGTATTAATTAACTATTGAGAACCTTAAGATGCTCCATGTAAAATGATTTTGTACAATGCAGTTTTGGTTCCATGTTATAAGCTTATAAAGCAATGCAATTTTGGTCAATTTCAGCAACCGCAGGGACCTTGGAATCCAAGCCAGAAGGCTTCAGCTCCAGCTTCGAAACATACAAAAGTGGTTTGAAAGAACTCTTGGCTGACAGAGGCTCCTGTAATTTGAGAGTAGTCTAAACAGCTAATAGTCACTTTAGTCTGTAGATAATGCAATTGTGTTTCTTTTGAGAATAAAACTCGTCTTTGTGAGGTGTGGCTTTTACACTAGTGTAATTGGTTTGAATAATCAGTTTCGCCAAAGCGTCAAAAGACTTGATTCACTGTTGACGAGCTTGTAACTACCACCCTACTAGTACAATTTTGTGGTTTGATTTCTGCTTGCCGTGATGCATTACTACGTAGCAGCCTTCAATTTAAACATGTACATAGAATCGCAGTAACGAATTAGAAAAGGAAGTCCAACTAAATTTCGTGTAAGAGGAACATGTAACTAAGATGATGATCAAGAATCAAAATTAATCACTTGTTACACTTGCAAGGGAAAACTCTACAATTTGCCAATCAAGTACCAAAATAGGCATGGCGGTCGGCTACCTCCTTGGTGGCCTAGAAGCCGCAACCCTCCTCTTCTGCTCTCCCCCAGCTGAGGTTGATCTACCCCTCGTCAATGATTTGTCCGCATGACCATTGCACTTATTTCTCTTCAAATCTTTTGCCGCACTTTGCGTTCCGTCCACATCCTCGGCTGCCTCATTTGCTTTCCTCTTTTTACATGCTTTTGAATTAGCTGCAGGGCGACGGCGTGCGCTCATATGTTCCTTTGTACGACCTTTTTTATTTGCAACATTCTCTTCAAGTCCCGTCCTCGTTGAGCTTGAGCTTGATCTGCTTCTAGTACTTACGCTAGGGTTGGAAATAGGATTGTTTGTGGCTCTTGCAGCGGCAGAAACACTAACCTTTTCCGCCACATGATTCGAACTAGAGCCCTCCCGTTGTTTGTGTCCAACAACTGGTGTCGGCCACCATGGGAGCATGAACGGGAAGACACCTCTTCTGGGCCGACCATGACTAAGCTCAGTTTTCCAAGCCGCTGTTACCGTTTTCGCACCAACGTTGTACATGACGATCTGTTGACAAAATTCTAGATACAAGATATCTTCATTATTTGGGTCAAAACCGAGTACCGTTGTAAAGTTGTTGACGTGGATCTTATAAGTACAACTACAATCCGTGATGAATGGGCATTGCTGACGTATCCAGTTGAGGCGAACTACGTCTACTAAACACCAACGTTTGCCTGCGTTATCGACCTGAATCTGATCATCTTCAAAGTACTCCCAAACGGCGAGACCATCAAGGTAAGCTCTTCCATCCCCAGAATGTCCAAGGCTCTCGCACATTCGCATACAAGATCCTCTTCCAGTTCTAGCGTTAATGGCACCCAGGTATACAAAGGCCGTACAGAGACGTACATCTTCAGGTAAATGCAAATCCACGCCATCGGTCTCACCTTCGGGCAACTCAATGAAACGACAATTGATACTGCCAGCAGTATTGATATTGCTGGGGTAGGGGTCCAGACCAATCAAGCCATCACTGCCCCAGAAGTACAACATTCCATCGTAACCCACCGCTGCATCCATTGGAAGCAAACTAATCACACTAAATTTTCTTGGGGATGATACGACAGTTTCTGTCCACGTACGAGTCTCGGAAGCGAAAATCTCTACTTTGAATTGCTTGGAACGATTCCCATAAGGTAGAGTAAAAATTAATCGCACCACCCTGTAGCTATATTCGTTGTTAAGCACTCCTCCATCGCAGGGACTGCAGATGAGTCCAACTATTACTATCACGTGGCATTGAGGAGGGGGAGGAAGGGCATCCCATTGCTTGGTGTATGGATTGCAGATGTAGTATTCGCGTTGAGAAAACGCTGAGTTCTGATCATCTCTCTCCTCAATCCTCACACTGGTACTCTCTCTCTCTCTATTTCCTATGCTGCGTGTGTAATTGTGTATGTATAGGTTTCGGCAGGTAGGTTATGTACTTTCGAAGAAAATTCTGTTTGGCTGCTGAGAAAGCTCAGGAAAAGAAAAGAAAATGGAATTATTGGGGTTTATCAAGTAGTCATTCGTTTTTTTTACTTCTGTAGAGTTCAAGGCGTTCTTTGAATTAAGGTCAGCATTTGCAGTTTTATTGAAATCAAAGTATTTGGGAAATTAAACCCTAATTGTAAATTTGTAATTGTATCATGTCTACCTAATTTCGTGTTCGTTGTCTTGTCTGTTTAGTGAAATACTGAAATTTTTAAGTGTTTGGTCATTTGAAGTGAAAATCTGTAAATTGAAAGTTAACAGCTTTGGTTGATATCTTACTCTTTTTGGCATTTATGTGCTCATTGGATTGAAGAATAGGATGACTGCAAAGGTTGGCGCTGCGTCTGCAGTTGAACCTCGCACAGTTGAGATGTCCGGGACAACTTTTACACCTGCATCAACAACTGGATCACAAAAGGTCTCCATGGTTGCTGCTAAGGCTGGATTTGTTATACCGAAAAACAAGCTGTCGGGTTCACTCGTGCCCGTCTTTCGCGGAAGTAAAAATCTAGGAGCTGGTGATGCAGTTGGTGGAGAACGTAAGAAACAATTTCAGAGGAAAACAAAATGGGGCCCTGATCTGACTCAAGATGCTTCTGTGAAAAAGGGAAGAGCTTTAGCTTATCAGGTATTGTTTGAATTGTTTGCAAGTCCTGTTCTGGTCATCTTTCATATGATACTATGTTATTTTGGTAGTTCTAAGATCAAAATTTGTTCTTGGTTTATTTATCTTGGTTTATGGTAAAATCCCGATTAGGTGGATATTTTAGATTTACTCATTTAAGCATATTTAGCATTGCTTTTTTGGTTTGTTGTTTTCGATACTGGTGTTAGTTTGAATCGTAATAATACTAATAGTAAGTTCATATAAATAAGAATGATTTGCTTGTTTTAAGAACTTTCACCAGGAGGCTAGGTTGTAGAGAGATCGTGTTGCGAAAACAGTCTTGCTAGGAAGACGGCTATTGTTGCCAATGCTTTACCTCCCTGAACACTCATTGCAGGAGCCACATGCATTCAACTGCCTTTTTAGGAACTTCTAGTATGAGTTGACATGTCATTAATAGTCATAGAGATGAACAGACTTTGGATACAACTATTTTATTACCAAGAGTAAAGATTGCAACGGGTTGCTATGTTTGTTGACCATTACTTTTATAAGGTTTCCTTTGGCCAGGGGGTGGAGGGTGGGGACTTAAAGACATGAGCATATATTATCCCATTTCTTTGGTTTGTTGAGTCGACGAGTAGTTGAATTCTGATGCTTAGATGTTTTTAAAAGCTTTCAGGTGAAAGAATATCCCAAATACAATTTTGTTGGCCTAATGTATGGCCCTGGAGGTGATAATAAGAAACAATTGGAAAAGGTAAGATTTTTGTGGTAATTTTTTTGACGATTATGCCAAACACTTGTGAGTACCATATGCAAGTGCTGATGATCTTTGTGTCGTGTGTGTTTTCTCTATATTTCTTTTCGATCGGTCAATGCAAATAAGGAAACCGGAGCCAAAATTCAGGTCTATGGTACCAAAGCAGGGACAGGACAGAAGGTACTTATTGAGTAAATAACATAAAACAGTGCGTGACCAATAACAAGATAAATTTGAGTCCTTGTCATCAATTTTACCTATTTTCGTATTTTCTTCAACATATTATTTTACACAAAATATCTATTGTGGAATTGTTGCTTCGAGATGTGACATAATGCTCATATGTACATATATTGACCTTCCCCTCGTTTATTCTTTAACTTATTTGCAGTCTGAAATGAAACCATCTGATGGGAGTGAAATCCAGGGTGAATATGAAAATTTATATGTTCATATATGTGCTGACACATTTGAGAAAGTAGATGCAGCGGTTGCTGTAATTGAACTGCTAGTCACCTCTGTATCAGTGAGTTTCATTTTTATTTATAAGCATAAAGCATTACATCCAACAGTTTCTTATAATTTTCTGTCGTGTCATTTAGTATTGTTTCTACAGTTGTTTTCTCACTATCGTAACTTGTATTACTTCTGTATAGGGAAATCTGGCAGCGGTTACCAGTACAGGTGCTTCAGTTTCTGGTGATAATGCTCATGTTCCTAGTCAAGTCCACGACACTACCACCTCTAATATGGTTCCGACTACGGTGGTAAATCAGGGAATGGTGCAACCACTGGCAGGACCTGCACAAACTACACTGAATGGGCAGTTTCAGTACCCTGGTCCATTTTTCTCGACGGGCCCATCTTCTGCTCCCATGAATATGCCTGGCTTTACTCCGCTGAATTCTTCGAGACCAATTCTCAACAACCCTTCCCATCTGTCAACATCACCTTTCAACCCCACAAACCTGCCTTCATTATTTGGGCTTCTGCCATCTCTTGTTTCCTCTAGACAAAACCCACCAACACCACAATTTTTGCCGCATACATATATGGCTCCCCTGCCTGCATCAGTTCAAACTAATGTTTCAGCTCCACTCACTTTCATGGGAAACGGACCCCCACCAACAGCCCCATTTGCGCCTTCATTTATGCAACATGTGTCTAATAATTCTCCTGGATCACTGCCTGCTGGGAGTTCTACTGGATGGTCAAGCAGTCCACCAGCTCGACAGCCACGTGTTGCATCCATGCCACCACGTTCAAATATATCAATGGCGAATATGGTATCTTCTGTAAACCATCCTATTGCAGCACCAAGTTTTACTTCTATTCCACGGCCTCAAGCAGGACTTCCTTCTACATCTCTATCCACATCTCTGCAAGCAAGAGTTCCAAGTTCTGTTTCTGGAAGTGTTCCAAATTTTGCTCCTTTAAAACCACCAATGATGACTGCTCCAAGCTCTGGTGATTTCACTTTTCAGCCTCACCGACCACATAATCCATCCTTCCAAACAGTACCCACGCCAAGCAGTCACTTTTCAGCACATCATGCTTCTCTTGCCAGGCCAACGTTGCCACCTCCAGAACCTCAGGCACCATCTTTCCAGTTTCCTCAGCCAGGTAGTCAGGTCAGTGACGGCATGGGTCAGCATCCATCAGCTCATATATATGCTGCTCCCCATGCTAGAAATTCAACTGCCATCTCAGTTCCTCCCAGACTTGCAACATTTCTAGGCTCCAGTACCATTGTATCTCGGACGCCACAGCTGCCAATGAGACGGAGTAACTACAATCCACCTCACTAGATGCCCAATATACATGGTCCTCTGCCTCCAAGGCCAGGAAATCATATTCAAATTCAGCAAAACTATCATGGTGGCGCAACCCGACCCGAGATCCCGCGGGATCCAAATCAACAGTTGGGCAGCAATCTTGCATTTGCCCCTGGTAAGTCAGCTTCTGGTGCTGGAGGACATCAACTTTATGATCCATTCTCGCCCACTTGCGCGAATCAACAACAAGGAGGAAATCCAGCAAAGATGTGATTTGACTGCCTTGCTTGGAAGAATACAATTTAGGATTTAGTGAAACAGGGAACAAAACAAGAATTTGAGTTGTTGTAGTCTATTAACATAGAACTTCATATGAAAGGATAAACGCTCTTGCACATTAGATTAAATGCATTACTAGCTCACAAGAAACAATTGCTAAAATCAAATAAAAACTTAGGTTTAAGTGACCTAAGTAAAATAAAATCTTGCTCGGAGAAAATCCAATGGGAAAAACTCCGAACTTTTTATTACATATCAGTTAAAAGGGACCAAGCAATCAAGCGAGCTAAATGACTGCCCTAAAAAACTGCCAAGGCAAGTACTGCACTATAAAACCTGTCCACAAAATATTAATGAATATGATTAATAATAATAATAATAATTACCTAACTCACGATGATTAATATTAATAATAATATTAAAACATTCCTTGAGAATATCATACCTGGACACTTATAGACCTGGAAACATCAGCTTCAAATCATCATCAAATCTATCTTTATTAAAGGGATGCGGGATATTTTGGGACACGGGAGATATTCAATCATTTTATAGTTTAGATGATTTGAGCGATAATGAGAGTATTTATAATATAGAAAGTATTAATATGATAGATTCAGATTCAAAATATTTTGTAAATTTTGCTACAATAATAGGGTATTAGGGATTAATTCAGCATAATCATTAGAAAATACTAAAATATTAGAATATTAGGAAATCGTGTTCATAGTATAGAGAAACCAAAAAATAGTTCTTTGATCACTATAAATTGTGAAATAGAATTAACAAAAGATTATAGAATCCAAACAATAGCAATGATAGATACAGGAAGCGCAAAGAGTGCTATAAGAGGAGTTAATACCAAAAAATATAGACAAAAATTAGCAAAATCAGTAAAAATAACACAGTTTGATAAGAGACTTGTTTATTTAACACATAGCATAAATAATGAGTTTATTGAAATAAAATAATAATAATTTAATTTATCATTAACATTTATTACAAATCAGCTAAAAAAGACCAACAGATT